>JAQQAC010002701.1:9646583-9696272 GCA_029783875.1 Phataginus tricuspis
ATCGTAATGCCCCTTTTACCCTCTTATCCCTCCCTTCCCACCCATCTCCCCAGTCCCTTTCCCTTTGGTAACTGTTAGTCCATTCTTGGGTTCTGTGAGTCTGCTGCTGTTTTGTTCCTTCAGTTTTTTTTTTTCTTTGTTCTTATACTCCACATATGAGTGAGATCATTTGGTACTTGTCTTTTTCGGCCTGGCTTATTTCACTGAGCATAATACCCTCCAGCTCCATCCATGTTGTTGCAAATGGTAGTCAATTATATTTTAGAATGATGAGACCTGTTGAATGATGAAAAGACAGTATTGATTTTTGATTTCTAGAGGTGTTCAAATATAGCATTTGTCAAATATCTTTTACAGAGCCTTTCCATTTCAGAAATTACCTTCCTTGTTCTCTGTATGTACTCTATATGGGCAGCTCTCATATTAATGTTTTTTAATTTCTAGTCTTTTTTATTAGTTCAACAGAAGTAAAACTTTCAATGCCTGTAAGTTTTTTGTAATTGTTCTGAGTTTAATAGCATTTTATCAATTTGGGGTGTAGGTGAATAAAACATGTGAAAATCATACAGAACAATTCTGAAGAAATACTCAAGTGAATTTTATACTCACAATAAAACCAGCAATTATAAGTCAAAATTTATACTGGGCCAAATGCTTTTAATTATCTTCCAGATGTAATTATGTGTAACACAGATGGCAGGTAAAGCAGCTCAGTTATATAAAAGAAGGTGCTTGAATAATTGCTATAGTTTTTGTTTTGCATATAAAATTATTGGAAAAAGAAGATGGAAGATGTAGCAAATTCTATATCTAGTTTAGAATAGGGGATCTGACTGCCAGTGTAGCCTCAATAACACAAAATTATGGTTAACAATAGTGAATAAATGGTAGAGGCCATATGTAAACAGCTGCTTGTAATTGCAAAATGATGCAACCTGTCTCATTGAAGGTCTTGGTAAACAGCTGAAACATTCAGCTAAACAAGGTTTTGATGATAGAAAGCTGGCCAACAAGCATTTTCAAACACCTGAACTATCGTAGTAAGTAAGCATTCAGTAACGGCTACTGTGTTCCGATGTTGAGCAGCCATCAAAACTAATAGTTAAAGTTACAAAATCATTTGGCATCTTTCTCAGGACACAGAAGACCACAAAATAATGAATGTTTTATATTTTCCTAATAAATATATTATTTTTTCTACCACGTTTTAATTTATACTTATATTGTATTATCACCAATCAAGATATTTGAATTTTAATTTGTTTTAGTTTGTCATGAAAAATAGAAAAACAGTAAATTATAATGCATTTTGAATGCTGATTGTATGCCAAGATAAGGAAAATATGACTAAAAATCAAAAGCATTTTCAAAGACGGTTTATTGCGAAGAACATATTTTAAAGGCTGAGGATGTACACACTACTTATGATGAAACAAAATATTCCCCTTATCACTTAAAAATGTTCCTAAATTTCCATAAATATGTCTAAATTTGAACTGCATAGAGAAATAAAATATTACTTTCAACAAGGATCATATATGACAGAATTTTCACAAGTTTACTTAACGTGATTTGATTTGGGTATCTAATTACTTAGTGAATAAAACACTAACTATTGAAGAGATATTTAGTGGCCATGGTCAAATATTTCTACTTAAATCATTAGGATTGTATGATTCAATTTTACTTCTGATAAATAAAAAATATGTTTTATTTACAGCATAGAGAAAGATGTTTTCATCCTTTATAATCAAAATTGAGACTATAAATTATGTCATATCATTTATACAAAATACTGAATGCTGGAGAGTTTTGGTAATTTTTTTGTATTAAATAAGTTAATTTATTTATGGAACTTGCATCCCTGAAATGAATCCCACTTGTTCATGGTGTATGATTCTTTTAATGTATTGTTGAATTTGGTTTGCAAATGTTTTGCTGAGCATTTTTGCATACATGTTCTTCTGTGGTATTGACCTTTTTTTTTGTAGTTTCTTTGGTTTTAGTATCAGGATAATGCCGGCCTTGTAAAATGAGTTTGGAAGTGTTCTCCCTCTTTAATTTTTTTGGAGTAATTTGAGGAGAATAGGTATTAATTTCTCTTTAAATGTTTGGTAGATTTCATCTGTGAAGCCATCTGGAATGAACTTTTGTTTGTTGGTATTATTTTGATTACTAATCCAATTTCATTAATAGTGATCAGTCTATCCAGATTATCTATTTCTTCATGATACAGTGTTGGAAGATGATATGTTTCTAGGAATTTATCCATTTCTTCCAGGTTTGTTGGTTTCGATTGTATATAGTATTCTCTTATGGTCTTTTAGATTTTTGGTATTTGTAGTAAATTCTCCCTTTTAACTTCTAAAACTGCTTCTCTAGAACAATGTATCAAGTAAAAGTTCTACTAGAATACTATACATAAATTATGAGACGACTTCAAAGGAAGTTGACAACTTTTGCTGGGAGGGGACCAAGGTAAATTTTCTTAAAGATTTTGAAAAACTATTCTATTATCAACAGAGAAAATATACTTAACCTTAGATAATTGTCTTGCCAATGGGTTTCAGCCCCTGGCAAGTTTGCTGTGGATTCAATGCGACCAAAGAAACTGACAGCAGAACGTTCTTTGAGGTAAAGGGTTTATTACCCTGCTTGTTCTCCCAGCGGTAGGTCGAGTCTAGCGTCTCTGTCTCCACTCAGAGCACAGGGCCGAGCTCTCTATATAGCACAATAATAGCTTATTGCCTAAAGGTGTGGAAGCAGTAGCCTAGCAACAGGCCAGTTACATCATCAGGTGGTTTAAGTTCAATGAGGATCCTGGCCATAGGAACCCCAAATTCCCCACAATAATAAATATAAGTTCATTTTTACTAATATCAGCATCAACAAAATAATAAATCTTGATCTCTGTGTTACTAAGTTTTGTTGAATTATTTGTAAAAGCAATTTAAAAGGCAAGCATTTATAAAGCACCTGCCACAGAAGTTCATTTTTTCTGTATAACACAAGAATATCAGTATGGTTTCATTACAGAATTGTACAGGTGATATGAAAGCATTTTCATAATGTTAACAAAATAACCATTGCATGAAAAATTATTAAGTAGCGTACCTATCCATTAACTAAAGTATACACCTAAGAAATATTAGGAAATGAAGGAAATGTAACAAAGTCTCACTAAATTGATTTTTTAATCTGGTAGATTATTATGTTATTATTGTTTATAATTACAGTTACTAAGTTGCATATTCCAATAATTTTTCATTAGTATATTTAAAAATTGCCATGCATAAAAATATTGGCTATACATCTCCAGTGCAAGTATATAAAATTTAAATTAAATAGAAAGTTTCTTAGAAAATAATGAAACCCTTTAGATTTCCTTTGGTTATTAAAAATACTTTTATATAGTAAAAACAAAATAAAGACAAAAACCTATATGGTCTAAATGTTTCTTTTAATACTCTTCTTGAGCTAAATATAATAAAGGCCAACCCAGGAAAAAAATCTTGATGATTTTATGTTTGATGTCACTTTTGGGGAAGTAGAGAGCATTGAATAAATTCTTAGTACTGTTAGAATAGGTCTTTTTAAATGTTTTCTTTGCTAGTAACTACTTGTTGAAGTTTCCTCATCCTGAGTAATATCTTCTTCCAGAAAAATGTATCTATTTATGTCCAGAACAAGACCAATTTATCATATATCATGTGCAAAGATTAGTGATAACATAGAACACCAAGAATGTCTTCAGTTTCTAAGCGCATATAATAAAGGATGCAGCTGAAGTTCAAGCTGGAATTAACCAGGTGTGTATGCAAAGCCATGCATTTTAGATAGAAGAGAGTGGGTGATGACATAGAATTATTTATCAATAAATATTTATTGGGTATCTCCAGTGAGCCAGGAATGGTCTAAAACTGGGATATGGTAGTGCATAAAATAAGAAGTCTCTGCCTCTATGAATTTTCTATTCATGAAAGAGAACACAAACAATAAACAAACCAGCAGAATTATCTATAATATTATCTATAATATGAAATACTATCACATATTTGACAAGACCACAGATTCTGGGGACAAACTGCAACGATTTGAATCTCAACTCTGCTGTTTTATAGCTGTGCAGTCTAGGGCTAATTCTTAACATTGCCAAGCCTCAAGTCCTTCATGCATAAAATGGAGATAAAAACACTGTTTCTTAGTGTTGTGATAAGATGAGTCAATACATGTAAAATTCTTAGAATTGTGTATGGAACATAATGTCATAAAAATACCTGCTGATATCATCATCATCATCCTCACCAAAACTTATCAGATAGATATAATAATATGACAACGTGGAATTAACAGTTTAAAGAAAAGTGTAGAGGGTGTATGGTTATTTGATAGAGGATAGTTAGGGAAGGCCTCTCTGATTAGATGACATTTGAACAGAAATCTAAAAAGGATCACAAAGGAAGGCTAACCAATATCTGGAAAGAGAGTGTTCAGACAGAGGGCACAGCAAGTACAAAGGTTGTAGACCATTGTAAAGATGGTGGGTTTTACTGTCATTGATATGTGTAACGCTGGGGGAAAATCCCGGGGCAAAATACCTCTGAAACTGAAATCAGTCAAAGGGAGAAATAAAGTTTAAGAAACCTGTTTATGTCTTACAAGCAGTTGTCCCTTTTCTCTCTTGACCAGGCTGCAGCAGCCGAGAGAACTCCACCCAACTTCTCTGGTCCAGATAAACCATCACACACCCTTACAATTACCTATTGATATGCAGATGCACTAAAGCCAGGTGAGAGATTCTGGAAATATTGTAATTCTATGCACAATATGGGAAAGTATTATAGACATTTGACAGAATATGTTATAATCTAAATGATATTTGAAACAGATGACAGTTCTATGGAGAATAGGCTCTCAGGGGTCAAAAAGGAAGGCCTGCTAGGAAGGTATTCCCACAATATGAGATAGGGTGGTGGACTGGACCAGGGTGGTTCCAGGGATGATACAACAAAGAAAAAAAATGGAAATCTAAATATTTTTTTGCAGGTAGATCTGATGGAATTTTTTGACAAATTGGGTCTAGGTTATTCAGAGAAGTCAAGATGTCTCCCTAGTTTTTATGCCAAGAAACAACAGGAATAGAATTTCCATTTATCAAGAAAGGAAAACAGATAGATGAACAATGTTTTGAGCCCACAAGGAAATAGAAATTATGAATAAGAACACATCTTACTCATTTAGCAAAAACATGGATTGAACATGTGAGTAAAAGATATGCTGTATATGTATGGCCAATTTCATGGACATCCTGGAGATGAAAGCAAAGATTTTATATATTTTATTTTCAAATCTTCCTTTTTTCCTTCCTTCCTTCCTTTATTTCAGTAGAGAATAATGTTTCTTAACTTTATCTTGGATCTTTGTACATTAGATTAGCTTGAACTTATTGCAAAATGGAGTATAGTTTTTCATCTGAAGTAAAATTTGCTACTTGAACAGTAGCTGTTATAAAAAGATAGGTTTTGTAACAATCCACCTGGGTTTTCTTTATTTTCCTCTAGCCAAAGCGCAGAAAACACAGTGAAGAGCCCTCTCAGTCACCACTTGTATCTTTCCCTACATCTAGCATCTACTTTTTCTGAACTTTTAGAATGTCAAAGAGAGCATCTTAGAAATTTGTAAATTGATTCCAATTCTCTATGAATAGTATGCTCAGAAATATTCTTTAGTTTGTTATTCTTCAGTTTCTGGGATTTTTCAATTCAATTATTCATTTAAATAATTTCAAAACATTTCAGTAAAACTTCTTTTCAGTTTACTACACAAAATTTAGTTGCCTTGTGACATTCTCACTAGAAACATCGCTAAAATCTATTGCTGAAGGTCACAGAAACATGTATTAAAAATGCATACTCAGAGACTTCTGGGAAGATGGCAGCATGAGCAGGGCAGCGGAAATCTCCTCCCCAAACAATATATATTTATGAAAATACAACAAATACAACTATTCCTAAAAGAGAGACCAGAAGATACAGGACAACAGCCAGGCTACAGCTACACCTGCGAGAACTCAGCGCCTCAGAAAGTGGGTAAGTTACAAAGCCGCGACCCGGTGGGACCCGAGCACTCACCCCTGCCAGCACACCGGCACGAGGAAAAGATTTAGAGCAGGGAGGGAGTGGAAGCACAGGCCCACCAAATAAACAGCCCTGGTGATCTGCGCTGGGAGCACTGACACACATTGCACAGTGTATCAGAGATTAGAGATATAGAAGTGCAGGATCTGAGTCAGAGAACACAAGCAGGTCCTCTCAGCTGGCTACCCGGGACAAAAGAAAAGCAGGTTCTCCTTTAAAAGTCTTAAAGAGACAAGGGCCCAAAAGCAGAACAAAATTGTCCCAGCGCACTCAGCCCAGCAGGCTGGGAGTATTGGGGAATTTCGGACCCCTAGGCCGGCGGCCGGGCAAAGCAGCCATGCCAAGGCTTCCCACAGAGATCAGCGGCCCACCATTCATTCCCGGCCACCCGGCCAGCACTACAAAGGGTCCGGCAGTGCCAACGCTGCTAGAGAATAGTGGAGAAGCGGCGCCACCCACAACATCCTCACAGAATAACATCCCAGCTGGTGCTTTTTTTTTTTTTTTTAAGTCTTAAAGAGACAAGGGCCCAGCAGCAGAACAAAATCATCCCAGCACACTCAGCCCAGCAGGCTGGGAGTCTTGGGGAATTTTGGACTCCTTGGCCAGTGGCCAGGCAAAGCAGCAGTGCTAAGGCTTCCCACAGAGATCAGCAGCCTGCAATTTGTTCCCTCCCCAGCCGGGACTGTAGACTCCCGGTGGGCACGCCAGCAAAGCAGGAAAAGCCTCAGAACCAGGTCTAGGCTGAGGGCGACCCTGCACACAGGCAGTCCAGGGTATTTTCCCAGAGACTGCCTCCGGGTGTTCAGGAAAACAGCTCAGGACAGGAGAAGGGCAAGGAGAACAACAAGCAAGAACGGACTTTCTGCTTCCAGCTGACACACATGGCACCTACTAGCAAACATTTCTATCGCCATGAAAAGACAGAGGAATATAGTACAGACTAATAGGAGCCAGACAACCCCAGAGAGGGAGCCTGATGGGATGGACATACACAATATTCCTGAAAAAGAATTCAGAATAAAAGTCATAACCATGCTGATGGATCTACAGAGAAATGTGCAAGAGCTGAGGGAGGAAGTGAGGGAAGTGAGGAAAGACAATGCAGAAATGAGACAAGCCATTGACAGGCTTAGCAGCAGACTGGATGAGATGCAAGAGACTGTTAATGGAACAGAAACCAGAGAACAGGAATACAGAGAAGCTGAGGCAGAGGGAGATAAAAGGATCTCTAGGAATGAAAGAATATTAAGAGAACTGTGTGACCAATGCAAACGGAACAATATTCGCATTATAGGAGTACCAGAAGAAGAAGAGAGAGAAAAAGGGATAGAAAGTGTCTTTGAAGAAATAATTGCTGAAAACTTCCCCAAGCTGAGGAAGGAAATAGTCTCTCAGACCATGTAAGCCAACAGATCTCCCAACACAAGGGAAACAAGGAAGACAACACCAAGACATATAATAATTAAAATGGCAAAGATCAAAGATAAGGACAGAGTTTTAAAGGTAGCTATAGAGAGAAAAAAGATCACCTACAAAGGAAAACCCAGCAGACTATCATCAGACTTCTCAACAGAAACCTTACAGGCCAGAAGAGAATGGCATGATATATTTAATGTAATGAAACAGAAGGGCCTCAAACCAGGAATATTGTATCCACCACGATTATCATTTAAATTTGAAGGAGGGATTAAACAATTCCCAGACAAGCGAAAGCTGAGGGAGTTTGCCTCCCATAAACAACCTCTATAGGATATCTTAAAGGGACTGCTCTAGAGGGAAGCACCCCTAAGGCTAAAAAGATGTCACCAGAGAAAATAAAATCATAGCAAAGAAAACAGACCATCCAATTACTAACTAAAGGCAAAGAATAAAACACCTAGTATATAAAGAATGGATTAGGAAGAATAAGAAGGGAGAGAAATAAAGAATCATCAGATTGTGTTTAGAATAACTTAACAAGAAAGTTAAGTTAGACTGCAAGATAGTAAAGAAGCTACCCTTGAAACTTTGCTAACCACAAATCTAAAGCCAGCAATGGCAATAAGTACATATCTATCGATAATCACACTAAATGTAAATGGACTGAATGCACCAATCAAAAGACACAGAGTAACAGAATGGAGAAAAAAGTAAGACCCATCTATATGCTGCTTACAAGAGACTCACCTGAAACCCAAAGAGATACACAGACTAAAGGTAAAGGGATGGAAAAAGATATGTCATGCAAACAACAGGGAGAAAAAAGCAGGTGTTGCAGTACTTGAATCAGACAAAATAGACTTCAAAGCGAAGAAAGTAAAAGAAGGACTTTACATAAAGATAAAGGGGTCAGTCCAACAAGAGGATATAACCATTTGAAATATATATGGACGCAACACAGGAGCGTCAGCATATGTGAAATAAATACTAACAGAATTAAAGGAAATAGTAAGCAATGCATTCATTTAGGAGACTTCAAAACACCACTCACTCCAAAGGACAGATCAACCAGACAGAAAATAAGTAAAGACACAGAGACACGGAACAACACACTAGAACAGATGGACCTAACAGACATCTACAGAACTCTGCACCCAAAAGCAGCAGGATACACATTCTTCTCAAGTGCACATGGAGCATTTTCCAGAATAGACCATATACTAGGCCACAAAAAGAACCTCAGTAAATGAAAATATATTGAAATTCTACCAACCAATTTCTCAGATCACAAAGGTATAAAACTAGAAATAAATTGTACAATGAAAAAAAAAGGCTCACAAATACATGGAGGCTTAATAACATGCTCCTAAATAATCAATGGATAAATGACCAAATAAAAACAGAGATCAAACAATATATGTAGACTAATGACAACAACAACACAAAGCCGCAACTTCTGTGGGACGCAGCAAAGGCAGTTCTAAGAGGAAAGTATATTGCAATCCAGGCCTATTTAAAGAAGGAAGAACATTCCCAAATGAACAGTCTAAAGACACAATTACTGAAATTGGAAAAAGAAGAACAAATGAGGCCCAAAGTCACCAGAAGGAGGGACATAATAAATATCAGAGAAGAAATAAATAAAATTGAGAAGAATAAAACAATAGAAAAAATCAAAGAAACCCAGAGCTGGTTCTTTGAAAAAATAAACAAAATAGATAAACCCCTAGCCGGACTTATCAAGAGAAAAAGAGAATCTACACACATAAACAGAATCAGAAATGAGAAAGGAAAAATCACGACGGAACCCACAGAAAAACAAAGAATTATAAGAGAATACTATGAGAATCTGTATGCTAACAAGCTGCAAAACATAGAAGAAATGGACAACCTCTTAGAAATATACACTTTCCAAGACTGACAAAGAAAGAAAGAAACAGAAAACCTAAACAGACCAATCACTAGCAACAAAATCGAATCGTTAATCAAAAACCTACCCAAGAACAAAACCCCCAGGTCAGATGGATTCACCTCTGAACTCTACCAGACATATAGAGAAGAAATAACCCCCATTCTCCTTAAAGTTTTCCAAAAAATAGAAGAGGAGGGAATACTTCCAAACTCATTCTATGAAGCCAGCATCACTCTAATACCAAAACCTGGAAGACCTCACCAAAAAAGAAAATTACAGACCAATATCCCTGATGAACATAGATGCAAGAATACTCAATAAAATAGCAAACCGAATTCAAAAATACATGAAGGGCATCATACACCATGATCAAGTGGGATTCATCCCAGGGATACAAGGATGGTACAACATTCGAAAAACCATCAACATCATCCACCACATCAACAAAAAGAAGAACAAAAACCACATGATCATCTCCATAGATGCTGAAAAAGCATTTGACAAAATTCAACAAACATTCATGATAAAAACTCTCAACAAAATGGGTATAGACAGCAAGTACCTCAACATCATAAAGGCCATATATGACAAACCCACAGCTAACATCATATTTAACATCGAGAAGCTTAAAGCTATTCATCTAAGATCGGGAACAAGACAGGGATGCCCACTCTCTCCACTGTTATTCAACATATTGCTGGAGGTCCTAGCCACGGCAATCAGACAAAACAAAGAAATACAAGGCATCCAGATTGGTAAAGAAGAAGTCAAATTGTCACTATTTGCAGTTGACGTGATATTGTACATAAAAAACCCTAAAGACTCCACTCTAAAACTACTAGAACTAATATCTGAATTAAGAAAAAATTGCAGGATACAAAATTAACACACAGAAATATGTTGCTTTCCTATACACTAATAATGAGCTAACAGAAAGAGAAATCAGGAAAACAATTCCATTCACAACTGCATCAAAAAGAATAAAATACCTAGGAATAAACCTAAGGAAGGAAGTGAAAGACCTGTACTCTGAAAACTACAAGACACTCCTAAGAGAAATTAAAGAGGACACTAACAAATGGAAATTCATCCCATGGTCTCGGCTCGGTAGAATAAATATTGTCAAAACGGCTATACTACCTAAAGCAATCTATAGATTCAATGCAATCCCTATCAAAATACCAACAGTATTCTTCAATGAACTGGAACAGATAGTTCTAAAATTCATATGGAACCAGAAAAGACCCAGAATAGCCAAAGCAATCCTGACAAGGAAAAATAAAACAGAGGAAATTACACTCCCAGACTTCAAGCTCTACTACAAAGCCACAGTAATCAAGACAATTTGGTATTGGCACAAGAACAGAGCCACAGACCAGTGGAACAGAAAAGAATATCCAAACATTAATCCAAACATATGCTGTCAAATAATATATGATAAAGGAGCCTTGGATATACAATGGGGAGATGACAGCTTCTTCATCAGCTGGTGTTGGCAAAACTGGACAGCTACATGTAACAGAATGAAACTGGACTACTGTCTAACCCTATACACAAAAGTAAACTCAGAGTGGATCAAAGACATGAATGTAATTCATGAAACCATAAAACTCTTAGAAAAAAAGTATAGGCAAAAATCTCTTGGACATAAACATGAGCGACTTCTTCATGAACATATCTCCCTGGGCAAGGGAAACAAAAGCAAAAATGAACAAGTGGGACTATATCAAGCTGAAAAGCTGTACAGCAAAGGACACCATCAGTAGAACAAAAAGACACCCTACAGTATGGAAGAATATATTCAAAAATGATATATCCAATAAGGGGTTGACATCCAAACTATATAAAGAACTCACGCACCTCAACAAACAAAAAGCAAATAATCCTATTAAGAAATGGGCAGAGGACATGAATAGACACTTCTCCGAAGAAGAAATTCAACAGGCACATGAAAAGATACTCCACATCGCTAATCATCAGAGAAATGCAAATTAAAATCGCAATGAGATATCACCTCACACCAGTAAGGTTGGCCAACATCCAAAACACAAACAACAACAAACGTTGGCGAGGATGTGGAGAAAAGGGAACCCTCCTACACTGCTGGTGGGAATGCAAATTAGTTCAACCATTGTGGAAAACTGTATGGAGGTTCCTCAAAAAGCTCAAAATAGAAATGCCATTTGACCCAGGAATCCCACTCCTAGGAATTTACCCTAAGAATGCAGCAGCCTAGTTTCAAAAAGACATATGCACCCCTATCTTTATTGCACACTATTAACAATAGCCAAGAAATGGAAGCAACCTAAGTGTCCATCAGTAGATGAATGGATAAAGAAGATGTGGTACATATACACAATGGAATATTATTCAGCCATAAGAAGAAAACAAATCCTACCATTTGCAACAACATGGATGGAGCTAGAGGGTATTATGCTCAGTGAAATAAGCCAAGCAGAATCAAATGATTTCATTCATAAGGGAAGCATAAGAGCAAAAAAAAAAAACTGAAAGAACAAAACAGCCGCAGACTCACAGAACCCAAGAATGTACTAATAGTTACCAAAGGGAAAGGGACTGGGGAGGATGAGCGGGAAGGGAGGGACAAGGGGAAAAATGGGCATTACGATTACCAGATGTAATTTTGCGGGGGCATGGGGAGGGCTGTACAACTCAGAGAAGACAGTGATTCTATAGCATCTCACTATGCTTATGGACAGTGACTGTAATGGTGTGGGTGGGGAGATCTGATGAAGTGGGTAGTTTAATAACCATAATATTGCACATGTAATTGTAGATTAATGATACCAAAATAAATTAAAACAAAATGCATACTCAACCTTTGAAAATTCAAAAGAGTTTATCATCAAGGAAGAAATGAAATGATATAATTTGCAACAGTATTATTAGATAATGTGTATCTTTGCTGGTTATAGTCTTCAGATAAAAAGAATGACCTTGGAAATACAGGCAAATTGCTTTGTAAAAATAATACTAGTAAAAAAGTAATATAAAGTAATGATATCACAAATTCACCAATAGTATCATTTTACAAGTTCACATAAATGTGGAGTAGAATGAAATCCTATGTGATGCAGTCTATTATTTGGAGAAAGAAATTTAGATTCCTAATAGCTTTTAGAAAGTTAAATTTTCAATTTCCATATTTCTATGTATTTTAATTTCAATAGTTTTTCTCTCTATTATCCTTACTTTATAAAACTCTATTCTTTCTTATGGATATAATGCTTTATCTTGGACTTATATACTTAATGTAAGTAGTGGAAAGATTGTATGACGAAGAGTTTTCTGAATATAAATAAATCTATTTAGAAAATTAAAGATTAAATTGATTAATAAAACATAGGGCCAAGGAACTTGTAATGATGTTACACATCAAATATAATTATTCCATATTTAGTTACCAAAAAAGGTTTTTCAGCTTGAACACAGGCTTAATATTAATCCAATTAGATGGGTAATTATATTCAAGTCCCTCTCTAGTCTCTCTTAGGCCACAGTAGAAAGCTCTTCAATTAGGAAGAATCAGAACAGAGATATAACACTACACAATTTGCAAATAGAGCCATTTCTAAGATAATACAAAACTCATTATAGGATGTTGGGAAGGAGAGACACAACTTAGAAAGCGTAAATTCAATGGATAATGAAATGTGGGTAAAATTTCAATAATTCCAGAATCTCTCACCTCGCCTTAGTGCATCTCCGTATCAATAGTTGTGTCCAACGGGTGGAGAGTAGTCCATCTCTATATAAATAGGTAATTACAAGGGCAAGCCTGGGCTTATATGGACCAGAGAGGTTGGGTGGAGCCTCTTTTTCTGCAGCCCAGTCACAAGACACATGGGAGAGCAGAAATGGACTGCTTTTAAGAAATAATCGGGTTTCTCCCACTTTTATTTCTTCCTTTGACTGATTTCAGTTTCAAAGGTATTTTGCCCCAGGATTTACACACCAAGTTACACCTGGTGGTGGTCTGCAGAACTCAGAACCTGAAATCTGTCTGCATGGGTGTGACCCTTGGGTAAACTGCCCCTAGAGATGCTGGGAGATGCCTGGAACCCACACTGTGGATAGTGGCGAGACCCCAGTGGCTGCAGCTGTCTAGAGGGTGCAGCTTCACCAGAGCACTCTAACTGTGGGGCTTCCAAATGGGCAGCCCTAGTGGGAATTGGTCTAGGGTAAAGAACCTCCTAGAGGGGTGGGGCCTTCCCCAGAATTTGGGAAAGGTGAGGACACCAGAAGCTGCAGAATAATACCTCCATGAGATAGAAGACTGCTTAGAGGCCCTGAGTGGCTGTGTAGCGGCTGGGATTGTGGGATCTCTTTTTGTCGAGATACTGGAAAGTGTTATCGAGGAGGGAAAGAGGGTTATTGAGTAGAGAGAGAGACTTTGGAAGGAGAAAGAAAAACGTGAGCATTGCTTGGAGGAGTTGGGTGATGACCTGTGGGATACCCTTAAGAAAGAGAGACAGTTATTGAGAAGACAGGTTGAGCTCCTGGACGATTCCTTAGCAGCAGAGAGGGAGGAGATGTCAGAAGAATCCATATTGAAGGAGGCTGTGCGGGAGGGGGAGGAAAGAGAGGGGCCTTCAGCCCTGGAGATGGTAGAGGAGGTGTTGGAAGAGGATGCAGGGATGGGGCCGAGGGCAGATCTGTTATGGAGGCCACTACCTGAGGCACCAGCCTCTCCTGTGTTAAAGGCCCACCTGGTTGTAATTACGAAAATAAAAATGCTACAACCATGGCTCTTCAGGGAGGGGAATTGCCCCACCCCAGGTTGTGGAGCACTCCATGCTCTACCCCTACACGCAGGATGAGCTTTCGGACATGAGTATCCAGTATAGACATAAGCCTTTGGAACCTCTGCCTACATGGCTTTTGTGTCTCTGGGATATTGGGGTGTCCTGGCACCAGGAGACACAGGAACTGAATGTTTTCTAATTTATGGCAACCCTGAGCATTTTCCTGGAATGCCTGATGTGATAGATGGCTATTTGTGTAAGGCAATTAGAGTGAAGAAAGCCCAAATCAAATTGGGGATAGGGCATTTACCTCTAAAGGAGTATATTGTGTACATTTCTCCCATTCCTGCATATATTTTGGGGGTAGATATCCTGCAGAGCCTGTGGTTACAGACCACTGCAGATGAGTTCAGACTGAGGGTATGTGTGGTGAAGGCAGTTTGGAGGGGATATGCTAAGCACATACCTGTAGCTCTGCCTGTACCTCATAAGCGACAAATACTAAGCAGTATAGATTACCTGGGGGTAATTACACCAGGCGCTCCTGCCAGGCTCTGCCAAAGGCAAATACCCAGTCACATGACTGGAGCTGCCTGTATGCCAACCCAGGAATGGGCAGCCTCTGAAGTGGGGGGCTGTGGCTTTTTATCCTAAGATAGACAATGTGGATGGAGGATGGAGAGGGGAAGAACAGCCAATGGGCTGAGTTGCGGAGAGTATGGCAGGGAGCCCTTCCCTATACTTGTCTGCACAGACAGCTGGACCATCTATCAGGCCTGATCCTGTTGCTACCAACATGGTACCATGCAAACTAGATGGTTGGTCACCGGCCCCTTTGGGGGCAAGAGTTGTGGCAAGACCTATGGGCCTCTGGTTATACTAAAACTGTTACCATATATCATGTGACTGGCTCTTTGCCTTTGGCATCCCCACGGAATGATGAAGCAGACACATTGACCCAGGTGTGCTGGCTAGAAGGAAAGCCTGCCTCTGATGTAGCCTGATGGTTACATCAGCATTTGTTGCACGTGGAGCAAAAGACAATGTGGGCTGTAGCCCATCCATGGGACTTGCTGTTGACCTTTTGAAGAAGTCAGCAGATCCTGGAAGGAGTGCCTGTTGTGTTTCTAGTGGGACTTACACCAAGTCCTGCAACAACATGGGATAATAGTAAAGAGGCCGATACCCCTTGTCAGGTGGCAGATAGACTACATTGTGCCTCTCCCCATATCAGAAGGACATCGATATGTCATGACTTGTGTGGACACAGCTACTGGCCTGCTGGTTGCTTTTCCTACACCATAGTTGTCATACAGATCAGCAAACCACTAAGAGGGGCCTATAGTGTTTCTTTGCAGCTTGTGGTCATCTGCAGGTGATTGAGTGCAATCAAGGCACCCATTTTACTGGACATGTGTTATGAGAATGGTTGCAGCAATTAGGAATATAGTGGAAGTTTCATGTACCATATAACCCTACTGGGGCAGACATGATAGAAAGGTACAATGGTTTGTTGAAATCTAGCCTGAAGTCAGACACCAATAGTCTATGGGGCTGGTCAGTTCGTTTACGGACAGCGATATGGCATTTGAATGAGAAGCCCTGAAAAGGAGCCTTGAGCCCTGTGGACATGCTAACACAACTTGCCCTTCTCCTATACAACTGTATGTGCAAACCAAAGAGGAGTTATTGAAGCCAGGATATGGCCAGCAGAGCAACATCCTCCTGCCAACCCCAACTACATTAAACCCTGGAGACTCTGTTGAGTGGACATGACCCTGGACATTTTGACACATGGAGCAGCAATGGCTGGCTCTTCTGGCTCCTTGGGGAAAAGGTCTGGAAGCTGGCCTCCTGCATATTCCTGGAGTAATAGCAGAGTGGCCCACAAAGATCACATAGTGTACCCAAAACATCTATAAGAGCATCTATGGGGAAGTTTTGTTTTATTTTTCTGGCCAGTGCATGTACCTCCCATAATCCTACATATTTATCCATCTGTAACTCCCACAGGGATGGGGGTGAAGGTTTGGTATAGTAGACCAGGATGAGGTCCCATTCCTTCCACAGTCCTATCACAGGACCACTCTCTTGCAAGCATCCTACCTGACGGACAAGATTTGCCTAAGCTGCTGTCATTAAAATATGTATCCTATTGCCCTTAAGTTTATTTTCTTCTACTGTCCTTATGGCCTGGATGTGCTCCCTGGCTGCAGCTGCCGTGTGATGGTTCCTCTGAACTCCCTACCTGTTTGACTACTCTCCACCTGTGGAATGGGCAAGCTATGGATTTAACCTGCATAGGACTTTGAACCTAGCTGAAGCCTCTGGCTTGAGGATGATCATGATTTTATTGCTGTTGCTACTGTATGTTATTAGTCTGGTTACAATGCTACAGTATTCTCACCTAGGGTCCATTATGGAAGATGGGGATGAGTTGATTGTAAGGCTAGATTTCTGGAAGGGTGTGCTGTGGGTAAAAATTTCAGTATTTCCAGAATCTCTCACCTGGCTTTAGTGCATCTCCATATCAATAGATGCTTCCAAGGGGTGGTGAGAAGTAGTCCATCTCCATATGAATTACAGGGGCGAGTGAGGGCTTACCTGGACCAGAGAGGTGGATGGCGCCTCTTCTTCTGCAGCTGGATCACGAGAGGCAAGGGAGAACACAAGTGCACTGCTTTTAAAAAATAAACAGGTTTCTCCCACTTTATTTCTCCCTTTGACTGACTTCAGTTTCAAAGGATTTTGCCCCAGGATTTTCCCCCTGGAGTTACAATGACTATCACAGATTCAGCTGGTCATGAATAACCCCCAAGTTGCAGAACATGTAACATTTTTATTTATTGTGTAGTGAACCAAATTCAAATAACTACAGAGAAATTACAATGAATAAGTTCATGAAATAACATCAGTGAATAGATTAACTGTGATGCATGTAAACTGGGATTTGAAGCACTGAACAATGACAATACCAGGACATCACTTTGCAGTGAGCAGAAGAAACAGGTCTCATCCACGACCCCTGGTGGTATATGTACACGTTCACCAGGGGTATGAAAATGGACGAAAAGTGGAAGGACAACTGATCAGTGAATTTCCTGGTTACCCTCCCCTTATATCTCATTGAAACGTCTTAATTGGGTGCCAGAGGTAACAGGTAGGCAGTATTGGAAAGATCTGAGAGTTTTTCAGAGCTGGGGATTAGAATGAGTTTGCTTTTTCTTCTTATTTCCTTACCCCAACCCCCCAAAAAGTCAAGTACACTAAAGAATCTCATGTCAAATATAGTAGAGTGACTGCAATAAATTATAAATGGTAGATTGTGTGATTGGGCAACTATATGAACTGGGACATAAACTCCCCTCTTCCTAATCTAGTGGTTGTGGGTAATGTAAAAGATGTTGAAATTTCTACCAGTCCATCAATGGCAGCTTACAATTAAGAGTCAGTTTGGTTTCCAGTGATTTGCATTGGAGAAAGGCAAGAACCACGTAGCAGAAGCAGCAGGTGAATATCCCCAAAGAATGTATGGTTGATTTTCTGTGGGTAAGAAGTTCAATAAAATGTCAGGAGTGACTCTGGTCAGCAGAGCATGAGTGCTAAACTTCCCTGGGAGCAAACAAGAACATCACCTGTGCCGAGAGAACGGTTTGTGAGTTACTTGGGCAGAGGAAGAAGCAAGTACAGGGCTCACCATGAAAGGAGAGTCAAGAAGATGCCAGTAGGAAATGCCAGCCAAGAAAATACCAGAAAGCTCTTGAGGATGGAAGAGAGTGTTAAGATGAAATCTGAAGGACAGAACAGTTACAAAATAGAGAGGTACAAAGATGAGACTAAATTTTCCCAGAGAGTGGAGGGGTTGGGTGGGGGAGAACTGTTTTAATAGAAAGAGCTGAATTAACTTGATGGGATATATTATTTAAGTGCCTCTACAACCTGCAACCCCATCAGTGAAACATGGGGCTCCAGCACCAGATGCAATCACCAGATGCAATCCGTTCTAGAAAGCAAAGGAAGTTAACATTTTTCGCACATCTGAGTTGCAATGTGTAGACTTTGACAAACCCCTGCAGGTAGCAAGCCCTCTTTGGAAAACTGAAAGCCAATTGAAAAATAAGTTCTGACATAATCTTATCTTTTACAAGACTAACAGTTGTCAGTAGTCCTACTTATTTAGTTCAGGAATAGTTTAGCATTTTATTCAAAATAAGCTTCTTCAGTTTTTGCTCTTTAACTACATTCTGTGACAACAACTGTTATTTAAGTTTCTGGCAGTGGAGTTGTTACAGCAAATTGACCTTGATTGAGTCATATTACCTCATCCAAGTAGATTATAAGTCTTTAAACAAATCATGCTACTTTTTAAAGTGAACACATTAGGTCCAAACATGCATGTTGTTCCAACACCAGACAGAAAACTGGAATTTTCTATAGAGCTACTTTTCATCCTGTTTAATTAAGTCACCCATTTTTTTTCTGGTAGACGTTAGTCTACTAAGTTTATATTATACATTAAATTTATTTTCAGACTGTTTACAATGATCTGAAATTAATAAGACTGTAATATTTTTAGAGTTTAATTTACTGTGACCCCTTGCCCAGATTTTATGCAAATGTTTGCAATTTTTTTCCTTCTAAAATTTCCAGAGTTAAAATAAATATCAAAATGGGGGAGGCAAGGAATTTCTAAAATGTGCTCAGATAACAATATAAAATAATTACCCAATTTTCTCCATATATAACACATCTATTAAACACAAAAAGTAGAGCTCACAATCTTCAACTTGCCTTAAGATTCTCTGTTGCCTTAGCTCTACTGTTTTCGAGGTAATAAAAAAAACTTATGAAATTTATATTTACAGTCTTTTATCTAAATATATATCTATGAGGCAAAATGAGACAGACAAACTTTATCTAACTCAATAGATTGTTAAGATTAGTTACATGTTCTGTAATAGTTACTCTAAACTTACCTGTTGGGTTAAATGAACTCAAAACACTCAAACCGGATGATGTATTGCAGTTGGCTTGTATTGCAGATCTGCCAAATGTGTCAAAGAAGAGGTCCCATTACCTATTAAACAAGGTGGGCTCTTTGAACGTAGATGAATGATAATAGAAGGAAAGAATTGTTTGATCTCACATAATCATCACTCAAATTTTAAAGCAAGTTCACCCTCGACAATGTTATGTAAACACTGAAAACGAGGTTATCAAGTTAGTTTTGTCAATGCTCACATGCCTGAATAAAATCACTTCAAATTATAATGTTTGTGAGCACATGTGTCTATGGGTAGAATTCTCTGCGGAAATTGCCTTTGGATTTTGAATCCTCAGTCCTCATTAAAGCTGATATTTTATAAGGAGATTTTCTTCCTTGAGTCCCTTTGCCATGCCCTAAGTTAGCTGAAGCCAGTAGGCCTCTTATTAAAACCAGGTAAATGACATCTGATTTGAATTTAGGAATAAATGGTATATTTGAAGTGAAAAAGTATGAACAGCTTTTAACTATATGTATCAATGGCTTATTTTTGCGTGGAAAACCCAGGCTTTGTAAATGTCCTTACGACATTCAGTTAGTCTGCTAGAAGACAGCTCCCCGTAGTGGCTCTTCTAGGAGCAGCCATTCCATGCCATTCCTGCTGAGGCTTCACCCACCCCGTCTCCTGATGATGACCCAGGTTTTCAAGGTCCCACGAGCTGCAGAATGGTTCACCTCCCTTACTTTATTGCCAACAGTGTAAACCATATTCCGACTGATGTGAGGAGCTGGAAACCTTTTCCCTTCCTTGACCATATTTTCTCGGCCACTCCTCCACCCCCAAACTTTAGAGTTTTGGTTGGAATACCATGTAAATTGAGCTCTCTATGAAGAGCTCGTTCATGTAGAAAAAACAAAATAAGAATGTGTTTTAGTTCCATTTTTTTAATTAGAAAATTAGTCTTTAATTAGACCAAGAAAATATGTATGTGTACCTGTGTGCAGAGATGTCTGTGCTTAAAGACAAGTTCAGTTATTTACTAGTTAGGGAAAAGTAACAATATTTCTAAGATCAAGTTCTCTAATCAATTAATAAAAGACTTGATCAGTATCAATATTTTGGGTGCTTGTATTAATATAATATCAGTAAGCGATATTTATTGAGCACTTACTATGTGCTAGGCACTGTGCAAGGTGTGTTACCTTGAGTGTCCCATTTTACCTCAAATGAAACCTAATATGAAATAAAATCTATACCTAATATGGAAAAAATGAGAGCAACTTTCAGCAACTTGAAAACTCAACCTTTGTGCAAGTTTAACTGAATTCTGATCTACTGAACACACAGAAGTAAATCAGTGACCACAGAATGTTTTAGTTTTGACAAAGTGCCACTGGATATTATTTTAGACATACAGATCAGTAATATATTTCAAGTCAACCAAAATTTTTAATAGTTATCCTTCTTGAACTCCGTGACTATACCAACAAGATTTGCAAAAGCATAGAAAATTGGAAAAGATATTCATTTTTATCATTTTATATTTATAAAACCTTGACCAGAAAGTCTCAAGAAAGTAAAAAGGGTTTTTCAATTTTAGAGTTTATATCCAATTGAGAATACTGTACAGAGTACTTGATGAATGAGATAGGCTATATCTGAATAGCAGAGTCCACTTAAGCAAGCGGCAGATTTCCAGTATCAATACATGCATTGTAAATATACTCTTTCATAGAGTCTTGTATGGTCCAGAGGACTGAGGACTTATCTTTCAAAATAACTACCATATCTACATAATATTTAACAACTACTTTGAATTTCTAACTTCTCATGGAAAAATTAAATTATATATTTGGCATGAAAATATATTAGAGTGGTTTTTAGTGCCTACAAAGATGAGTACATCAAAACTAAAATAAATTTGGCTTTTTCAACATAGATTTGATATGTAATCAATGTCTAGAGTTATAAAATGTATTAAAAGGAGAATTTTGGAAAGAGGGATGATTCAAAAAGTTTATAACTTTTCTTTAAAGAATGGGTATACACATGCCCTTTTACACAGAAATTAATAGTAAAAGCCCCAAATGTCCATATGGTAAAAGAATAGCATCACTTTTTTTTTTTTGGCTTTCTGAATATTTCTGTACTATATACATCCCCCAAAACTAAGCCATACTATTTTAAGTTTGATGATTTGTAGAAAATAAACTGCAAACAATGCTGTCTTCAGCTAGCTCCCTTTCTTAAGGGGAATTTCAATCTTTAGCCATTAGTTTTAAACAGCAAACAAAATTGGTTCAGCATGCCGAACAAGGCAGGCCAGCAAGATGGTATTCCCTCACCCTATGAGCAGCGGTGTGGTCACCTACTAACTGTCTAATCGGTTTACATTTTACATAAATAAATTATCTTTAGTTAAAGACTCTAGGGCTCTATTGTGGCCTCTCTGCATGCTGGATCCTGTATACTCATGTTATCTTGGAAGATCTTGAAACACTTAATTTAATTGATATTGCTGACATTAACTTCAAATATATGCAGCTTCCACAGACTAATAAGAAAATCTTAAACACTGTGTATGCTTTCTTGAGTACAAGTAATTAGGTAATTGTCCATGGACAGAAACGTAGGGAGGCATATGTTCACATACAGTCCTAACAAAATGAATATATTTTATAGTTGTGATTTAATACATTTTTATTATATTCAGTAATCCTAAAACTACCTTTTAGAGAAAAGTTGGGCTCACTTCTTTGGAGGAAGCAAGACTATCCTACATTCATTTATTTTCTAATTCTTTATATCTTCTAATGAGTTTCATTTCAAAGAGTGGAGAAAGGTAAAATATACTATTGAAGTGTTCACTGAATAGATGTTCTTAAAACATTTGTTAAAATGATGTTCATTTTTTTTACAGTACAATAGGGTTACAATGAGTTAGCAATTGAAATATGTATTTTGAATAAATATGTATAGATATTTCATTACTTTGTCAGCAGAGAGGTCCTAGAAACTATGATACCCCAATAACAATGAGCACGCCTAGTGACCAGATTTTGTACTATAATAACATTTTCCATGAAAAAGAACCAGAGCTCCTAGAGAAATGGTTGATTCTAGGCCTGGGGAATACACAAAATGAGTCTGGTGTATCTTTTTTTTTTATTTTTCTTTAACTTTTTCTTAAGATACTATTGATATACACTCTTATGAAGGTTTCACATGAAAAAACAATGTGGTTACTACATTTACCCATATTATCAAGTCCCCCCTCATACCCCAATTCAGTCACTGTCCATCAGTGTAGTAAGATGCCACAGATTCACTATTTGCCTTCTCTGTGCTACACTGTTATCCCTGTGATCCCCCACACCATGTGTACTAAACATAATAACCCTCAATCCTCTAATCCCTTCCCTCCCACACACCTCCACTTTGGTAACCACTAGTTCCTTCTTGAAGTCTCTGAGTCTGCTGCTATTTTGTTCCTTCAGTTTTGCTTCCTTGTTATACTCCACAAATGAGGGAAATCATTTGGCACTTGTCTTTCTCTGCCTGGCTTATTCACTGAGCATAATATCCTCCAGCTCCATCCATGTTGTTAAAAATAGTAGGATTTGTTTCTTTCTTATGGCTGAATAGTATTCCATTGTGTATATGCATCACCTCTTCTTTATCCATTCATCTACTGATGGACACTTAGGTTGCTTCCATATGTTAGCTATTGTAAAAAGTGCTGCAATAAACATATGGTTGCATATGTCTTTTTGAATCTGAGAAATTGTATTCTTTGGGTAAATTCCAAGGAGTGGGATTCCCAGGTCAAATGGTATTTCTATTTTTAGTTTTATGAGGAACCTCCATATTACTTTCCACAATGGTTGAACTAGCTTACATTCCCACCAGCAGTGTAGGAGGGTTCTCCTTTCTCTGCATTTGTTGTTCTTAGTCTTTTCAATGCTGGCCATACATACTGGTGTGAGGTGATATCTCATTGTGGTTTTAATATGCATTTCCCTGATGATTAGTGATGTGAAGCATCTTTTCATATGCCTGTTGGCCATCTGAATTTCTTTTTTGGAGAACTGTCTCTTCATATCCTCTGCCCATTTTTTAATCGGGTTATTTGCTTTTTGGGTGTTGAGGCATGTAAGTTCTTTATATATTTTGGATGTTGGCCCCTTGTCAGATATGTCACTTACAAATATATTCTCCCATACTGCAGGATGCCTTTTTGTTCTGTTGATGGTGTCCTTTGCTGTACAGAAACGTTTTAGTTTCTTGTAGTCCTATGAGTTCGTTTTTTCTTTTGTTTCCCTTGCTCGAGGAGATGCATTCAGGAAGAAGTTGCTCATGCTTATATTCAGGAGATCTTTGCCTATGTTTTATGGTTTCATGACTTACATTCAGGTCTTTGATCCATTTCGAGTTTACTTTTGTGTATGGGGTTAAACAATAATCTAGTTTCATTCTCTTGCCTGTAGCTGTCCAGTTTTGCCAACACCAGCTATTGAAGAGGCTGTCATTTCCCCATTGCATGTCCATGGCTCCTTTATCATATATTAATTGATGATATATGGTTGGGTTTATATCAGGGCTCTCTAATCTGTTCCATTGGTGTATGGGTCTGTTCTTGTGCCAGTACCAAATTGTCTTGAGTACTGTGGCTTTGTAGTAGAGCTTGAAGTTGGGGAGCATAATCCCCAGAGCTTTATTCTTCCTTCTCAGGATTGCTTTGGCTATTCAGGGTCTTTTGTGGTTCCATATGAATTTTAGAATGATTTTTTCTAGTTTGTTGAAAAATGCTATTGGTATTTTGATAAGAATTGCATTGAATCTATAGATTGCTTTAGGCAGGATGGCCATTTTGACAATATTAATTCTTCCTATCTATGAGCCTGGGATGTGTTTCCATTTTTGGTATCTTCTTAAGTTTCTCTCATGAGTGTCTTATAGTTTTCAGAGTATACGTCTTTCACTTCCTTGGTTAGGTTTATTCCTAGGTATTTTATTATTTTTGATGCAACTATGAATGGAATTGTTTTCCTGATTTCTCTCTCTGCGAGTTCATTGTTAATGCATAGGAATGCCACAGATTCCTGCATATTAATTTTATAGCCCTTAACTTTGCTGAATTCAGATATTAGATCTAGTAGTTTGGGAGTGGATTCTTTAGGGTTTTTTATGTTCAATATCATGTCATCTGCAAACAGGGACAGTTCGACTTCTTCCTGCCAATCAGGATGCCTTTTATTTCTTTGTTTTGTCTGACTGCCATGACTAGGACCTCCAGTACTATGTTGAATAGAAGTGGGGAGAGTGGGCAACCTTGTCTTGTTCCCAATCTTAAAGGAAAAACTTTCAGCGTCTCGCTGTTAAGTATAATGTTGGCTGTGGGTTTGTCATATATGGCCTTTATTATACAGAGGTATTAGCCCTCTATATCCATTTTGTTGAGAGTTTTTATCATGAATGGATGTTGAATTTTGTCAAATGCTTTTTCAGCATCTGTGGAGATGATCATGTGGTTTTTGTCCTTCTTTTTGTTGATGTGGTGGATGACATTGATGGATTTTCAAATGTTGTACCATCCTTGCATCCCTGGAATAAATCCTACTTGATCATGATGGCTGATCTCTTTGATGTATTTTTTAATTCAGTTTGCTAATATTTTGTTGAGTATTTTTGCATCTATGTTCTTCAGGGATATTGCTCTGTAATTTTCTGTTTTTGTGGTGTCTTTGCCTGGTTTTGGTATTAGAGTGGTGCTGGCCTCATAGAATGAGTTTGGAAGTATTCCCTCATCTGCTACTCTTTGGAAAACTTTAAGGGGGGTGAGGATTAGGTCTTCACTGAATGCTTGATAAAATTCAGCAGTGAAGCCTTCTGGTACAGGGGTTTTGTTCTTAGGTAGGTTTTTGATTTCCAGTTCAATTTCACTGCTGGTAATTGGTCTGTTCAGATTTTCTGTTTCTTTCTGGGTCATCCTTGGAAGGTTGAATTTTTCTAGAAAGTTGTCCATTTCTTCTAGGTTATCCAGTTTGTTAGCATATAATTTTTCATAATATTCTCTAATATTTTTGTATTTCTGTGGTGTCCATAGTGATTTTTCCTTTCTGATTTCTGATTCTGTTTATGTGAGTGGACTCTCTCTTTTTTTCTTGATAAGTCTAGGAAGGGGTTTATCTATTTTGTTTATTTTCTCAAAGAACCAGCTCTTGCTTTCATTGATTTTGTATTGTTTTATTCTTCTTGATTTTATTATTTCTGCTCTAATCTTTATTATGTCCCTCCTACTGATTTGGGGCCCATTTGTTCTTTTTCTAGTTTCATTAATTATGAAGTTAAATTGCTCATATGGGATTGTTCTTATTTCCTCAAGTAGGCCTGTATTGCAATATACTTTTCTCTTACCACGGCCTTTGATGCATCCCACAGATTTTGTGGTGTTGAATTATTGTTGTCATTTGTCTCCATATATTGCTTGATCTCTGTTTTTATTTGGTCATTGATCCATTGATTATTTAGGAGCATGGTGTGAAACCTCCATGTGTTTGTGGCATATTTAATTTTTTTGCATAATTTATTTCTAGTTTCATACCTTTGTGGTCTGGTACAATTTCAATCTTTTTTTATTTACTGAGGCTCTTTTTGTGGTCTATTCCTGAAAATGTTTCATGTGCACTTGAGAAGAATGTATATTGCGCTGCTTTTGGGTGTAGAGTGCTGTAGACGTCTCTTAGGTCCATCTGTCCTAATGTGTTGTTCAATGCCCCTGTCTCCTTACTTATTTTCTGTCTGATTGATCTGTCCTTCAGAGTTGTGGAGTGTTGAAGTCTTCTAAAATGAATGCATTTCATTCTATTTCCCCTTTTAATTCTGTTAGTATTTGTTTCACATATGTAGGTGCTCCTATGTTGGGCGCATAGATATTTATAATGGTTATATCTTCTTGTTGGATTGACCCTTTTATCATTATGTAATGTTCTATGTCTCTTGTGACTTTCTTTGTTTGGAAGTCTATTTTGTCTGATACAAGTACTGCAACTACTGCTTTTTTCTCTCTATTAGTTGCATGAAATATCTTTTTCCATCCATTCACTTTTAGTCTGTGTATGTCTTTGGGTTTAAAGTGAGTCTCTTGTAGGCAGCATATAGATGGGTCTTGCTTTTTTATCCTTTTAGTGACTCTATGTCTTTTGATTGGTGCATTCAGTCCATTTACATTTAGGGTGATTATTGATAGGTATGTACTTATTGCCATTGCTTGCTTTAGATTCATGGTTACCAAAGGTTCAAGGGTACCTTATTTACTATATAACAGTCTAACTTAACTTTCTTGTTAAGTTATTGCAAACACTGTCTGACGATTCTTTATTTCTCTCTCTTCTTATTCTTCCTTCTCTATTCTTTATATACTAGGTGTTTTATTCTTTGCCTTTAGTTAGTATTTGGATGGTCTGCTTTCTTTGCTACAATTTTATTTTCTCTGGTGACCTCTTTTTAGCCTTAGGAGTGCTTCCATCTAGAGTAGTCCCTTTAAGATATCCTGAAGAGGTGGTTTATGGGGGGCAAATTCCCTCAGCTTTTGCTTGTCTGGGAATTGTTTAATCCCTCCCTCAAATTTAAATGATAATCGTGCTGGATACCATATTCTTGGTTCAAGGCCCTTCTGTTTCATTACATTAAATATATCATGCGATTCTCTTCTGGGCTGTAAGGTTTCTGTTGAGAAGTCTGATGATAGTCTGATGAATTTTCCTTTTTAGGTGATCTTTTTTCTCTCTCTAGCTGCCTTTCATACTCTGTTCTTATCTTTGATCTTGCCATTTTATTATTATGTGTCTTGGTGTTGTCTTCCTTGGGTCCCTTGTGTTGGGAGATCTGTAGGCTTCCATGGTTTGAGAGACTATTTCCTTCCCCAGCTTGGGGAATTTTTCAGCAGTTATTTCTTCAAAGACACTTTCTACCCTTTTTCTCTCTCTTCTTCCGCTGGTACTCCTATAATGCAAATATTGTTCTGTTTGAATTGGTCACACAGTTCTTAATATTCTTTCATTCCTAGAGATCCTTTTAACTCTCTCTGCCTCAGCTTCTCTGTATTCCTGTTCTCTGATTTCTATTCCATTAACAGTCTCTTGCATCTCGTCCAGTCTGCTGCTAAGCCCGTCGATCGCTTGTCTCATTTCTGCATTGTCTTTCCTCACTTCCCTCACTTCCTCCCTTAGCTCTTGCATATTTCTCTGTAGATCCATTAGTATGGTTATGACTTTTATTCTGAATTCTTTTTCAGAAAGATTGTGCATGTCCATCCCATCAGGCTCCCTCTCTGAGGTAGTCTGGTGTGGGGTTGTCTGGGTATGCTTTGTTTGTACCATATTCCTCTGTCTTTTCATGGCGATAGAAGTGGTCAGCAAAAGAAAAAAAGAAGAAAGGGAAAATAGAGAATAAAAACCCCGCCGAGTGTAGTTTCTGTGAGGATCCTGTAGGTGGTGCTGCTTCTCCACTATTCCTCAGCCATGCTGCTCTGCTGGGCCCTTTGTGACTCTCGCTGGGGAGGGAACGAATGGGAGGATGCTGATTTCTGAGGGAAGTCTCCGTGCGACTGTTTTTCCCAGCTGCAGTCCAAGGGGACCGAAATTCCCCAGGACTCCTAGCCTGCTTGGCTGAGTGCGCTGGGATGATCCTGCTCCTCTGTTGGGCCCCTGTCTCTTTAAAACCCCTAAAAAAGCGCGCACTTTTCTTTTTTCCCGAGGAACTGGCTGAGTGGACCTGCCATCTTGGTTTCTGCACCTCTGTCTCTCTAATCTCTGATACACTGCAGGAAGTGTGTCCATGCTCCCAGCACAGATAACCAGGGCTGGTTATTTGGCAGCCCTGTGCTTCCACTCCCTCCCCACTCTGAATCCTCTCCTCCCGCCAGTGCGCTGGGGTGGGGGAGTGCTCAGGTCCCACTGGGCCACAGCTCCGTATCTTACCCTCTTTGCTCACTAGATGCCGAGTCTTCTCAGGTGTAGCTGCAGGCTGAGTGTTGTCCTGTGTCTTCTGGTCTCTCTTTTAGGAATAGTTGTATTTGTTGTATTTTCATAAATATATTTGGTTTTGGGAGGACATTTCCGCCACCCTGCTCATGCCACCATCTTTCCGGAAGTCAAATGTGGTTTGATTTAAGAATATTATTCCTAAATGAATATTTTTTCTTGTATCTAGTCTTAGAAAATTTAAGTATGTAGGATACCTATTTTTACCTTAGCAATGTAAAAAAATGATCCAAATATGTGGTGGACTTTTATGTATCATATAATTAGCATCTATTAATTCTACTGTGCATACTTGTTAGTGATCTTAACTGTTACCCATATGAAGCTTTTGTCAAGGAGGAAGGTTATGGACCCATAAACAGGGAAACAAGTTTAATTTTGGTGCCAATATGACTTACCAATTTTTTTGATTATCAGGAAGAAATTAGACAATTAATCACATAATTGAACCTATCCAATATTCTAGCAATATAGTATCCAACACTTTTAAATTACTTGTTATTTATTTAGGAACTTTGCAGCATAGATTTTTTATTAGTTTGTAGGAGATACGGCTTTTAATTGTATAATTCAAAACAGTTTAAAGACCTCTTGTGAAATTCTTATACTTACTTCTTGATTTTCCTTCATGGATTATGCTAATTAAATTTTAACTTTCAAGCATATGTTATAATTTAGTGCACTAGCATATAAAATTTTATGTAGGATTCTGTATCCATAATGCTCTCATAGGATCCACTGTACACTGAATTTAATAATGCTGAAAAGGATGTTTACCTTCAAGATCCCTGTAGCACCTTAAAAGATAAATCAACTTGACAGTTTTGAAAATTTAAATTAAATTGATCATGTCTCATTACACTCTCTTTAATGATTATGATTGCATTGAAGTGGAATATAAATCTTAAGGAAATTAGCTCTGAAAGACAAACTAATAGAAAACATGATAAATGCAGAATGCAGACATTGTAACTTTTATTCATCTCTGATAGAGTAATTAATCACTTCAATTTTCTCTTCATTGATATATGAAGTACACCTTGTGGACTAAAAAACTATTAAAAATAAGACTGAAAGAGATGCAACTCAATTTTAAGAATAAAAGTTGTATGTTTACTTATAATACTAATTTACTATTCAAATAATAATTTTCAGAATAATTCCAAAATTTCTTAACTTTCAGATAATAAACTAGATTAGCATATTCCCACATTGTCTACATATCAAAGTATAAATGATGCTGCTAAAACTATATTTTTAAAAACAAAAAACAATTATCAAACAATATTACAGTTAAACAACTAATATTCTATAGATACCACTTAGTGATAATCTCTTTCCTTAGGCTTTTGTGGGCACAGAGCAAGAAGGTGGCCATCCGAAAGCCAAACTTGCCTGCACCTTTATCTAGACTTCAGCATCCAAAACTCTGAGAAATACATGTTTGTTGTTTAGACCTCCTTGTCTGTGATATTTTGACTGGCAGCCCTAGCAGACTAATACGCATATGTCCTCACACAAAGATGTGTATTTTAGTCTTGACCATATTAGTAAAACAAACAAACAAAAGTATATACGTCTATAGGGAAATACCTGAAAATTATGTGGTATATCCACATTACAAAATATCATGTGAACCTTACAAGGAATAATTTTATCTATATACCAGACATGGCTAGAGATCAAGCATTTTTGAGTGAGAAAATATAGATATAGAAGTTCCTATAATCTGATCTGGTCTGAGTTTTTAAAGTTTCTATAAAAATAAACATGCTTTAAAATAATATATATATTATTTTTATGTATGCATATGCATATATATGCTATATGTGTTTCTTTCTCTGCAAAATCTTATTTTTAAGTATGCAAATCTATATACATGTTCTAGTGGAGTGACTCATACTAAATCAGTCATGCAATTTCCAAAAGTTAATAAATGAGGGAATTAAAGGATTTAAACAAAATCTCACTAGAATTATTTTTGAAATTCACTGTGAAAATACTTGCGAGAGAAGCTGAATTTGTACAGCGATCATTTATTATTCTCTGAACAACAATAAATCAGCAAATTCTATTTATCCTTGTTTGAAAGATTCAGAAGTCAGAGGTCAAACAACAGTAGTTACAAATCTTAAAAGATAAATTGTGACTACATAAATGAAATGATACTTGAGAAGATAATTTACATTATCATCTTTTAATGTCAGTAAAATGAGTAAATTTATAAAATTAGTTGTAGCTAGAAATCTATATCCTATATTTAATAGCAAGTAAAATAATTTATGTTAGAATAGACAATGTAATATAAAATTTATTTTCTTATCTAACAATTTTAATTTTTGGTCTTTGTAACCAACAAGCACTCTATCAGAGAGACCTTTTAGTTTTTTCCAAAGACTTTCCTCATGAAGAAATTAGGTAAAACCATTTTCAGGTGACATAGCTTAAATACTATCTGGTTGTTTGTATTAAAAAAGAAACAAAGAGAGACAAGGGTGGAAGAGAGAGGAGAGACGGGACAAATATGAGCTTCCCCAGTTTTAATCCTCGTATAGTAGACTCACAAAAGTGAAGATAAATGATAGTATTATGTGCAGTGATATTTTTGTATTGCTTTAGAGTCCATCCATTTTTTATCCCAGTTATTGCATTTTTGTTCTATAGTTTGGCCCATCTTTATATCTTATCAGCCTTTTCATTTGCTTTTTTTCCTCCCCTGTTTTCATTTGTTTCAAGCACTTTGTAATGCTTATTGAAGAGTTTTATGATGGCTGCTTTAAAATCATTCTCAGATTATTCTAACACCTTTGCTCTCTCCATCTTGTCATCTATTGATTGTCTTTTTGCATTCTGTTTGAGATGTCCCTGTTTTTGGTAAAACAAGTGATTTTCCATTGAAAGCTGGACGTGTTGAGTGTCGTGGTAGAACACCCAGGATCCTGTTTGAATCTCATGTTTCAGCAGACCTCCTCTTCCGCCACTCTTTGGGCGAAGATGGATAGCCATCCTGTTCCTGCCGGGTGGGCGTGGACATCCAGACTGCCATGTGGTCTCCAGTGACACCACTGGGGCAAGAGGTGGGGGCCTTTATAAAATGCTTGAAACAAACAAAAATATTATCAAGGAAACAGAAAACTCCACTTGTTCTTGCCTGGAGATGGCCAATGTCAGGGCTCCTCACTCTATCTTCTCTGGGACCCCTTGGCAGGAGTGTTGGGGAACATCACCAGACTGGCAAGAGGGCAAATGCGGGCTCTCTACTCAGCCTTTTGCTGGCAGGGCTGGGAATAGGCCACAAGTTTTGCTTCTTTGTTTTCTTTCTTCATTTTGTGTACTTGATTGGAGTAGAGTGGTTATTGTCTAAATGTTTTCTGTCACGCTGAGCTTTTTCATTCCTAGACTTTCAGCCAAAAAGATCAAGCTTTTGGAGGCCTTTTTTGTCTGTACCTGTTAGCACTTCCCAGTTCCCAGTCTGGATTTTCCAAGCAGAAAGAAAACCTAAGGAACTAAGCATCATGTCAGTGCTCAGGTATTGAGGCCCCTTGACTGAAGGGCCTTCTTTCCACCACCTCTCAGAGATTTTTATTGTTTGTTTTATGTATGATGTTCATGACTTTTAGTTGTAATTAGCTGGGGGAACAGGGAAACATATCTAGAAATTGGAATTGTACCGTTTTCAAAGGAAATATAGCCATTCTTTTCTCTTTAAGTTTGCAATGACATATGAGAAAAAGATTAATCAAGAGAACAGAAAACTCCATGGTACACTGTTTGATTTTCTTCCTGAGGCGGATTTGAAATTTAATTATTCTTAGAAATTACAAAGGAGGTTGTTTCAGGAGTCACATCATTGCTACTGAGCTATGACTACTTATCGCTCTCTCCAGCATGCCGCTTTCCATGTACCACCATTAGAACAAGTGTAAAATGAGCGAGTTGCATCCAGGCCCGGGACAATCCAAGCAAAATCAGAGAGCCGGCAATTGTATTTTTTTAATCTGGGCCAACTTTGGCCTTTTGCTGCTATCTTTTTTTCTGTAGGATTCTATTAAGTAGATATTGTTAAATCCTTCTGTGGCTATTGCAGATGGTTGTATGGCTGTAATACTTGACAATCCTTTCAACTCTATTCTCTCTTCTGCTCAATTAAAGGTACTTAACCTGTTTCTCTCTTCAGGGGCTCTTTTTGACAGCTAATTATCTAATTGAAACTGATAAGACACTGGGTTGTTAAACCTCCCAAGTCATATACTTTGATTTAACAAAGATTTTTCTGAAGGCCATGTTATAACTCAAAGGAGTTTCTGAAGCAGACACATCAGGCACAGTAGTGGACCCATGGGGATGGTGGGGAGAAGAGAGTGATTTTATGCTCAAAGGGTGCAGCATCTCACAACTGACAGCTTATTTGTGTGCTCTGGCTGTTGTAAGGACGCTTGCCCACTGTCACACACCAGGTAATCAGAATCCCCTGGGGGAAATCAGCACCCAGGCCCCACCTATGTGTATTGTAAGTCCTTTGAGAGAAGGGCATCACCGGCCACTAGAAATTTACCCCCCACAGGCATTGTACCATCTCCCCTTCCCCATTTTGAATTGATATTAAAGCTTGTTTTAATTTCCACAAGGAGCATCCCTAAACTGATATGGTAAAAGAGAAAATTATTTTTTCCTAATGACTGTATATAACAATCAGTACCAGCATCCACTCCCTTGAAGTTGCTTTTGCTGGAAGGGATCATAAAGTCAGGATTCTAGTAAAAGCAAACTACTTCTGTAGAACTTAAGATATTAAATGAATCAGTCAAATTGTGTTTCTCCCTACCCTCACTTGCTCGCTCAGTTGATGACCCCTCCCTCCCTCTCCCTTCTCTCATGCCTTTTTTCTCTCTCCTTTCTCTCGTATGCCTTTGCTCTTGCCCACCGTTTTCTCACTTCCACAGGTGCTTTCTCTAAGAGAGGCCCATCTCAGCCATTGATCATTTCTGCCTGTAAAGGAAGAGTGATTTATAAGCCATGAATTTCAGGTAATTCATGATCTGGCACTGCCATTCTTGCTCAGATACTGCCCCATTCTTCACAGAACCAGGGTTTAGGGCATGAAAACATCACTTAGCTAAATATAAATGGTCTTGACTCTTGAACTTAGAGCATAAACTTCGACTGAGTTTCCTTTCATCCAACAGATTTGTTTTGTGAATGCTACATCTGTTGATCTGTTGAAGCAGTAGATACGTTCGAAACTATTTCCAATGAAAAAGCATAGATAATAAAAAGGCTTACAAGTATATTTTCAACAGGCTTTTGGAATAAATCACTAGTGCACATATTTAGAACTGGGAAATACCTCCCTCCACTTGCTTATAATTAAGTAAGTATCCATTATTATTAAAAGAAGACTGGATTAATATTAATCATTCCAATACTAACTGAGTCTTTTTTTGTGTCCCTACTATGTCTAAAGCACCGTGTTAGGAGATGTGCACAAGCAATAGTACAAATCACAAACTTACCAAGGTAGATTTTAGAAATTCATTTTAAGTACTGAGGGAACAGAAGGTCACAGGAGTTAACGTACTTGTGCCTAAGTCACAGCTGCAAAAGGCAAAGCTAGAATGCAAACAGAATTCTGTCTGATTTGTTCCGTTACCTTTAACTAATTCTCCAACTATGGAAGAGAGTCAAGTATAAATTTTGGAACACTTCAGGAGTCATACAAAATCTTGTTTTAAGTTTGTAATCACAAAGTGGACGTGGTGGCTAGACCTGCCTATATGTGTGTAACAACGTAAGAGGGAGCCATTCAGAGTTGCAAGTCTAAATGTGTCTTGTGAATAGTGAGGAGACCTTGTTTTCTTTGCTCTCTCCTTTGCTGTCAGCCTTCCCCATTTCCCCGCTTCCTTGAACTGGTCTAAAGGAAAGGAAATGAGACAAGATTACTCATTTCAGGCAATGTAGACTGCATGATCAGCTCTGCTGAAAGTTTTAGCAAGGGAGCAGATTGAATGGAACTATAGAAATCAGGATTATCTATGGGTTTCATTTTCTATCTTCCCCCAAGAGAATAGAGTTGGCTGTTTCTGTACAAATTTATCACCTTTCTTAACTAGTACATTTATTTACTACGATTTCTATAATTCTTCCCTTCTACATATGTTAATACATTTGAGAATTTAACATCTTGAAATGTGGGAGTTGTGTCTGTTTAAATGGCTCCAGTTTAAACAGTGTAAATCTGTTTAAATAGAATGTCTTTACATGATAATATATAAAATGATCAAAAGGACCTTAAATAGTAGTTTAAAAATTTAGGAATTGAATGTTTTTCTCTGAGTATGAATCATTACATTCAACAGAAATACTTGAAGAGATTTACTAATATACTTAATTTCACTTTTATCTCAATTTTTTTTCTATTTCTAATTTGGTGATTTTGGAGTTAGCTACAGAACTCAGTCAAGATGGCCAAACTAGCTGGAAGAGGTAGAAATGTATAGATGTGTATTTTTCAAGAAAAATAATTTGTAAGTCCATGTTCATCTATGTGTGATAAATCCAATATTGTAACTATAATATTATTTCAAATACTGAATAAGATATTTGACAAATAGACTATAAATTGAAAGACCTTTAAAATTATCACAAATGAGAGAGAATGGTTAAATTAGGAAAAATAGTGCTGTTGTTTTGAATATTGTTTTACATAATACCTATCTTCAAAAGAACAATACAGAAGATTTCTTATTTTCACTCTCAAGTTTGCTCACAGAGACACACATTAGAGTAAAACATTAGCATTTAGTTTATAGATCAAATTAAATTCTAAATAGATTGCTGCCCTTGAATCCTGTCTACAAAAAACTGTACATCTATCTTAGCCTTTCTTTTTAAAAGCACTCTGTGATGATCATTTAAAATATCTGAACTTTTGCTTCCTTTTCTTTAAAAAAATGATAAAAACCACCAGTCTGATCTATCTCAAAGGTCGTTTTAGGACCAAAGATGATGATATAAATAAAAATGCCTTGAAGAGCTATGTAACACTGAGCCAGTGGGGGTTATTACAATAAATATGCAAACTGAACTGTTAGTCATGGCACAGTTTCTTGATGGTCAGTGGAATAAAGTTCCAAATAACTGATTGTATTTTTTAAATTCATTCAATTTTTGAAATACATTTCATATTTTCATGTGCATTTCTATAAAGCAGTAATATATAATGTGGCATTGTTTGATATGATGATAAGTCACAGTGTAGAATATGCCTTTTATTGTTACGGTTCATGAATATAGCAACCAGTATTTACAATAAAAAATAATATAAATGATTTCTATGGGAAAGGGAGTTCTCTATGTGAGTAAAATAGATATAGACATGTTCTCTTTGTATTTATGAACAAAAACAAAAAGAACACTTCTTATTGTATATGAAGCTATAACACATCTCTCCATAAGAAGATACAAATATATTAAATAAGCTCATAATTTATAGTATTAACATGATACTCTATTTATATCTAATTCATGCATGTGCCAAAGGTTTATCTCTGCAAAAATAAAACTATCAAAGAGCTCCACTAAGGCCTAAGAATCTTACCTGTTATTTTATTTTTAGAAGTACAGGTAACATCTGGCTCAGGTTATTTTTTAAAAATCAATAGCTATTTTATACATATCTCTTTTACTTTGATGATTATGCATTACCTTTTTTATGATATATTTTTAACATGCTTTGGAAAAATTACTTTCTCTTCCCTGTATTTTTATTATGTATATAATAATATTTAACAGAAGAATGTAATTGTCTGTATTTATATACTTCACTAAACAGATGGAATTTTCTGAGAGCAGGAAATGTGATTTCTTTTTTTTTTAACCACCAGAAGCTACTCCATTTCTTAGGTGCACAGGTATTTAAAAAAATGCTTGTTGTACTGTGAAATTTGGAAGATGTTGCAACTAGAATGAGTATAGAATTAAACTTATTGTTTTTAGAAATTGATAATTTCCAACAAGGGAAAACAGAAATACTGATAAACAGATAAAAATAATTACAAAGGAACAGCAATTTACAACCATTTCTCTTAGAGCCACTCAGGCGTATATCTTTTGCTCCCCTAAATATTAATTTACAAGACAATATAATAAATTATGTTACATTTTGTTAACTCAACAAAATGAGAAAGCTGAAAATTATTTTAAAATACATATGAAATACTGAAATATGTATTTAAATGAAAAATTCTTAAAAATATGGTATTAAAAATACATGTTCATTGTTAAAGTACTGAAAATACAAACCATTTTTATTTTCTTCCCTTGAATATTTTCTAGACATTTTTATCAAAATGATTTATTTTTAAATGTTATTTATTATTAATTTTTAGTTTGTAGGTCGGGAGCTTACAAAGTAAGGACTGTTATTTAGTAGAAGTAATTATGGGGTGCTCAACAAAGGTAGAGGTGTATATGAGTGTGTGTGTGTGTGTGTGCACAGGTGTGAAAACAATAGTGTCTTGAATATTTAGATAAAAAAAGATTGTCATTAGTAAATGTTTACAAACTACCACAAAATTAGTCATTCTTCCTGAAAAATGGCTTATGTATGGGAAACTAAAATTTAAAAATGAAGGCTCTAAGAGCAGAGCAGACCTCATGAAACAGAGTAATGTACAAAAGCCTTGATCTGGCGGGACCCGAACCCTTCCCCCACCCCAGCTCACCGGTGGGAAGAAGAGAAACAGAGCAGGGAGAGGGTTAAAGCCTAGAACTGCTGAACACCCAGCCCTGGAGGTCTGTTTTGGACTACAGAGCTACATTGTGTGGTGTTCTGGAGGTTTCTGGGTTTGAGGAACTGGGAGAGGTGGTGCGCTTGAAAGGCTGAGATTCCAGCCATTTGTGGAGGACGGGGATCCACATCCGGCCGCTCTGGAACAAAGGAAAGGCAGGCAGTCTGAGAGGCTTCCTAGCAGGAGAGGGCTACTGAAGGGGCAGGGTTTCACGGAGCTTTCTACGCAAGAGATGTGATAGGTGGACAAGGTTGTCTGCCTGCACTCTGCCCAGTGGGTTGGGGACTTTGAGGAGCTTGAGGTGGTCCATCCCCCTGCCTGCCTACTCAGCTCTGAGGCCCCCCACTGTGACACACAGCCTACTGTGCCTTCCTCCTGGCCTGCTGACACCTGCTCACAAACCGGCAGTCACTGCGCTGGCATCAGGAGAGCTGAAGGTAGGCCCCACCTACAACAGCTAGAGATGCCAAGCACAGAGGCTTACACTTGTGTGCTTGGATCACTGGCTCTAATACTGAAGACAGGCACTGCAGCCAGGAATCAGGAAACAGCTCTTTTCTGCCCCAAGGCACCAACACTGCTCCCCTACGACCCCCAACCTCACTCTAGGGGCTGAGCAGCTCCAAAGGCTAGAGCTTCTGGGCACTAGAGGGCACCACACAGAAATATGAAACATCAAAGGAATCTGGTTCAGACCAAAGTATCACAAAACACAGAAAAAGGGCCAAATGAAAATGAACTCAACAATCTTCCTGAAAGAGAGTTTAAAATAAAAATCATAAACATGCTCATGGAGGTACAGAAAAATATACAAGAACTCAGGGATGAATTTAAGATGAGATTCAATCATTAAGAAATTCAGTATCTGAAATGAAACATACAATGGAGGAATTTAAAAGCAGATAAGATGTACTAGAAGAGATGGTAAATGGAATAGAAATTAGAGAAGAGGAATACAAAGAAGCTGAGGCACAGACAGCAAAAAGGATCTCTAAGAATGAAAGAATATTGAGAGAACTCTGTGACCAATCCAAACTGAGCAATATTCACATTATGGGGGTACCAGAAGAAGAGGGAGGAAAACGGATAGAAAGTGTCATTGAGGAGGTAATTGCTGAAAACTTCCCCAATCTGGGGAAGGAGAGAGTCTCTCAAGCCATGGAGGTTCACAGATCTCCCAACACAAGGACACAAGGAAGACAACATCAAGACATATAATAATTAAAATGGCAAAGATCAAGTATAAAGACAGAAGTATAAAGACAGACTTTGAAAGGCAGCTAAAGAGAGAAAAAAGATCACATACAAAGGAAAACCCATCAGGCTATAATCAGATTTTTCAACAGAAACCTTACAGACCAGAAGGGAGTGGAATGATATATTTAATGCAATGAAACAGAAGGGCCTAGAACCAAGAATTCCCTACCTGGCAAGGTTATCATTTAAATTTGAAGGAGGGATTAAACAATTTTCAGATAAGCAAAAGCTGAGAGAATTTACTTCCCACAGATCACCTCTACAGTGCATTTTTGAGGGATTCCTATAGATGGAAGTATTCCTGAGGCTAAATAGATGTCACTAGGGGAAATAAAACCACAGCAAAGTAGAACAATTAATTACTAAGCAGATGCAAAATCAAATCAACTACCCCCAAAGTCAATCAAGGGATAGACAAAGAGTACAGAATATGATACCTAACATATAAAGAATGGAAGAGGAAGAAAAAGGAGGAAAAAAAGTACCTTTAGGCTGTGTTTGCAATAGCATATGTAGTGAGTTAAATTAGACTGTTAGGTAGTAAGGGAATTACCCTTGAACCTTTGGTAACCATGAATCTAAAATACACAATGGCAGTAAGTACATACCTATTGATAAGCAACCTAAATGTAAACCGTCTGAATGCACAAATCAAAAGACATAGAGTAACTGAATGGATAGAAAAACAAGACCCATCTATATGCTTTCTACAAGAGACTCACTTCAAACCCAAAGACATACACAGATTGAAAGTGAAGGGATGGAAAAAGATATTTCATGCAACTAATAGGGAGAAAAAAGCAGGAGTTGCAGTACTTGCATCAGATAAAATAGACTTCAAAACAAAAAAAGAAGGACATCACATAATGATAAAGGGATCAGTCCAACAAGAGGATATAACTATTATAAATATCTATGTACCCAACAAAGGATCACCTACATATGTGAAACAAATACTAACAGAATTAAAGGAGGAAATAGAATGAAATGCATTCATTTTAGGAGACTTCAACACAACACTCACTCCAAAGGACAAATCAAACAGACAGAAAATAAGTAAAGAGACAGAGGCACTGAACAACGTATTATAACAGATGGACCTAATGGACATCTTCAGAACACTTCATCCAAAAGCAACAGGGTACAACTTCTTCTCAAGTGCACATGGAACATTTTCAAGAATAGATCACATACTCGACCACAAAAAGAACCTCAATAAATTCAAAAAGATTGAAATTGTACGAGCCAGCTTCTCAGATCACAAAGGCATGAAACTAGAAATAAATTACTCAAAGAAAATTAAAAAACCCACAAACACACGGAGGCTTAATAAAATGCTCCTAAATAATCAATGGATCAATGACCAAATAAAAACAGAGATCAAGCAATATAAGGAGACAAATGACAACAATAATTCAACACCACAAAATCTGTAGGATGCAGCAAAGGCCATGCTAAGAGGGAAATATATTGCAGTACAGGCCTCAAGAAAGAAGAACATTCCCTAATTAACAGTCTAAATTCACAATTAATGAAACTAGAAAAGGAAGAACAAATGAGGACCAATGTCAGTAGAAGGAGGGACACAATAAATAAAGCATAAATAAATAAAATCGAGAAGAATAAAACAATAGAAAGAATCAGTGAAAGCAAGAGCGGGTTCTTTGAGAAAATAAACAAAATAGATAAACCCATAGCCAGACATATCAGAAAAAAAGAGAGTCCACACACATAAACAGAATCAGAAATGAAAAAGAAAAAATCACTACAGACACCACAGAAATACAAAGAATTATGAGAGAATACTATGAAAAATTATATGCTAATAAACTGGATAACCTAGAAGAAATGGACAACTTTCTAGAAAAATACAACCTTCCAAGGCTGACCCTGGAAGAAACAGAAAATCTGAGTAGACCATACCAGCAAGGAAATTGAATTGGTAATCAAAAAACTACCTAAGAAAAAATACCTGTACCAGATGGTTTCACTGCTGAATTTTATCAAACGTTTAGTTGCAACCTAATACCCATCCGCCTTAAAGTTTTCCAAAAAGTGTAAGAGGAGGAAATACTCTCAATCCTATTCTACGAGGCCAACATCACTCTAATATCAAAACCAGGCAAGAACACCACAAAAAAGAAAACTACAGACAAATATCCCTGATGAACATAGATGCAAAAATACTCAACAAAATATTAGCAAACCGAATTCAAAAATACATCAAAAAGATTATCCATCACGATAAGATGGGATTCATCCCAGAGATGCGAGGATGGTACATTTGAAAATCCATCAATATCATCCACCATATCAACAAAAGAAAGGACAAAAACCACATGATTATCACCATAGATGCTGAAAAGCATTTGACAAAATTCAACATCCATTCATGATAAAAACTCTCAACAAAATGGGTATAGAGGGCAAGTACCTCAACATAATAAAGGCCATATATGACAAACCCACAGCCAACATCGTACTTAACAGATAGAAGCTGAAAGCTTTTCCATTAAGATCAGGAACCAGACAAGGATGCCCCCTCTCCTCACTATTATTCAACATAGTTCTGGAGGTCCTAGCCACGGCAATCAGACAACACAAAGAAATAGAAAGCATCCAGATTGGTGAGGAAGAAGTCAAACTGTCCCTGTTTGCAGATGACATGATATTGTATATAAAAAACTCTAAAGAATCCACTCCAAAACTACTAGATGTAATATCTGAATTCAGCAAAGTTGTGGGATACAAAATTAATACACAGAAATCTGTTGCATTCCTATACACTAATGATGAACAAGCAGAAAGAGAAATCAGGTAAACAATTTCGTTCACAACTGTATCAAAAAGAATAAAATACCTAGGAATAAACCTAACCAAGGAAGTGAAAGACATATACTCTGAAAACTATAAGACACTCATGAGAGAAATTAAAGAAGATACCGATAAATGGAAACACATCCTATGTTCACTGATGGGAAGAATTAATATTGTCAAAATGGCCATCCTGCCTAAAGCAATTTACAGATTCAATGCAATCCCTATCAAAATACCTATAGCATTCTTCAATGAACTAGAGCAAATAGTTCTCAAATTCATATGGAACCACAAATGACCCCAAATAGCCAAAGAAATCATGAGAAGGAAGAATAAAGTAGGGGAAATTACACTCCATGACTTCAAGCTGTATTACAAAGCAACAGTAATCAAGACAATTTGGTACTGGCACAAGAACAGACCCATAGACCAATGGAACAGACTAGAGAGCCCAGATATAAACCCAAGCATAAATGGGAAATTAATATACCATACAGGAGCCATGGACATACAATGGGGAAATGACAGCCTCTTCAATAGCTGGTGTTGGCAAAACTGGACAGCTACATGAAAGAGAATGAAACTGGATTTTGTCTAACCCCATACACAAAAGTAAACTCAAAATGGATCAATGACCTGAATGTAAGTCATGAAACCATAAAACTCTTAGGAAATAACATAGGCAAAAATCTCTTGGACATAAACATGAGCAACTTCTTCATGAACATATCTCCCCAGGCAAGGGAAACACCAGCAAAAATGAACAAGTGGGACTATATCAAACTAAAAAGCTTCTGTACAGCAAATGACACCATCAGTAGAACAAAAAGACATCCTACAGTATAGGAGAATATATTCATAAATAACATACCCAGTATGGGGTGACATCAAATTATATAAGAGCTCATGAATCTTAACAAACAAAAATCAAATAACCCAATTAAAAATGGGCAGAGGAGCTGAACAGACACTTCTCCAAAGAAGAAATTCAGATGGCCAACATGCACATGAAGAGATGCTCCACATTCCTAATCATCATAGAAATGCAACTTAAAACCACAATGAGATATGACCTTACACGAGGTGAATGGCTAACATCCAAAGGACAAACAACAAGTGTTGGTGAGTATGTGGGGAAACAGGAACCCTCCTACACTGCCGGTAGAAATGTAAAATAGTTCAACCATTTTGGAAAGCAGTATGGAGATTCCTCAAAAAACTGAAAATAGAAATATCATTTGATCCAGGAATTGCACTCTTAGGAATTGACCCTAAGAATGCAGAAGCCCAGTTAGAAAAAGACATATGCACCCCTATGTTTATCACAGCATTATTTACAATAGCCAAGAAATGGAAACAACCTAAGTGTCCATCAGTAGATGAATGGATAAAGAAGATGTAGTACATATACACAATGGAATATTACTCAGCCATAAGAAGAAAACAAATCCTACCATTTGCAACAACATGGATGGAGCTAGAGGGTATTATGCTCTGTGAAATAAGCCAGGCAGAGAAAGACAAGTATCAAATGATTTCACTCATTTGTGGAGTATAAGAACAAAGGAAAAACTGAAGGAATGAAATAACAGCAGACTCACAGAACCCAAGAATGGACTAACAGTTACCAAAGGAAAAGGGACTGGGAAAGATGGGTGTAAAGGGAGGGATAAGGGGGAGAAAGGGCAGCACGATTAGCATGTATAATATGGGGGGGACACAGGGAAGGTAGTCTAACAGAGAAGACAAGTAGTGATTATGCAGCATCTTACTATGTTGATGGACAGTGACGGTAATGGGGTATTTGGTGGGGATTTAATAATAGGGGGAGTCCAGTAACCATAATGTTGTTCATGTAATTGTACATTACTGATAGCAAAATAAAAAATAAATAGATAAATAAAATGAAGGCTCTATGACATTTTACCAGGCATTTGGACAATTAGGAAAGTATCTTATTAGCTACTTGGTATATCTAACTGAGTGACTTCCAATCTTGTCTGTCACCTTTCTATCAAAATGAAAATGTGAACACTTTGAAGCTTTATTACTTGGCTTAAAGAAAATAAAGTCCCTTTTTAATCTCAGAGTTAACTATGAAGCAGAATCAATGCACTAATTACCTAAGGGGTTGAAATTATTTATGTATGACAAAGATTAATTGATCCAGTTGCATCCTCTAAGTAGAAAACAAAACGAGCTCTGAAAGAATTTTTCCTCTGAAGAACTAATGGAATTCTGTTTGCAATATGAAAAATAAAAAGAATTTTTACTTTTCTTATAATTTCCTAATTTGCTCAGTAAAGCTTAATAAAGTGTATCTGTCCTAAAGTGTTGATTCTGCAGCCTCAATTTATTGATATGAACCCAAATATTATAAATTCACATATTTTTGATATGCGCTGCAGAAACTAGCTAACTTTTTCTGTAAATGTAGGTGAGCAAATGGTCTCTGTTGCAACTGCTCAATTTTGCTAATGTATATAAAACAATCACAGAAAATACCTAAAGGAATGGGGAGGTGTGTTCCAGTAAAACTTTATTTATAAAACAAGAAATTTGCCTGCCCACTGTTGACAATCCCCTGGATTAAATTATGTCTCTTCCAACATAACGAGAAAGTCTAATGTTTTAAAATAATGTCCTCTTCTACTCATCCACCTCATTCTTTTCAAACATCAGATATAAAGTTTTTATCCAATTTAATTTATAGGACTTAAATATATTCAACATTAAATATATTAAATCTAATCTTACATGGCTTTTCATGATAGAAGGTATTAGTTTTAAAAAGAGAAGATATTTTGGTAATCTTTTGCAATCCATACAATTTCTAAGAAAATTAGATTCTCTCAATGCACTGCATTTTCCTAGCAATAATTTAGAGGATTTAAGCATGTTTACTCAGTCATTCTTGAACAAATAATGAATAACGTAAACAATTTATGCAACTTCTAAAAGTGCTAGCTCTATTAGGACACTGGATAAAGGTAATCTATTTTTAGTTTACTGAGAGGCTGACATGCAAAGAGACAATGGCCTGACCATATAGGATAATAGAACTCTGACCCACAACTTCACAGCAATCCACCCTGGGAAGTCACACTAAAACTTCTACAGCAAATGGTATAGAAAGGTCAATAACGACTAACTTCCCTGTTTTTTTCCCTTCCTTCCAACACAGAACTAGCCAGAGAAAGTCAAATATGCACCACAAATCAATCAAATAAATGCCTCACTTGTAATTAGCCTGCCTCAAGCTGCCCTATGCCAACGAGCTCCAAATAGAATATGCTGAAACATTCTTTTTTTTTCCCACTATAAAGCTTTCCTACTCTGCTGCCTGTCTTTGACAAACATGATTGGGGATGACCCCCACACTATAGAAAACTGGTTGGTCTTAGTTAGGGAGTCTCTGTGTCTATCTACACTATGATCTTCAAAACAGAGCACAGGCTTCAAAACTGGATAGCCTGCCTTCAAGTGGAAATTCTACAGCTCATGACTTGGTGACATTGGACACTCTTAAAGTCTCACAGACATACTACAAACTCTTCATTTGAAGGTGTAGTTGAAGTCAGAGAAAACACAACTATATCACTAGTACATATGAGTAACCTGGCAAGTAACAAATAGGATGTATTATTTGAGAGATATGTGATCTGATGGACTCTTCCAGACCTGGTATCAAGAGACCATGTCTCTTACTATCTTTTTGGCTGGCTCAAAAAGCAATTTTTCCTATTCCTAAAATCCTCCCCTAAGTCCCATCCAACTTCAAAACATACCTCAGAATATATATGCTTATTTATTCCCCATTCTGGCCTCAAAATGGAATTCTCTGAGGAACTTTGGAAAAAATACCAGTGTGAGGACTATGGTCTGAAACAATTGATTTAGAAACTGAGAGTTGGACTTGATATAAATCAATGTTTTACTTGAAGAATAATATACATACAGAGAAGATCACATATATTCAATACCTTAAAAACTTCCTAGGTTGGTGATACTACACTATAGCCAGAGGTGAGAAGTCCTGGACAAGACAACAGGAAATATTTCCAGCTAGGTAACCAAGGACACACCACCATCAATTTGCATAGGTGATAAACTCATAAATTTGCATTGTTGGAATCTTTATCTTGACTTATTTTAGAGTAAGTTTCTTGATTGTATGCTAATCAAGGAGGATGCTCATTAATCTTAGTCAATACCAATGTGTTTCCATTTTTAACACTGCTTATATGAAGCAATTCCTCTGTCGATGATTTTTTTTTAATTCTCCAATATGTAACTTTTATGTACCTTGCTATGTCTGCTAGAACATATAACAGGAAACATATTTAATGAACTACCAAAGTGTGCTTATAAAAAGGTACCATAACCACCAGCCACTTCTCAGTGTCTATGAGTCTACTGATGTTTTGTTCATATTTTTTTGTTTTATTTTTATATTTCACAAATGGGAGAGGGGATGGGGTGGGTGGGTAAGGAGGGTGAGGGGCATAAGGTGGCACAAAAAGTCTCAATCATAATACAAGTTTGTCATGGGTATGGTAGTACAGCATGGAGAATATAGCCAATGGTTCTGTAACATCTTCCTATGTTGACAGATAGTAACTGCACTCATCAAGGTAAGGACTCAATAACATGGGTAACTGTTGAACCACTGTGTTGTATACTTGAAACCAATATAAGATTGTACATCAACTATACTTCAATAAAACAAAAGTCTATGATAACAGCTGGTTGAATAAAAATCATGGGAGTTTCGGGACACTCTTGTTAAAAAGAGCTTAATCTGGGATTTGCTTCAAACATACTGAATTAGACTTTATGTATGTAGAGCCTTGGAATTTGCCTTTTAAGAACTCCAGATGATGGTGATGCATAATTAAGTTTGATAACCCCTTAACTCATTTTAGGTCAGTTCAATATTTACTAAATTCCTAAAATATTCAAAAATAATGTGAAGGATAAGAAGAGAAAATTAAAGTATAATTTAACCCCTCAGTAATTTTATGGTTATTTTAATATATTTTTATTTCTTTTTTGGCCTAACAATACCTTCAAATCCTTAAACAGAACTATTTTGCCTACAAGTTAATTATATTACATTTTACCAACCTCATTACTTGGTTTTAGGCTATGCACCTATGTAACTTCAAAAAGCAAAGTTGATGGGCCACCAATACCAAAACCATTTGTAATCTCTTCAAAACCCCTTTCTGAATTAAGAGGAAATATTGTTTGTAAATAATGCATGCCTATCAAAGAAGTAGTGAATATCAGTTACTTCTCAACATTTTTATGCATTATTTAATTTATTTGCAAGATTTCTCTATTATAATTCCCATTTTAAAGATTAAGAAGCTAGGGTGTTAAAGAGCTAAGATAAAAAACACTCAAAAAAAACTTGGTCAATATTTCACAAAAGATCCCTAATTCACTAGGTGAAATAATGTCAATTAGTATAATAGTCAGTATATTTGCCAAAGAGCTCAGCTGTTAAAACTGAAAGTTGGCCGCACACTTTAGTTTTGAAAACGGACATAATAAAGACTTTAGAAATCATCTTTCTAATTTCAGTGCTTAATTCCAAAGAAGTTTATAAGAAATATGTATTGAAAATCACTTAAAAACTCCAAATCTACTGAAAATTTTGTGACTGTCCTTTTCAATGTACAGTATATTTCTATTATATCACAAATATTTTCACCTTCTTATATTCAATGAATAATGAATAACTTAAGTAAAATTTTAAAGAATTATTTCATGAGAAGCAATTACACTAAGGGTTAGAAAATCACTGGAAATTTTTACCAGAAATGAAAGATTTTGAGTTTATAAATCTACTGATTACATTTTTATCATTTGTGTCTTATTTTTAGTGAGTAATAGAAGAATTGAGAATATCAGTGATAACAGATACTGATTCTGTATGTCATTTTGTGCCTGTAACATGAAGATGAAATAAGAATACACTGGTTTTACAGTTACCAAAGGGAAAGGGACTGGGGAGGATGGGTGGGAAGAAAGGGATAAGGGGGGAAAAGGGGCATTACTATTAGCACACATAAGGCACCGGCGGGGGACACGGGAAAGGCAGTATTTATAGAGAAGACAAGTAATGATTCTATAGCATCTTACTACTCTGATGGACAGTGACTGTAGTGGGGTATGTGGGGGGGACTTGATAATAGGGGGTCTAGTAACCATAATGTTCAAGTGCTTGTACTTTAAGGATACCAAAAAAAAAGAAAAAGAATACACTGATTTTAATTTTGTCTCAGAATCTGTCCTGTAATTATATGATATAATAAGTTCACTCATTTCTTTAAGTTAAAAACATAATTTCTCATGTAATTAAACCCTTAAAAGAGTTTTTAGATAACAAAATTGATCTATTTTAACAAAAATAAAACTAGAGATCATGGAACTATTAAAATAACAAAAGGAATTTTGTTTTTTATGCAAAAAAATCACCACTTTATTTGAGAACGCTTACGATTTTTAATGTCCAGAATTCTGAATGACTATCACAAAGATTCATTATGCACTTAATAAAAAATCATAAAATTTTAGTACTGGAGAAATCTAAAATTATTTAGTCTGACTCCATCTTGCCAGCAATTAAACTGAAATCCTGAGAAATGAGTGACTTGATGAAGGTCGGAAATCCAGTTATCAGTAGACTCTAGGTTGAAAACAATGGTTTATACATTTCTTTCTATAATCCATTGTTCCTGAAATAAGCCAAGCATAGATAATATAATAAATAATGTTATATTTTTAAAGAAGTGAAACTAACTCTTATTGAAGACTTTCCCTAAGTCAGACATCATACAAATCACTTCAACATGGACCACCTTAATCTTCCCAACAGCTTTATTAAGTAGGCATTATTATTTAAACCACTTTATAGATGACAAAACTGAGACCTAATTAATTAAATTTTCCTAAGTTGCATAGCTCATAAGCCTCGGACACAAAACTAGAGGCCAGACAGTTGGGACACAGAGGAAATACCTATAGATACCATCCAACTTGTCATCTGTTAGCCAACTTTCACTTAAACCTTGACATACTGGCAGATGTCACTCTTCTTTCAGACATACTGGCCAATGTCCAGGTCTATCAAAAGCCCCAGATTTGTTAATCTATTTATATGTAAGGTACTGACACATAGTAAACACAGAATAATGCCTTCTAATTTTTTTCCACTTTCACAAACTTTTCTAAATAATAAACCACCTATGGGCACAATTGACTAGGGATGTCGTATCTACTATGTTAATCTCCACACTGATAAAGCAGGAATGACTTACCCTTTCTGTCACATAAGGACTGGATATGCATGAAAGTATTATTTATTGTCTCTCCATTTTGGAAATTTCCCTTCAGAATAAAGTTAAAACATAATTAGAAAAATTAGCCAAAAGAAAAAAAAGTTTTTCATTCCATTCCATGGAAAACAGAAAAGACTAGCAGGTGATCAATCTGTATGATTAAGTCCATATTTCAAAAAGAGTTTGTGGAAAAAAGAACCAAAGATGTGATTACCTGTATTCTGAAAACTGGTTATTTTTTCTACTGTAATCTAGTATTGTTAAAATTTCCAAGAATAAAAAGGAGCCTATGGAGTTATATCCTACTCATTTTCTACACTGAGACCAGAGAGCATGTGTTCAAATCCCAAAAGCTACATGATCCTGGATGAGACACTTCATATCTCTGCCTTATTTCTTCATTTGAAAGCGGTAAAAAATGTTAGCTATTTCCTATAGCTGTTCTTGCAATTAGTTGAGTTTAAAAATGTGCTTAGAACAAAGCTACATTTCCTTCTTTATATTTTTACTTCTGTTTCAGGAATTTGAATAAAAGTTATTATTTTAACTATGTATTAATAACCTCAAGTCCTTCATTTCAAAAGCTTATTTTCAGTGTCATCAAAAACTTTGACAGTAGAGTTTACTTTTCAGAAGCATGCCAGTTATTTTATTTCCTTAAAACAGCAATACTGTTGACAGTAGTGGTACTGTCTTCAGTTTAATGTTTATTGATTGAAAAAGAGCTACATTTCATAACTGATGTGATATATACCCCCTGGGAGTTGGGACTGTCACTTTGATAATAATATTGCATTTCTAAAATAAGCATCTGAAGCCCAATATTAACCTTTGGACATTCCACACGATGTCGACATGGCTTTAATGATAATACAATTGAAAAATTGAAAAGAAAACATCAAGCGAACAAGTTGAGCTTATTTCTTAAAGATGCACAATATCAGATACCTATTTGGGCTTTCTTTTTTAATCTGAATTTATTTGTTGTTGGGGTTTTATTTTAGCTTAGAAGACTGAATTAGGAATTTCAGAATGTGTTTACAGAAGGAAGAGTGACTGATAGGGTGTCCATTCTGAGATTTATTTAACTCAGTAAAAGGGTGGCTAAAGTCCAATGTCCTTGGACGACTCAAGGTCAAAGTTTGTGCTGCTTGAATTGTTGTTTGGCCTCCTCCATGCACTCAGGGGCACATACTATAAGCCTGGAGAGC
>JAQQAC010002701.1:9696282-9886420 GCA_029783875.1 Phataginus tricuspis
GTAAGGCTCCAGATGATTCTCAGTCATATTTAATTTCTACCTTATCAATCAGCTGAATGGAATTAAAATGAACTTGCTGAGTGCTGGTGTAAGGGCAGTGGTTAAGAGCCCATTCAATGCAGCAAACTAGATGGATTCAAAGCTTGACTTGGTCGTTATAAATGGATATGATAATAATACTGACATCAAAGGATTTTGAGGCTGAGTTAATTTATGTGTACAATGGGAGTTTTCAAACATCACTATGAAACTTGAAAATATTTGGAAATTATTCTGTCAATTTATCATAATAGTAAATATACACCTATTATATGAACTAAGTATTCAGTCCAGAAAGTTAAAATGTATGTATATATAGAAAAAACACTTTATGCTAGAATGTATCTTTGTGAAAGTATATATAAAAATGTTTACCATCAGTGTTTTTCTCTGAATTGTCAAATAGTGGTTGATTTCTTTTTCTCTTTTTAGTCTTACTTTAGGAAACTAGTTTTAGAAACATTTTATCATGTAACAATTTTCACAGTATATGTCTGTTATTTGACTTTATCATGGGAGATCTGAACAATATAGTGGAGATGTCATGTGTCTGTCAATGATTGGGCATTGATAAGTGGTTCTCCAAAGGGTTCTGTTTTAGACTTTCCACAGTATTGTGCCATGTAGGCATAACAAATACTAGGAAACTGCTACTTTTAGAGAAATCTCTGGGAAGAGAAGTAATTCAATCCTTTCAAAAAACCCTTGTGAGTTAAGTGCTATTATTTCAGTTGAAGAAATGGAGAAAATTCCAAGTCAAAGAAGCTCAGTACTTTGCCCCATTATAGAGTAAGTGCTGGAGTCATATTAAATGTCTTTATAAGAAAAGGAAGAGGGGGAGAAAACTCTCTCCATACATGCAAATGAGAGGTCAGGTGAGCTTGATGGTGGCTGTCTGCAAGCTAAGAGGACCCTCACCGAGAACTGAATCTGCTGGTGCTTGATTCTGGACTTCTCAGCCTCCAGAACTGTGAGAAATGTAAGGCTGTAGTCTAAGCCACCCAGTCTCTGATATTTTGTTATCTTAGCCAGAGCTGATTAAGAAATCATTTAATATAGTTTCTGGATTGAATTGCTCTCTTTCTGGTTTTTTTTTGCTTTGGTTTTAACAAATACTAACTCGTTCCCCTGCTTTTGGTATGGGGGAAAGGCATGTACACGGGCAAGGGTGTCTGTTGGTGTCCAAAGATCTTCACTGATCTTTGCTCTTAGTTGCTCAGTCTGTCTGATCTCTGATTTAGGACACTGGTCCCGCCTGGCTTGTATGGCTCACCCACTGTTAGAACCCACAGCCTCAGACTTGTGATAGGTACTCAGGTCTATCCGCACTAAGCCGATGATCTAAGAGGGCTCCTTGCACTCCCACGCCTTCACCCCACGCCAGGAAGGTCTGTCGTCTTGGTCTCCTTTGTGCACATTCAGGCCTTGGGGACCCAGGAAACTGCTACGGACACACCTATTTGGTAACATCTACCGTCTGTACATGATTATCCTGCCGCTTAGAAGAAATGTCAATATTGGGGTCTCTAAAAGATATACTTGGGCTCCTTCATATTTATCTAGACTAGATGCCTCTCTCCTACTGCATGGATCTGTGGGGCCCAGAGGGCAGGGAAAATAACTTTTAAACCATTTTTCCCTTCTCTTTCTATATATCTTCCGTTTCCTTGATTTACCAAAAACATATCCTTCAATCAGGAAAGGGCAAACTTTTAGTGACTTCTCTAATGAAATAATATTGTAAATAACATGCAAAGGAAATCAACACACACATTTTCTCACAATAGTTCCTGTCTTAGGACTATTATCTTGCTGCAGAATCCTATTTTTACTCTCAGAGTTAAATTTTAATTTACAGTTCATATTTGCATTCTTTCAAAGTTAATTATAAAATATTTGCCCCTACCTCCGTAGAAGGTAGATGGAGGTCTTGCGCTAACTAAGGAAAGAGCCTTACTTGTGAAGGCAAGAGACACATGAATTCCATGAATATTTCATAAAAATATAATGCCAATTTCAAAACGTATGTTTTAGGTATCAAAAATATGACTGGGACTACCTTCTAAATGCTCTCCTAAGTTGTGTGTGCTCTATACCTTAGGGGCTTTGCATTATTTTTACCAGAAATGTCACAGCTCTTACGTTTTCTTTTACTTATACAACCAATACTTATTTCTGAATCCTGGGTATAAGTTTTGTGTTCTATATGAAATTGTCTTCAATACCTTCAAAACTGAATGATGTCCCTCTTATTCAATGTATAACTGGCGAGCACTCCTATGTGGAAGGTGTGGGCCTGGTCACCGTCTCTGAAGAGTATATAGACAAACATATAGACAAAACAGAAGGGCCAGATAGTAAACATTTTAGGTTTTGTGAACCATGGACAGATTACGTCACATTTCCCCTTCTCTCCTCCTCCTTCTCCTCCTCTACTAATGTCCTTTACAACCTTTTAAGAAATGTAAAAAATTGTAAAAGCCCTTCTAAGCTCACAGACTTTGCTACAATTTGTCCAGGGTGCCTTATTTTGTTGATCTCTGTTCTAGATCAAGATCTTAAAAAAGAAGGATGAGTTTTTGTGCTCATCGTCCAGCAGAGGTAGAAATTAGCAACTCAGACAGGAGAGGGAAGGCTGGGAAGACAAAGTCCTGATTTGGTGAGAGGTGAACAGATTTCTTCATCCTCATTTCAGTCCTCATTTGTCGCCTTCTGCTGTAGCCATTTGCACACATGTTTTGGAACTTGGTATTGTTTCTACAGCTTTGTATTATCCTCTCATATGAAAAGGTGATTTCTGCTCAATATGATTAAAATCTCCCTCTTTTGTATTTTTGGAAAAAATTACATTGGAAATAACTGGAAATTTGGAGAAAAGTTGCAAAAATAGACACAGTACAAAGAAAACATGATTAAATTTTATATAGATTTACCTATAGCTAACATTTTACCTCATTGACTTTATAGTTTATTTATTGACTTAGTAATTGCTTATAATTTTTCTGAACCATTTGGGAGTGAGAAGCATACAACCCAGACTTTATCCTTTAATATTTCAATATGTATTTCCTAAGAATTCTCTTACCTTGTCATAATATAGTTATAATACAATGTTATAATATAGTTATAATGCAGTTATAATACAATACATCAAATACAATGATCAGGTAGTTACCGAGTGTACCACCCTTATTCCAATTCTGTCAGTCAACCCACAAATGGCCTTTACAACATATTTCTTTTTCTTCCAGTACAGGATCCTGTATAAGATTGGATATTGTATTAGTTGTCATGTCTCCTTCAATCTGGATTAGCAAAAGCTGTATTTTGCCATTTATGTAATCATGATAAACGATATACCTATAGGTGGTGAGCTAATGTGTTTAGCCTTTACATTTCAAGAAGCAGTTTTCCTCAGCTGCCACTGAGGTCCTTCTGAGGAAGCTATGGCCACGCCAGGCTGAGGCCCGCAGTTCAGCAGGCGACAAACAGCTCCCCTGCAGCTGCCTGCCCAGCACTCGCCTGCATGGACCCCGTTTCCCAGCTCGCTTGCACTTACTTGGGCCATGGCATGAAGGTCACAGAGAATAAGATCAATGCGCTCATGAAAGCAGCTGTCACAACTGTTGAACCTTCCTGGCCAGGCTTGTTGGCCAAGGCCCTGGCCAGCATCAGGTCTTGGAGAGTCATCAGCAACATAGGGGCTGGTCAGGCAGACCCGCCCCAGCCGCCAACTCTGTACTCCCAGAAGGTCCCGCCCCTGCTCTACAGAGGCCCCAGCCATGGAAAGAAATAGAAGAGCTGAACTAAAAAAATGAAAAAAAAAAAGAAAAGAAACAGCAATAGAACAACAAACTACTACCATTTATCTGGACATTTCAATGGCAATTAACTAACAGAGCAACAATTCTAAATTCATCTAGTACTTTCTAGGCCTCTATTAATATATTGTCACTCTATGTATCTATACACTGCTCCCCTGTGGTGGCAGCAGCTTGAATCTTGGTACATATGCTTGATACAGGTATCTGCGTATGAATTCATGGCCTGTAGCAAGTGTTTTCTTTCTTAATTTCTTTCCTTCTTGTTTTTAAAATTAGACTTTTAGTTTTGGGTTTTGATTCACACTTGGACAATTTGAAAAAAATAAATACATACGACATTCTACTTTTTTATATGACTTAATTCTCCTACTAATTAGGAAATTTTTTGTGATCATCAGGGCCCCATGTGTTGTACAAACTGAGCTGTTTTCCGTTTGTCTTTCTTCTTTAATACAACTTACCTCCTTAGAATTAGTCATGATTACCAACAACTGTGTCAGATATACTAGTATGAATACATTTCATAATCATAATTTTTGTCAAGTGGCTTAAGATGATTATGGTTAAAACGAATTTGTCTAGGTACTCTCCGACAAGTCTGGAAACGTCTTGACATGAGACTCATCTTATCAAGCCACTTCTCAGTGTTCAAATATGTGTGGCAAGATGGTTGTTCTATTAAGGACAAGGAGTTCAAATTCCTAGAACAAGTGTTTAATTATGAGTCAAAAGTAGTTTGGTGGTGCCTGAATATGAAGTTTAATAATGGCATACAATTTGCATTTAAATATTGGAAAGCTCATTGCATTATGAGAAAGTCTTATAATTTATAAAATAACCTTTTTGAAGAAATATGTCTGGTTGAATAATAACTAGAAATAGTCCCAGTGTTATACAGATAAGCAACTGACACTATCATATGTGAACTTACACAAAAGTTATTTTGTTGCAGTTTTTAACCTACCAAAATGCATAATTCGGAAAAATTCACAAATATCAAGAAGTTTCAACAGAATAGTAAAACTTCACACATAAAAGATCTACATTGTTATTGTTTAAATTTCAAAAATGATATAATTAAAAAGTAGATGCATGCCAATCAAAGTAGAAACTTTTAAAAAATCTTCTAATAGTCATTGCTTATCTGTGGTACAGCAGAGAGGACACGCTATATTTTACCCTTTGTTGTTTGTTACAAATACAGAGAGCAAAAGTTCTTTGTTTAAAACTAGCAAAGCATATAAGCTAATTTACTGCACTGATGCTTATAATTGACGTTTTCTAATCATTACAGAACTCCCATAAGTACAAGACGCCTGTAATTTTCTTGAGGCCATTTGTAACTCATACCAATGAAAAATCATATTTATCTCAACAAATGCAAAGATTATGATTTGTGCAGCCCAATGATTTTTATGCTTTGAATTCAGATTTGTAAAGGTACTATCTCTAGAGTTTTGAGTAGTAATTATAAGGTAAAATCTCAATGATATTATGGACAAAAATCTACTGATCTATAAAGAGGACTAGCTATTTTTTTTAAAGAGAAATACACTTAGTTTCCCTACCTCCAGTTTTAGTTTTGCTTCCGAGTCCTATCACTAAAAATTACAACACTTTCTTTCTAGTCCATTGAAGAATCATAAAAGTTGAGAAAGGAGACATTAACTAGAGTTGGATTTGGGGGAAAAGAAAAATTTCTAAATACATTGTTCCCTTATTTTTTTAAATAAATGTTACTTTGCTACATTTTTAAAATAAGTGTGACTTATTTATCTTCAGTTCATTCACTAAAATGAATCTGTCCAATGCACCCATCATATGTAATTGTCCATAATCAGTACCTGCTGTGATGGGTGGCATTATTTAGAAAGTATTCAAGTGTGAGTGAGGTAACAAAGTGACCATCTCTCAGCTCAGTATTGATCATACATCTATTATTTATACTGGGAATGAATTTTATTTCTACGTGGCAGTATTTCTATCACTGTCATTCTGTACCAGAAATACAGTGTTTGGTTTCTGAATAAATCAGTTTCTCTTTGAATTGTGTGTGCCAGGATTGTCTTTTAGCTAATCCAATGTAAACTACAAAAGCACATTTGTTTCGATTTTCTGTTTTTAATTATTTTGTTTCATTTTTTTATATTCTGTTTCCTCTGAGCACTAAGGTCTAATGTAGATCAAGTGAGAAATTATGGGAAATGAACACATATTCCTTGCCCTTCATATCCAATTACATATGCAAATTGTACATATTTGACTCTTTAACTCATGGCATCTGCAATATCAAATATTCCCCTTAGGATATCTGACTTCTTTGTGAGAACAAGTCCTCCATGGTGCTAGTTTTAATATACAAAACCTGTCAGACAACAAATCAGTCTATCTAATTTTATGTAATGATCAACAAATGATCAAAGTTTATTTTTTTAGGTCAATATCACGATGGTGCTAACATTCAGAGAGATGTTAAAAAGATGTCTTGTCAAAGTATCCTAGATTTCTAAAAAAGTTGAATTCATAAGAAGAGTACATTGGTGGTTGCCAGGGCCTGATGGGTGGGGCAAGTGGGCACGTGTTGGTCAAAGGATATAATTTCTTTATTATAAAATGAACAAGTTCGGGGGATGTAATATACAGCATGGTAACCATAGACTGTAATAAATACTGTATTGAATACCCCAGAATTTCTGAAAGAGGAAATCTTGTTCTCCCAGACACACACAAATGGTAACTATGTGAGGTGATAGATTTATTAACTTACCCTATTGTGATAATCATTTTACAACATATATACATATCAAATCATGTTGTACATCTAAAACTTATACAATATTGTCAATTATATCAGAATAAAGCTGGAAAAGAAAAAAGCCTGCTAGACTAGAGCTTCAAAAAATCTCTTTGTCACCAACACAGACATCTCAATGGGGAAATCATTCCAAAGTTTTCATTTCAGGGATTGATGCAATAGTGAGGAGAAGAAAAATCTTAGCAACCTTGGATTCCACATTCTGCTTTGAGGTCCCAAGATGTGAACACATGAGGACAAAAAGGGCTCATGTTTAAAATACAATAAACAAAGCTATGAAGCTGACCGTTTGGCAGTCCGATTCTAGACGAATCAGATAAAACAACAGTACCAATGATATAATATTCATAAGGAATGTGTTTATTTCAAAGAATGAGTAATATACATAAATAATAATAAAAAAGTTATGATTAAAAAAATATTGACACAAGAGAGCAAAATGGAGAAAATGATACTTCAGGATAAATGCAGCAAAGTTCTCATTCATTCGCTCAGTTAATAAACATTAATTACATTAAACTTAGAATAGGTTCAAGCTAACAGCACAAGTACAGAGCTCTCTGTCTAATGATGCTAAAAAAGCAAAAAAGTTCAGCAACTATCTGGGCTTTCATTAGGGAAGCACAATTTGAAGTACGTTACAAATGCAGTTGGCAGGACAATTGTGAAATTTAAAAATCTCAATTATGTGACTGAAGAATTGTTAATATATTTGCAGATGTTTTATAAAATTACAAACTTACTTCTCTTGTCTATACTAATTTTAAATGTTATATAATTGGAAATAAAGTTATAAAAGATGTGTGTATCAGAAAAAGTCTTCAGAGAAGGGTTTAGCAATACCAGAAAGATTTTAGTGGCTCTGAAGAAATAATTGAGTGCTTGACATCTAACTTCAGAGGTCAAAACCTGAAAAGGCAATATCTGAAAATAAACTGATACAAAACTGTAGAATTTTTGTTGGAAGTTAGGTTGGTGGTTTCATAAAACAAATTGAGTATGTGACCTGTATTTCAGAAAGTGCACAGAACAAAGGAACACTTAGTCAAGAGTTAGAAGCCAGTGTAGTCCATGGAATCTTGAAACAGTGGATATGATCGAGGTCACCTATGGACACAATCTAAACAGTCAGGTGGGAGGTGAAAACATGTACCAAATTAAATTCTAGTTTTCTAGTTATGAGAAATGGATATTGGGGGCATTCGGGTCTTTTATAGCTAAAGCCAAATAACAAGGTTAAGCCCATAAACTGACTGACTATGACAGGGTATATACCTTGCACTAATATTGGTCAGTAGTCTTATTTTTATGTTTATCCTATTTTAAAAACTTACTTGCCAACTGATAAGTAAGGATATTATACACTAAGTCAAAGCTCAGAAGATTTTTGCCCTCTCAAATGCGTTATCTGTCATAATTTCTGAAAATCTAACTTCTGTAATTTGCATTTTATAGATTTTGTAAAATTGAGCCCTTTTTGTCCTCATGTGTTCACATCTTGGGACCTCAAAGCAGAATGTGGAATCCAAGGTTGCTAAGATTTTTCTTCTCCTCACTATTGCATCAATCCCTGAAATGAAAACTTTGGAATGATTTCCCCATTGAGATGTCTGTGTTGGTGACAAAGAGATTTTTTGAAGCTCTAGTCTAGCAGGCTTTTTTTCTTTTCCAGCTTTCTGATATAATTGACAATATTGTATAAGTTTTAGATGTACAACATGATTTGATATGTATATATGTTGTAAAATGATTATCACAATAGGGTAAGTTAATAAATCTATCACCTCACATAGTTACCATTTGTGTGTGTCTGGGAGAACAAGATTTCCTCTTTCAGAAATTCTGGGGTATTCAATACAGTATTTATTACAGTCTATGGTTACCATGCTGTATATTACATCCCCCGAACTTGTTCATTTTATAATAAAGAAATTATATCCTTTGACCAACACGTGCCCACTTGCCCCACCCATCAGGCCCTGGCAACCACCAATGTACTCTTCTTATGAATTCAACTTTTTTAGAAATCTAGGATACTTTGACAAGACATCTTTTTAACATCTCTCTGAATGTTAGCACCATCGTGATATTGACCTAAAAAAATAAACTTTGATCATTTGTTGATCATTACATAAAATTAGATAGACTATTTGTAAATCCAAACGTACTGTCAGTGAATGAAAGTTTTATATATTGGTTGTAATTATCAATGATCTGCTCCATCTATAATACAGGCATACAAGTTAACAATGAGTTAATTCACAAGAGAGTCATTGAAATTTGTGCGTGTGTGTGAGTATACAGGCACCCATTATTATGAGTTCTTGTGGAAAAGAGATTTAATTTTGACCTTATATTCAAAACTGTGTTCATTCCCCAGAATGAGACAATGTATAACATTAAATCTAGGTGATACTTGCATTTCAATTCTAAGCTGGATAAAAGTTATGGTAAAAGAAAAAAATTGAAACTTTAGGCACACAAGAATTTTGATTATATAACTCTAACTTTGTGCTTACTTCCAAATTCTGAATTTGAAATAGTAAGTTCAGTTCCTGTCACCAATATATTAAAAAAATTTGGAGCTCTTTTAAAAGGCTATTATAATAGAGCATTTTTACAGATTGCTTTAATGTGGCCTTTCACATTTACGTGCATAAAACAACTCTCTAGTGACCTTTCAGTAAGGATAACGATAAATTGCAGTTTCTTTTTGTTCTTAACTCTCTATGGAATAGTATGAATAAAGATGATATGATAATATAGAAATTTTGTGACTTCGGCAACAACAAAAGTGAATATACATCTCAGTCCACAATACAGTGTGTAAAAAAAATATCATTTAAGGAAAAAAAAACTTTTTTTCATTTTGTGTCTTATTTCACCACAGGGGTAGAAATCAAATATCTGTCAGTCAGGAATCTTCTTTCCCCTTGACTGCATCAAAGTATCCAAGAGTAAAGTGTATGTTGGCTCTGGAGGGTGTGGTTGAGAGGCGTCTTGTTTTCAATGTGGTCTCTTTTTACAGGTGGTTGCTCAGTATCATGTGATCCCCTGACCAATGTGGAAGTGTGATGCTGGCCTTGTTCATGCATTCCTACTGTATTTCAGACTCTGATCCATGGAAATCAAACCATGAATACAGAAAGGCCTAAACATTTAGATTTGTGGTGTTTGCGTGTGTATGTGTTTGCATGTGTTTACAACAATGAGAGAGATTGAAACAGGGAGGAGAAAGAGAGACAGAATGTTTTGTTATGTATTTCATTATTAATGGGAAAAAAGTCGCTATTTCCAACATATGACCCACTACACGATTATAACCCTTATTAGCAATGAGCTACTATAAACAAAAATAGGCCCAGAATACACAAGAGCTCAAACACAAGAGATTTGTTCTTGAATGACTTTAAGTGCTCATGTAATAATCCAAAGAAGTCGTGTCACAGTTAGGTTTTCTCTGTACAATACTCCAAGGATTCCATCACTGATATGGTATCATCAGCATCTACTTGGTAGGTGGGAAAAAGAGTATTAAGGAAGAATATCTGCTCTTTGTAAAGTTTTCTTCTTAGAAATGTCATATGTTGCATATTACTTTTTATGTGTCAGAGCTCATTTATAAAACCTACTTAATTCCAAGAGGGGAAAATGTAGTCCAGCTAAGTGTCCAGGAGGACAAAATATTTTTAGAAAATAACTAATATTCTCTACAATGATCATCATTTTTGGTTACTAAATATTTCTATGCCCCATTTTACACATGGAACATACTTATCCACATTTCCAAATAGACAGCTCCAGCCAGTTACTACATCCAGATCATTATTCAGGATATCTTGGTCAATGTGCAGGCTCTGTAGCCTGGAGCTCTATAAACTACAAGAACAATTACATACACTTATCCCTCACATCTAATATATCATGATGGAGGAAGAAGAGATTAACCACTAAAAAGCCCCTCCCATTTAGAAAAAATAAGAATGGGAAACACACAGCAGTGGACTGGTTAAGCACCTGAAGAAGATCCATTGTTCCGATGGCTGAATATATTCTCTGATAAGATCACTAGTTATCTTATGGGAAAAAAGAACTCTCTTATCTGTTTGATGCCTTTCCATTTGCTCTGCCTCTATAAAATCCTTTGTAGTGTATTATTGTTCATGGAGATGGTTAATGTTGGTTTGGATAAATATGCCCTTTTGACTTCCTCTTTATAGACCATATTATGTTTGTGCATGTTTGATGGCCCAAGGATTATAGTTACACTCCTTGACAATGAATCACCAAAAACTGAGTAGAATTATAATCTGTTAACATCATACGCTATTAATCATATCCAAAATTCTTTCTTAGACACAGATTTCCTTGTAACTCACTTTTCTATGTCTTTACTTCTGTCTCTGTCTCACTTTCTCTCTCTGTTTCTCCGAGTCTCTCCCACTTCCTTTGGGAAAAAAAAAAACAGAGATTTTGGTAAGAAGAAAAAGATCTTTTCTCTGATCTGCAGTGTTGATTTGGAGAAGCCTCTAAAAATTATTGTTAACTCAAAACATCTGTATTCGTATCTCCTACCTTTTGAGATCCAAAGGTGGGCTGTGGAATGCAAATACTGATGGTATACTCCCTTTTATTTATGGTTTTTAAACCAATCAACTGTCATCTGAGCTCATTCCTCTTTATTGTATTTATATGCTGTAAGAAATAACATACAAAGGAATACTTCAGTTCTTTCTGTCAGTTGAAGAATAATCCTTAACTGGGGGCAATTTTGTCCTCGGGGAGCATTTGGCAAAGCTGGGAACATTCTTTATTCGCAATACTGACATCTAGTGGGTGAGGCCAGTGACGCGGCTGAATGCCCTTCAATGTGCGGGACAGCCCCTCAGAAACAGCCGTTACCCTGTCCCAAATGCCATGCTGCCACCGTTGAGAAAACCTGCCCTAGAGATACTTCTCAGTAGGTACTTTATAAGTGATTCTGTGGGATTATATGATATTTTTGAGGTTGTTTTTTTTTTTGACACTATAAAATATGAATGTGTGTCTTTGCTGCCTGATACCTAAACACTAAAGCTAAGAGTCAAGCCTGCCACCTAAAACCTGATGCCATTACTATGTTTAATTTTGTTGTGTGCTGTGGGACCACCCACTTCATGTTAACAACTTCTGTCTTATTTAGGGTGAAATTAATTGCCGTATAAAAAATTAACCTCATGGTATGAAAGCAACAAATACTATAGTGCCTGATTTCTTATTTAGGTAACAGTCCAAGCTTTCTCTTAGCATCCTTTGCATACAGATGGAAAGAAAAGAAATACTGTAGAGGAGATACACCTCCTTCTCTAGAACACCTGAGCAAGTAAAGGTCAGGACGCATCACCTCGGCTCACATTTCATTGGCTAGAATTGATTCAGATGACCATAATTTTACCACAAGGGAAGTTGGGAAATGTCTGGCTTTGTTCTCAGATAGGAGAGAAAATGCTTATTTGGAGAATAACTAACATCTTCTGTCATAATGATCACTGATTAGTTTATCACTTTCCAAGAATGAAAATTATAGGATGATACTAGAATATAAACTGCATGTTAGTTTTGAACTGCTATTATACAAATTGCCATGAATTTGGTGACTTACCACAGCTTTATTATGTTACTGTTCCAGAGGTAAGCAGTCTAAAAGTAGCCTCGTCCTTCTGGAGGCTCTAGAAGGATTCCATTTCCATGTGTTACAGGCTTCTAGAGGCTGCTTATATTTCTTGACTCATGGCCCTATACTATTCTCACCTTTCATTTCCTTGTCATATCTCTTTTTATCTTTCTATTTACATCATCTCATCATTTTTTCTGCTCTGACCTTTCTGTGAATGAAAACTTGTCAAATTTCATAAAAATATATTTATAGTAGAAACCAAATCCTATTTTATTGCCCGAGTATAGAGATTTGCTCTTTGAAGATAAAAGAACTGAAAAACCCCTTCTACAGTCTTGCGTCTACATGAATGTTTCTAGAAAAAGATCATTTATGGCATAGGGAGTTTTACTTTTTTGCAACAAAGCTAATTTTCAGACTGTTCTTTATGTTGAGCTGAAACACATCTTCATGTAATCCCTTTGTACATTTCTTTCTAGCCTCTGGAGAAGCACAAAAGAAGACAAATCCTTCCTTTACTCAATATGCTTTCAAATATTTTGGGTAACTTAATTTACTCATTTCATTAAATTATTTCCTATGACAAGATCTTCAAAATTCTTACATTTATACTGATTTTTGGATTCTAGTTTGTAAAGAGCTATGTAATAGTGAGTGACTAATATAAACATAATGTTCCAGGTTTTGTGTGATCAATACAGTGTACCTTGGAAGTATTATTACCTTTTTCAAATTAATCTATAAATGTACTCACTCATATTTGGTTTATTTATAAATATATTTTAGCTCATAATGATCTCCTAGGGAGGAAAAACAGTCTTTCATTTTGATACAAAATAGTTTCAATCAATTTTTTAAGTCTTAATGCAGATCTTTACATATAACCATGTGAATGTTATCCCGTTGCTCATGGCTTATTGTTAACACTTACCAAAGTCATTAGAATCTAGGTTTTTCTAGGAACAAATTACAGAGTATCTACCACTCTCACGCCTCATATTTACTACTTATTTATTAATCAATAAATTTACTTTTTTCATTGACCTGATGCCCTTCTGTGATTGTGGGATCAAGTAGAATACAACTTTCAAATATCTTGGTTGATTTGGATGGATACAAATGACATTAAGTTTAGAAAGATGCAGACAAACAACAAGCCCCTTTGTCAATGCCGAAAATGCACAGTGTCTTTGAAATGTGTCCGTAGAAACAAAAAGCCTAAAGACGGATTATAGCTTATTATTTTAATCATTAATGTATCGTGAGCATTATAATTAGGTGATCATTAATTTAAAAATAAAACTGAAAATCACATTACAAAATAGAATTAATATTACAGAAAAATATAAAATCGGTTTTTTGAAAAATAAATTTAGAATGTTTTCCAGAATGATGAAAAATAAAGGAATTAACATAATGTGAAAATATGAGTTATGATTATAGCGAAAAAGGAAGCATTATATCAGTTACACTGGTCTGAAATAAGATGTGAAGATAAATTAATAAATATCACACCCAAGCAGTTCTTTAAGTGAAAACTTTACTCATATGATAAAAATCCTACAGATTAGAAAATTTTTTAAATTTAGAATTTGGAAATAAAAAAAAAATGATGTAGGTATTCAGAGAGAATTTTTAAAAAGCTTCTTAAAAGTTATTCTGAGGCATGTTTATTGCATACAAAACTAAATGAAACAAAACCCAGCATTTTGAAAGTTAAACAAACAAGCCACCAGCCATTGCCAGGTGTCACTTATGTTTAAAACATAGAAGATTCTCTTAGGTATATACATACAATATATAGCTTTCCGAAGACAGTTACCAGAATTTGCTTGTACCGAAGCTAACCAGAGACATATCAAATAAGAATGCAAGACTAGGGAAAAGCACAAACAGATTTACACCAGTTAATTTATTTTTATAAGTGCTCCATATAGATTCCAAAACAAACTTTAAGGTTGAAAAAAATTCTGCTAATAAAATACACATACTAAAACACAGCAACTTTATCATGGTGACTAGCAAAATGGAAGAGGAAAGTCTAGAAATAAAATGTTATTTTTCTTATGCTACAAAAATAAAATATGCTGCTTCAATCTTGACTTGATAATTAGGAAAACATTTTCTTTAGACATAACAACTATTGAAGTGTAAAAATTAAATGCATTGCTGAAAATTACTAAAGAAAAATATAATAGAAACATGGTTTATACAGTGAAAGAGAAAAACAGGAAGAGTTTGTATATGATGAACATAAAATACAATTTTCAGCTAAGCTCATTTGCTCTATTAAGAGCAGAATTTTAGAAATTGGTTCAAAGAATAAAACATAATTGTATGAGTATAAAAGATGAAAAAGAAATTAAAAAGAAGGTGGGAGATGAAAAAGTGGCAGGGGAAGATAAAATCTAAAATTTTGGAGTTCTCATATTTTTCAGACATTTTTAAAGCATCTTAAAATCAACAATTATCAGAAGTAATGACTAATATAAGCATCAATATTACCTTCATACTATAAAATGTGAAAACTGAGGCTTGGAGAAGTTTAAAATAGTAATGAATGGCATTTATGAAATGGTTATTATGGTCTAAGCTAAGAAACATTAAATAGGGCAATATACATAATTTACATTTTTGTAATATTAAATCCATGGTTAACATATAATAATCATGCACCTTTCTGCATTAGTAACAATAAGTAACAACTGGAAGAAATTATGGAATTAAAATATATGATTAGAACAATAATAGAAAATGATAAAATGCCTCAGCCTTTGACAAATCAAGCTGGGAAATGAATAAGCAGATAATGTCTCTGTAATATGGTTAATGCATTGACTTAATAAGTAATAACAAGGACTACAACATGGAATCCAAATTATCTTTTACTTGTTTTTCCAATGTTAAAAATTGAATTATGAATGACCTAAAAGACTTACAAATGAGATATCCAAAATGAAGAACAAACCCGACTATAATAACCACACAATCCTGTACAAAAGAGAAAAGAAGTCTAATTTGACATTTTAGATGAAAAGAAAATTATGTTCTCAATAGTCTCTTGGACACAAGGATAACACAGAAAACTGTAAGGCAATGTTATTATCATTAGTAGAAACTATTATAAATGTAAAAGTGTTAAGAAACAATCAAATTCAAACAGCTAGACCTTATCTAACTGAATAAAGATATCAAGAGAAATATAATCTTATGAATAAAAAGGGAACATGAACATGGTTACAGAAGGAACTAAAATTGAGGGTCATACTGTATTTCATTCTATGGTTAAATCACATTAAAGTATTGATATAAGTGAAAATCTTGAGGAAAATACAACTTGTAAAACTTGTCTTTAAAAAATTGAGAAATTCTAAAGAAATGTGTAACTGTAGGATAAATTAATAAAACTCTTCATCAAATTTTTTCCAAGCAGTTTAGTCAATAAAATTATATTAAACAACTGTTTAAATCCACACAAAAAATTAATGAGTAGATAATAGGAGATGAATTGTGAACAACATTTTAAGAAAGACGAAACAGATTGGAAGATGGTCACTGATTTCCCCCAACTGAAGAAACTAAGACCTAATTTCTATACAGAAAAATAACCAGGAGTCAGCAGTTCCAGTACTAAAAAATCCATCTACACAAAAGTGGCCAATGCCATGTAGATAATGGGTAATCACAATATTCATTAAAGCAGGATGACTGGTTGAAGGTGTGTATAATTGCACTAGAATGCTGGTAACAGGACAATGGTCTCTCCTCTCACCTCATCCCACAAACACTCCAGCCAGTATGTTAAAGAATTTTTATCTAGATATACTGGACTCTCAGAGAAGAGTTATAGTTCATGATATTTGGAATCTCCCAACACAAAGACATAGCTAATGAGTCATTCTATGTAAAAGTTAAACCTTGTCATAATTTTAACTTAGCTTATACTCTACGTAAGAGATTTACCTATGAATTCAGTTTTAAATTAGCTTTTAAAGACTCAGTTTTAAGGGGGAATTGAGAATCAATAACCATGGGACCTAGAAAAACCTCCAGAATGAAAAAGACAGATAAGGACAACATCAACAATAAAATAATAACAGCATCAACATCAACAGAAATGAGATTTAACAAAAGCAATGAAGTACTGGAAGATTCCAAATGGTGACTTAAATAACTGCAAATTACGCGACAATATTATTTTTGTGAAACAAGAACAGTGTGATATTATAAAGACATTATAGTAACAAGAATTAACTAATATTTCTAAAACATTAAAGAAAACAATGGCAAAAACATAAAAGCAATCAGAAAGTTGGAAGATAAAGTCAATGAGGTTACTCTGAAAATTATATAAAAAACCAACAGATGAACTTTTGAAGAGGAAAGAAAACTTAGGAGTTCCAGTACCTTACAATAGGAATATGAGGTGAAAAGAAAAAAGGAATGAAGAAGAAATGAGAAACAAGAAGGAAGTTTTAGAAAAATACAAAAATATTTTCCAGATATTAGTCCTTAGATGATTATTTATGTACCTACACATGTACTGCATAATGAATCACACACACACACACACACACACATTTTGTGAAATTTGAGAACACTTCAATTAAGAGGAAAAATCTTAAAAGCCTTTTGGAGTTATAGAAGGTCATCAATTTTCTCAGTAACGACCATTAACATTAGAAAAGCTAAACTGTTATGTTGTCAATATGTCAAGGAAAAATGCATCTTAGTTTAAGAATTCATGACCAAACTTAAGGATGAGGGCAAATAAAAGCATTTTCAGAAATAAGTCATAAAAGAATTTTTTTAAATTCTTTCATGCTCTTTCTTTGTAAAGTTGTAAGAGTAAGCAGCACTAAAATGAGCCAGCAAAACAAAAATAAAATAAGATTATGAGGTATAGGACACAGGAGAAGAAAAGTCCCCTGGTGGCATTATGTGTCAGTCCTTAAAGTGAATCATTTCTTATAACAGTAGAAAGAGAGAGCTGTGGGAAGGAGGTTTTCCAAAGGAAAACAGAGGAGAAAATGAAGGAGGAGAAGAATTAAAAGAGCAAAGAGAGTTTTTTAAAAGAAATTGATAGAACATTTGAGTGTTTGAACAATTAGTGATCAATATGTCACCCATCTGTAAGAATACTTGAAGTAATTAGAAAACCAAGCAAATTAAAACTGAGGCAACTATTAAGTCCAAGAAAAACAAATGTTTTGAAAAAGAGTTGCAATCAATATATTACCTACCTCTGCACAATATTTACTTAGTTACAGTAGTGTAAAAATTATTGTGCAGTTTGAAGGGGGTAGAAGGTGGAAAGGAGAGTGCGGAAGAGCCAGTGCCTCAACTGGAAAAGGAAAGTCAGTGCATAATGTCAATGTATTTGAGCACTTTAAATGCTCAAATAAATCTGAGATCATTATTTTTTGGTAAATTAATTGTGCATTTTATTATTTATTTATTGTTATTGAAATGTAATGTTATGACTGGGAAATTCACTTTTGAGAGTCTACCAAATTTGTTAAAATATTTGTGTTTTTCATGAATTAAAATAAAACCTCATTGTAGAAATTCAAAAGTAACTATGACCCTGACAGCCCAAGTCCCCAATGGTATTTGTTTCTTTCTGTCAATATGTAGTCAGGTTTCTATAGTCTATAAGATTTGTAAGCTATTAGACCAGCCATAAATATTTAAATTTTCAAAAACTTTGTTTATGATTCTATTTTGTGTGCCTGCATGATAAATATGTAATAAAATTTTAATCTTTCAATTCATCTGCATCAATATCCCCATAGTCATGTCTTAATCTTCTGCCAGAAGATATTTCACAAGAACAGTGACATCCATTAACCGCTGGCCTTTCCCATCTAGCTGCTGCATGAAGAAATATTTGGTTGAATGAGGCTGTCAGAAAAACATAGTATTTGTAGTTAAGATTGAATTTATCCATCCTTGAGGGCTTTCTAATCAATATAGTTAGCATTTAACAATCATTACCTTCAATAATGTCTCCTTGGTATTGCCTGAGGGCGTGAGTAACAATAACTGAAATTCAACCACATATATTTTTTTAACTATACAATGGCATTCTTTCTTGGGAAAAAAGTACTTTATTTAAGTAGATACTGAGAAAGCATATATACTTAGTAAGTATGAAAGGACATTTCAGTTTAACCAATAACTGGCTAGATCTATGAAATGTCACAGTCCATTGTTTTTGCTTATTCATTTGTTTTAATGAATTAACAAATGCTACAATGGCTGTCATGTCAAAGTTGAGTTCCATGTAGAAATAGCTTCTCCTCAACAGTTTTTTTCTGTCCTCCAGACAGCCATGACTGTCCTCCATGTCAGCATGCAGAATATGGAAATGATTTGTCAGAAGTGAAAACATACTTAGTAGTCCAGGCAATGAAAAGGCCTTTAGCAACATTTTTCATTAAACTGAATAAAAATCAGTGTTCATATGAGTGAAATGTATTATAAAATAAATGACTATAAATTTCAAAAACAGCATATTGTATTCTAGATAACTATTGAAAGTTTTAAAAAATCAAATAATTTTAAGTATTCAGTGTCCAATTTAATAAATTAATAATTTTAATACCTACCTTACATAATGTAGGTAGAAATGCGCTCATTTTAAACATGCAGAGAAAAAAAGATATTCTGTGGGCAGAGCAAGAGGCTGTTTAAAGCACAACATAGTTTTAAAAATTAAGTTTCAAAACCATAAGACAATATTTTATATGAAAGAATGACCTTTTACATTTTAAATATTAAGATATTCTAATAAAACTTTCCATTTACATATAGTAGTTGGATTTGATCTAACTTGTTTGTTAATTAATTCTTATCCACAATTAACTTTTTAACAGTATATTATATGGCAAAAATATTTTGGTGGAAAAGTTTTACACTTGGTAGAGTTTTCTGAGGCTTTTAATACCATATACAGTTTCTGCTCCAGCAATTGTCCGCACCTTTTTAAGACCGTCAAGATAGAATTCATTAACATAAGTAACCAAATCTACATCATTCTGCAAATTGAGCCTCTGTTGTATAGCTTACCCAAATCATAAATTTTGCAAATTGAGCCTCTGTTACAAAGCTTACCCAAATCATAGCTCTGCCATTTGCCTCTTATGACAGAATAACAATAAGAGTTTCATAAAAACAAAACAAAGAAGACAGTCTGTCATTTTTTCCTAAGAAAATATTTGTCAGTAACCCTTCAAAAATAATTGGGAAGAAAATGTATAAGTTTCACCAACCCACTGAGTCATTCCATTTTAAGGTGCATCAGAGCATGTTAAAGAATGGTATTTATTTTATGATCAACCTAGTTGTGAAGTGATTTGTATTTCTGAAGTTTTCTCAAACTGGCTTTAAAGGAACTATTTTGCCTGATTTTAAGCTTAAGCATTTATTCCATTTAAAAATAAACTTTAAAATTTTCCCGAGGCTGACTCTCATTGTTCTAGACTGTGCCTATTTTATTTTAAATTCATTGTGCTATGCTTTACTCTGACAAATATTATTTGGAGTCCTAGTCTATGTTAGAAAAATGTAGTCTAGATCTTAGTTTTTAATTTCTCAGATAACTAAATTCATTTTTCCTCTGAGAATGTGATGCTAGCATGTATAATTTGCCAGTAAAAGGAATGATCACATTTCAATTGCACAGAAGCACTCAACAGTTTATGTTGTTTATATATTGGTTAATTTCTTCCACTCATTTGTGACCCACAGCAGAGGAGAGGTGTGCCTTTCATCTTTCTCTCTACTGCAATGCCTTACACATAGCTCAATAAAAGTTTATTAAGTTTAAATGTATGTATAAAATTGTTCTCATAAAGCTATTGTTTGGAGATAAAACTGGAAATATTAGCCTTTCATATTTTATGAGGACTCTAGAAACTTGTTAAATTCTAGCCACCCACTTTGAACTGATATATTAAAAAACAAGTTTTGATGTAAAATTTTAATAAGAGGAAGGCTAATTTTGTTAAATGAAAAGCACTCCCAAGATTAGATTTTATCTAATCATCTAATTTTACAATTACCTACCTTCAGCCAGTTCTGATAACTTCATGAAGAGTGCATCCAAGAGTGAAAATATGGCTCCTACCCAAGAGTCATGCCTGGGAAATTCAGTTACCTCTTACCTGCACCTGACTCCCTGAACTCATTCATTCTGCCTCACCTGCATAAGTCCTATTATTTCAATAACATTTATAAACTGCTTTATATATATGTGCAAAATATTCTACTACTTAGGAAAGACAAAAGGATATGATATAAAAGGATGAATGACACAGTTCCTTTTCAGTTACACATTTTCACATCATTCTACTTGTCAAATACTGGGTCTAAAAGATGCTTGACAATGATCATCAACCAAAAAGCTATTTCTCCAAAAATAAACTTTTACGATGTGATTCTAGGCTACCAAAAGTGTACTCCTTATGGTTACTTGAATAGAACAGTAAATAGCACATACTAGTCATTTAGTAAATATTCAGTAAATATAGTTAAGAAAAGATGCTTTTACTTAACTATAACCTCACTATCTTCTCTATAGAAATACTGAGTTATTAGTAACCTAAGCACTAGACTGGTAGCCGATGTTTCTGGTCATGTGACTTCACTCTTTGACTAACCCGCCGTGCATTTTCAGGGAGTGTTTCTTTACAACAATTTTCTCTTTTGTTGGTGTTGATTTATAAAAACCTTTTGTAACATTGAGATCCATAAATAAAGTAGTTTAAACACGATAGATTCATATTTTTTATCTCATGTAGCAGTCCAGAGGTAAACAGTCCAGTACTGGTAACATGACTCTGCCGTATTCTGCATGTGGATTTCAACTCTGCACCCAAAGGGAATGATCCACCTCTCATAGCAGGAAAAAGAAACAGAGGACACTCAAAATGCATGTATGTAAAAAGCATGGCTGGAAATGTAGAGCTCATGTCTGCTCACATTCATTGGCCAGAATTACATTCTTTAGCCATAACTATTGCACAGTAAGCTGGGGAAAAGAGCTTAGTTGGGGTTGAGGAAGAAGCATTTGTGCTCCTCTGAAAGTCAATAATTCTTACAGTAAAGGAGAAGCAACAGCAGAAATGTAGGTAGACAAGTAGAAGCCTTTACTGCATTTAGCCTCTCACTTTGTATAAAGTAGTGCATAATAACACTGTGTGTGTGTGGATATTAGCTTCTCATTGAGCTTCATTTAAGTAGATTAAATGATAAAAAGCATAGTTAAAATACCTTTTATTTTTCTAGTTTGGGTACTACTAGTTAACTTTGGTAGAGATACTGTTTCTCGAAATGTCTTAAATGCTTCCTTGGGACCTATCTCTTGGCAAATGATGAAGGTTCTCAGGCTTTTCTTCCCCTTGTAAAATGAAAATACAATTTCCCTTTTTTTTAAAAAAAGGTTTTAATAAATTATCAGGAATTTATTAGAGTAAGACATAATAAAATTAGGTGTAACAAAGTTTCCTTATCAATCCATGCTTTCAAGCCTATGTACTTAATACATGTTTAGAAATTTGAGAATTCAATTCTTAATAGGTAACATTTACTATTTACCTACGCAATTTCATGTATAATGTTAGGTGAATATACCTGTAGGACAATGGAAAAAATTGATTAAATATATTGGGGTGGCACATCAGGCCTAAGAGGCAAGCTGTATCCATAAAGGGGGAAGGGTGATCCTGGCCTGGGGCTAATTCCCTATAAAACTGGTGAAACTGAAATAAGTCAAGGGAAAACATAGGTTAGGAGAAACCATTTTTTATTGCTTACAGCTTTCTCGAATTTGCAAGCTAAGCACGGCCCCATCAGTCTCCTCCACTCATCACTCAGGCTCTGCAGTCACAGTGTGCTCTCTACTTCCCGTCAGCCCCTTCCTGGAGGAACTCCATTGGCAGGTCCTTGGTGACTGGCAGATGCCAGACCAATTACATACCAGGAATTGAGGGGAGGACAGAATGGCTACTCCCTCTCCACCCTTTGCCCCAAATCTAAAGGAGGTTCTGCAGTGGTAAATGTCTATTGATATGTAAATGAACTAAGGCTAGATGGGAGAGTCTGGAAATTCTGCAGTTTTCCCCACACAAGTGTTAAAGTCCCAAAGGTAAGGTTGAAGGGTGAATATATGCTTGACAAGTTGATGAAGATGATGTAGCAAAAAAGTGCATGGTAGGAAGAAGATATTCTCAGAAGAAAGAGATATATTAAGAGTAGTATTCTGAGTTGAAATTCTGTGGTTGGTCTAAGAAGTTATGAATTTAATGTTACATCTTTTGTGCAGAATATATGGTGATTAGAGAACACTGAAGAGGAGGAAAACCTATTCTTTGCCGACAATCTCAGTGTATTTATCCTTTTACCACACCTGATGGACAAATCTCCTTGCAAGGCAAATAGGTGGGTGGAGGCGGGTGAACAAGTTTTCATATTCCTTCCTCCTTTCCGCTCCTTCTGTGTTAAATCTTTGTGAAATTTTACAGAAAGAATTGGTGTCCTTGTTTACCTTTTGAGCTTCTTCAAATATGGAAAATCTGCCAGCATGATTCAACTAAAATAATGATCTGCTAATGTAAATTCAATGCTTAATTTTTTTTGTAACTCTGTATTGCATATGCAACAACATCCAAGGTAGTTTGTAAGGCATAAAAATTCTCCCATGTCCTCCCAATTGCTTACCTCTTCAACCTTATTTCTCCTGTCTCCCTAACTGCTATACTGACCTCGCAACACTTATTTCCTTGGATAAACTGTTAATGTATTCATTATGTTGTTTCCCCTGTATTTTTTGCTTGCTTTCTAAATACTATTCATTATTTATAGATTCCTTCTGTATTCCATGTTATTCAGCCATGCCTTATTCACTTTTTTATCCTCAGTAGTAAAGTTAGGGCCAGTAAAACATTAGGCACAAAATAAGTGACTGTGAAATGCTGAATTAATGCTTGAAATGGTGGAGCATTTTTAATCCCTGGGGTTTAAGGACAGTTTGTGTTACTGTTTCACAAAGATGAAAATGGACAGTTCAAATGTCAAAAGAAAAGCTAAACTAAATGGCTACTAAATTCTGTTTACAATATTTATTCTAATTGTTTTTTTCAAGTGTTCCAGGTGGTTATCCTTGTCTGTCCTTCCTCTTTCTAGAGTTGGCTTTCACTAACAAATAATGGAAAAGTTAGTTTCGTATTTACACACATACATACATACACACACACACTGTGGTCCAATTCACAATGAATAATGGTAATTATTCAGGTCACGTAAGCATACTATATTTTCTTATTTTTATTTTGGTCACTGTTGTTTTATATTGGGCATATTTTGCATAACTCAAAGTAGAATGGTATAAGGAAAGAATATGAATTAGGGAGTTGAACAAAAGCCACTTTCTGATGGTAGGAATGGCAAATCTCACACACTAGGAAGACTATTTCCTAGAGGATTTACAGTTTTGACCACATCAAAATGATCCATAATCATGACCTGATGAACCGTGAAATTTTGACAATTTCACTAAATTTTTCATAGACACACTGGACATATTGCATAAAATCTCTTGGTAACTGCAGATCTTCAGTACTAATTTTTGTCAGTTGAGTGGTGATATTCCTTTCTTTTAAATCTATGCAGTCTGTTTGTTGCTGATTCTACAGCCACCTCTTAGTGTAAAACTTGAAAATTTTGCATATGAAAGTATTATGAGTCTATGGAGAAACATATAAATAATGGATTTTGCTGCCTTATCTCATTGAAAATAATTATTAAAAAGCAATTTCAAATAGAGTTAAATCTGAATAGTTGCAAAGAGTGGGCATGATAAAGGCAAGAAAAGGTAATAAAACCAGTTTTATAGTGTTCCTTTACTGTAATTTTTTGTATCTGATATAATGTATGTCTGAGTCAGGCAATTTAAAATCTATATCAATTGTGAGATGAGACCCTAGGCTTGACATGTTTAACAAGGAGGAAATGCTGGCACACTATACAGTGTGCTTGAAAGAAAATGATGTAAGTTTTATTTGCAATTAAGAAATCAAAAGCATTTCTTGCTCAGGCACTAAGATTCTTAGAAGCAGATAAGAATAAGCTTTGCAGACATGAAAACTAAGTTAATCTCTTTGTTTGACTATGCCTAGATGAATGTGACCCCACACCACCTCAGGTCAGATGGTCTCCTCAGACACTTGGCAGAAAGTTCCAGATAAGAGTTCAAGACTATACAAATGCATTTTATTTAAAGCAATATATTCATTATATATGAATTCATTAGTTTTTGCACATAGAAACATCATAAATATCAATTTGATTTTGTAATGATAAGTATGTATAAGATTTTACTTTTGAAGCAATGCTCAGAAATGAAGTATAGTAAAGCCTAGTATAGAAATTAAAGCTCCCCTAATAGCATATTTGAAATAGTTTACATTCAGTTCTCATGTAGTTCATTAATATTTGAGAGGATATTTAGTTTCTCTTTCAAAATAGAAAAATGTTCAATTTTATTGAAAATAATTTGGTTTTACTTTTTGATAGGTTTATGAGAAAAAAATGAGTACCAAATACAAAATAAAAAAGAATCAGTAGAATATATAAACATGAGATATTATTTTAGAGTATAACTAGTTATGTTATCAGAATTAATATGAAACTTAATAATTAGGACAAATACTTATGGTCTGAATTTCTCCCACACCAATATTCATAAAAAATAACAAACGACCATGACAACACACTACAGTCTTCCAACAATGTGCCTGAAATGTAACTGTATATGGATATTTGCTGTAATGTTGTATGTTCAGCTAGTCATAACACTGTATTGCTATTAGTCGTTTTAAGAAAAAGAAACAATTTGAGGGCATGATATGTGACAAACACTATTCTAATCTGTGAGAATAAAGCAGTGATAAAAACAAAGTCACTGCTCTTTTAAAGTTTATTTTCCCATGAGGAAGACAATTAAAAATAAACAGATAAATAAGTATATTATGTGAGGTAGTGATCAATGCTATAAGACCAGATAAGGCACGGTAAGAGAATAGACTAGAAATATAACCATAGGAGATCCACTTTATGAAGACTTTTCTCAGGAGGTTATATTTGAGTAATGACTTGATCAATTAATATGAGGATGGGGGAAGTGACAAATCCATTGAAAAGGCATATAGCTGATGCAGGTTTTCAAAAATGAAGCATGTACACCTAGTATTGAAGTTCAGAAAGGGGCATTACAAGAAATGAGAACTTTAATTCAGTCAATGTAATATGAAAATTACTTCTTAAAATACGTATATATTAGAAAAGAGTTTACCATTTGGTGTGCCTAATAATAGGATGTAGAATTCTGAGAAATGAAATTAGACAGGAAGGTTGACAGGAGGAGGCATTGAAGTAGAGGACATTTTATGTTAATGTAATGATTATTTTGTATGTTTAGCAGTGTAACCAATGTTAGGGTCACTATTTTAATAGCTTAATTCTGGGGGAAAAAGATGACTTACTGGGGCAAAATGGAGGAAGATCATTCATAAGGTTATCTTAGGGTCCTGAAGAATTGGTATTTTGGTATTAGTGTTTTGATATTAGTGACAATGGGAAAAAAGAAGAGAAACAGATTTAGAAGAGATTTCATAAACCATGCATGACTATATAAACTGATATAACCGATATGATAAGGAGACTAAAAAACAGGAAATACAAAGAAGCCTGGGGACTTATAATAAAGTTGATAAGGTAGATAATGTAATCAAATGCATGATCAATATGCTTTGTGCGTTCTTAAATATCTTTAGACATGCAGTCCCGTGTTAAATATATTTTACTTATGACGTGGTGTTTAATGTGATGTTAACATAAATATATCAGTAGAGCAAACTTTAGAATCTTTTAAGAAAAAATATTAAGATATTCACAAATAATTCTAAGAAACTATAGAATCTTAAAGTCAACATACGAAGACAATGTGAAATACAAGTTCAGAGGGAAAAGAAAAATAACTGGAGCAGAGGTCACACAGTGAAAAGGAGTACAGATCCTTATTAACTGCTAATCTCTTTATACTTGTATTCATTGAAACTTCAATTCAGAAACCCTTATGATATAACACGGGGAGAGGCACTTACACCATATTGAATAACAAGCAATGACCATCATGAATTGCCAGGTAGCTACACTTTTTTTTCACTCAGAAAGAGTTGGATGTAAAAACCCATCACTAGCTGCTTAGCTGAGCGTGATACATCAAGCCTTCCACGGTCCAATCCCAAGAAGTGATTTTTATGCTTCCAAACTTTCATAAAAAGGAACAATAGCAAAATGAAATAGTCTGCAGTCATGTTCTATTATCAAGTAATTTTTGCATGCATGATCTAGTATAATATTATTATCAGGGAAGAGAGAGAACTCAACTCTTAATGCCCCAAATGGGGAAATAAAAATTATTGAGTGTCATCATTTTCAATCATCAAAGGTATAAAAGAGGCTAGTATAATACGATGGTAGAGACAAACCGCTAACAAGTGCACAAATTAGGAGCCTGTTGATAAATATGTGATTAAATACCATGAGCATGTATACTTCCATTCTAACTTCTGTTCATTGAATTTAGTGAATGATATTGTGCCCCTATATAAGGATGTGACATTTAAACATAAAAGCAAAATGGAAGGAAAACACTGTATAATACCTGGCATTAATGTCTAAAAAAGGAGGAGAGTTTAAATGGATAAAATGATTTTTCATTCACAACTTCAAAATCAATTTTACAACTGATTCGTCATACATACATATTGGAATTTCAGACAATTAGCATTTATGCATTTTAGAAGAGAAAAATACAATTAAAATAGATCATAATTTGATGTAAGCAATATTTTAAAATTACAAAATTGTTGATTTCAATTATGTTAGAAGAAAACCAGCTCTCTTCCTTAACTGCAATTTTCTCGTCAGCATACATATTGATTTTTTAAATAAACCAAGTCTTTCAAAGATGACTGTTTTGTGTAAGATCATAAACAATAAAAAACCACTTTCCACCCTCAGAGTCTGAGGGTGGAACACATGAACGAAGCGCTGATTTTCAGTAACTCCCTTCTCCATGATGCTCAATGCCTGTAAAGCAATACTTTGGGGAAATGCCCAAATAGGTTATAAGCTAAGCCAAAGGCAAAAAGGGAGAAAGAACTACATTTGTATCATTAATAGTTATAGCCTAGAGGTTTAAAAAAAATTCTATGTGATCATCTACTACTTTACTATTAAACTACATAATCTCACTGAAGTGAAGAGGATTTTTGTGCTCAAACTAGGCTGTGGTAACAAACAGATCAACTTCAATATTTTTACTTGAAGGGTATCCATCAAAACCTTACTAATCTTACCCAGGAAACCATCTCACAACAGGTTATAGGAGACCCACTGGTTGATGGCCGTTGGTGACCCTTGCTTCCATCTCATCAAAAAGAGATTTCTATTATGGTATGTAAAGATGTTTGATACAATTTCAATCTTCTTTTATTTACCGAGGCTCTTTTTGTGTCCTATGTGATCAATTCTAGAGAATGTTCCATGTGCACTTGAGAAAAATATGTATCCTGCTGCTTTGGGGTGGAATGTTCTGTATACATCTCTAAGTCCACCTGGTCTAATGTGCTGCTCAGTGCCTTTGTTTTCTATTTATTTTCTGTCTGAATGATTTGTCCATTGATGCAAATGGGGTGTTAAAGTCACCTAATATGATTGTATTGCTATTTCGCCTTTAGTTCTCTTAGTATTTGTTTTATATATTTAGGTGTTCTTATGTTGGGTGCATAGATGTTTATAATTGTTATATTCTTTTGTTGGACTGATCTCTTTATCATTATTTAATGTCCTTCTTTGTCTCTTGTTACTTTCTTTGTTTTGAAATCAATTTTGTCTGATATAAGTACTACTCCTTCTGCTTTTCCCCCCTCTTATTTGTAAGAAATAGCTTCTTCCATCCCTTCACTTTTAGTCTGTGTATATCTGGGCCTGAAATGAGTCTCCTGTAAGCAGCATATAGATGGGTCTTGTTTCTTAATCCATTCTGCCACTCTATTTCTTTTGATTGGTTCATTCAGTCCATTTACATTTGAGGTAATTTTTGATAGGTATAATATTCATTGCCATTTTATTAATTGTCTTCTTGTTTTTACAGCTACTCTCTGTTCTTTTATTCCTCTCTTATATTCTTCTCTTGTTATTTGATGGTTTTCTTTAGTGTTGCAAGTGAATTTCTCTTTTTTAATTTTTTGTGTATCTGTTTTAGGCTTTAGGTTTGTGGTTACCATAAGGTTCAAGGACAGCTTCCTAACTATATAGCAGTCAACATTAAGTTGATGATTGCTCTATTTCAAACACAGTCTAAAAGTCCTTCTTTTTTCTTCTTCTTCCTTCACACTTTATGTATTAAATGACATAATCTGAATCTTTTTTATATCCCTTGACTGATTTTGTCTATGGTTGATTTTACTACTGTTTTTTTTAACTTCATACTTGCTTAGTAAGTAATTAGCCTACCTTACTGTACGTTTATTTTTCTGATAAAAAATATTTAGGCTTAAGAACATTTCTATCTACAGAAGTTCCTTTAACATATCCTGTAAAGCCAGTTTAGTGGTGGTACATTCTTCTTTCATTTATCTGGAAAACTTTTAAGTGTTCTTTTAATTCTAAATGATAACCCTGCTTGGTAGAGGATTCTTGGCTGTAGGTTCTTCTGTTTCAATACATTAAATATTTCTCACCACTCTCTTCTGTCCTGTAAAGTTTCTGTTAAGAAATCTGCTGATAACCTTATGGAGTTCCCCTTGTAGATAACTGTCTCCTTCTCTCTTGCTGCTTTTAAGATATTATCTTTATTTTTAATATTTGCTATTTTAATTAGTGTATGTTTTGGTGTTATCTTCCTGGGGCTCCTTTTGTTAGAGGCTCTCTGTGCTTCCAGGATTTGGGTACTTAATTCCCCAGGTTGGGGGAGTTTTCAGCTATTATTTCTTCAAAGAGACTTTTTACTCCTTTGTCTCTCTTTTCTCCTTCTGGGACCCCAAGTATATGAATATTGTTGTGTTGGAGTTGTCACACAGCTCTTATCATCTTTCCATTTTTAGAAATTCTTTTTTTCTTTTGTCTCCACAGCTTGGTTGTTTTTCTGTTCTTTAATTACAATCTCACTGATTATCTCCTTTACTTCCAGCAGCCTATTCATGCCCTCCAGTGTATTTTTCATCTCAGTTACTGTATTCTTCAGCTCTAGTGGTTTTTTCTGAACTCTACTATCTCTGTTGAAGTCCTCCCTGAGGTCATCAATACTTTTCCACAGCCCATAAGTGAGCATATTTATGACTGCTATTTTGAAATCTTCATCAAAAAGATTTGTATTCTTTGCTTCATTTAGCCCTCTTTCTAGTGTCTTTTTAAAAATTTTATTTGGAAGTTATTCCTCTGCCTCCTCATTTTTCTGGGTTTCTGTGTTTCTTCCTTTGTATTAGGTAGATCTTCTATCCCACCTTGTCTAGCAATGGTTTTATGAAGAAGGCGTCCTGTGGTGCCCAGCTCAAGACTCTGCTCACCAGTGCCTGGTTTTCCTTTGTAGTGGAGTAGTAGTTGGTGGTGGGCTGTGGGTGGGTCCACCTTTCTGCCTGTCTGCCCTCAGTTGTTGATCTCTGTCAGCAGTGGGCTCACAGCTCATTTCAGGAGCCCTGCTGTGGGTGGGCTGGCGCTTCTGTTGGGATTCTTTTGGTGGGGCTGCCCTCTGTCTGCCCTACAGCAATGGTGGTGCTGCTGGGATGATGGGGTCTGTGGGACAGGTGCACACAGGGAAGCATGAGTGGAGCTGAGCCACCAGTGAAGAGAAAGAAGCATTTGGAACTGGCTTCCACAGGTGCCTCCCCAGTTGGGCTGAGAGGGAGCCAGGAGAGTCAGGAAAACCTACCTCTGACTCCCTGGCAGCAAAGTCTGACCCTGCTGGGCTGAGCAGGCCAGGTGGGTGGGTGGGTACACAGGGAAACACTGCAGGGCTGAGCCACCAGCAATAAGGGAGGAGCATTCGAGGCTGTCTTATGTGAGCACCTGACCAGTTGGGCTGAGGGAGGGCAGGGGAAGCATCCTTTGCCTGCCATCTCTCCTGCAGAGGGAGCTCCTTCCATCCCTCACCCCTATGGTATCCTACCTGCTGCTGGTAAACCAAACTGCCACCTCTGTGTTGGGTCTCAGTGGGGCTGATGGAGCATGCCTATCCTTCACAAAAGACAGGAGTCTCAGCCTCCTAGAGTGCTCTGACTCTCTGTGGTGTCCAACCCTATTAATGACCAAAGCCCAAAGCAGTGTGGACTTATGCTCCCAAAGAAATCTCCAGGGCCAGGTGTACAGGATTCTTGCATGCTTATCCCATCCAAAGTCAGTTCCTCTTCCTCCCCATTGTGGTCTTGGATGGGGGAAGGGCTTGGGTCCCCATCAATAATGGCTCTGCCATTTTACCCTTCGTGGTGTGGTCTTCTCTTCTTCACCAGGTATAGATGCTCTGTTCTGCAGTCTTCAGATCATTTTCAAGGTTAATTGTATTTGCTAGAGTTGCTTCTTTTGTGTGTATGTTGGAGGAAGCCTCCTCCTTGCCTTTCTATTCTGCCATCTTTTCCACTGCCTTTCTCTAAAATTTTGAATGCTTGATAAATCACTGGAGTAAGTGTTCCTAATTTATTTTGTATTGTTCCTTCCTCAGGAACACTGTTTAGTCTTAGCTGCAGATTGGGAAACAATTGTAATCTAATGCTAATATGTTACATAGTTTAGCATTTGTGTGTGTATGTTTCCATGAGTTAAATTGAGCAACTAATGAGTTTATACTGGGGAAGGACATTAACTATCTTTTCAAATAAGATAATGATGCTTTAAAAATATAGAATTTAAGCAAGTTGTCGTTCTATGGACCAATTAAGCTTACTTTAAGTGAGTTAGGGGTATTTTATTGGTGTTATGTTCTAAATGCCAGTCATAGAAAAGTAATTGGCAGTGATTACATTTTTAAAGTTTCATTATTAAGTGTTCTTTACCCTATCTTCACTAGCATTTTCCATCTGTTCTCTCCTCCAGGCTGTGTAACTCTGTTCATGCTACCCTGACTGTGCAATAGCTGGATATGGAAGTAATGCGATCATTGCCCCATGATTTAATAGAAAAATTGACCAGTATCATATGTCTTTGATAAATTGGACACTATTTTTATCCAAGGGAAGACAAACTGTAGGATTAATCAAACTTTATAGTGGAAATGAACTTTAAGAAATCCCCCTAAAAAATATTCAATGGAGAACAATTCAAAGCTTTTGTTTCATATAAGCAATTCTTACTATAGACTAAGCTACATGGGAAAATAAAGAAGGGGTCATCTGTATCAAAACAAGGACCTAATTAAAGTGTTTGTACAATATACTGCTGCCTGAAATATATATTAGTTTTTATTACTGGTGCAAAAATTAAAAGTAACAGTGGCTTAGACAACATAAGTATTTTATCTTACAGTCCTAGAAAGGGTCTCAGTTGCCCAAAAACAAGTTTTCAGTCTGGTACACCTCCTTCTGGAAGTTCTATGGAACACTGCTTCCTTGCCATTTCCAATTTCTAGAGGTTAAACTCATTCTTTGGCTCATAGCCACATTTATTTATTTTCAGAGCCAGCAATAGCTAGCAGAGCCTCAACTACACACTCTAATTCTCTACATATATCATCACATCTCTTTCTCTGAGTCTTTTAAGACCCTGTGATTACCTTCAGTGTATGTGGATAACCCAGGATAATCTCCCCATTTGAAGGTCTTTACATTAATCAAACTTGCAAAATTCCTTTTGTGATGTTAGGGTAACATATTCATAGGTTTCAGAGGTCAGCACATGAACATATTTAGTGGCTATTATCCTTCTTACCACAAATAGTGTTCAGGTATGTTAATTCCCCATATGTTATCAGAATCAGTAGGAAATCAATGAAAGGTTTTAGGCTGAGAACATATATAACTAGTTTTATATTCTACAAGGATCATGTTGGTTGTAATGTTGGAGGGAAAATTATGAGTGCGCAATAGTTAGCAAACCATTGCAGTCACCCAGTTGAGAAATGACTGGCTTAAACTATAGACTGAAGGTATTGAAGGTGGATTATTCAGGAGAAATTTAATGAAGTATTTGGGAATTTAGAGTGTGAGAATGTGTACAGGATTAATTTTTGTGTGGCACCAGAATAAGGTGGAGATGTCTGGCATGATTGTGAGGTTTCTGATTTTAGCAAATAAATGGTTGGTGATGTGATTCAGCAGAAGGGAGAACACTGAAGAAGATCTTGAAATCTATTTAACAATGAGTCATCTTCCAGACATCTGGGTAGAGATATTGACAGCATCGAAGTTCTGAAGAGAGATAAGCAACAAAGGTATACATTTAGGAAGCATCAAAAACATGCCCAAGAATGAAAATTGCTTTAAAAGAGGAAATACACTAAAAAGATATGAAGGTCTAAGACTAAATCTTTAGAAAAATGAGCTTTAAAAAATTAGGAATAGATATCTGGGCAGTAGAGGAGTATGAGAGGAAGGAATCTTGTAGGAATACTGGTAGGAAGAAAGCTAGACATGTGCTACCATGTAAACAAGGCTACAGGCTGCTAAAGAAGTAGTCAACAATTTTGAAAGTTGCTGAAAAATACTTGTAAGGTGATTAAGAAATTCTCATTGAATTTGGGGATACTGAGATTACTCTCAACCTAAAGGGAGCCCTTTCTGTGGACCTGAAACCACAGGGGATTGGATTAAGAAATGGTATAGATTGAGGAAACGAGAAGAGTGTTAGGAAATCTTTGGCATTTGGGATTTGGGAAGTGATAAAATGGATGGTGGCTGTGGGGGAAGTGATGTTGAAGAATGTTTTAATGCACTAGAGAGATTTGAGTGCACTCAAACGCCAACAGGACCTGTGCAGTTACATGAGACCCTATGCTGAGGAGCGGTCCACATAAGATAATGCTCAGCCATGTTGTCTTGAAATTATTAATAATTTTATCTTTGAACTTTAAGATGTAGATGAAGTCTGATGGAACAAAGAGCACGTGACAGGGTTTGGAGCCTGGTGTGGTCTGGCCACCAACTCTCCTACCTGGCATTCCGCCTGGCCCTGTCCCTCTGCCAGTAACAAGGTAGGTTTCAGGGGGAACCCAAGGTTGGCGGGTGGTCAGACAGCCTTGGTTAGAGGCAATCTTCGTGTCCCTTCCTAATCCCCGTATGTATTGCATCCAGGTGTGGAGGTTTAAAGGCCTTTGGAGGTTGCAAGCTGGCCGGCCATGGATTATGATGACAGGTAATGGGCAGGGGGGGATGCCTGGCTCTGAAGCATGTGGGTTCCAAGGCTGGCAAGAGGTGGAACCTAGTAGCTGACCTAACTCAGCAAGGGGAAGACCTGAGTCCTGGGGCAAGACCCCTGGTAGCTGGGAGGGTCTGCAGTCGCCTGCCCAGGACATACCCTGTGTGTGATGAGCCCTTCCTGGATAAGCCCCATGCCTGAGGGGTCCTCTCTTTCTCCTTTTAACCTTCCTGAGTCTAGCTGGAGCACAAGCAGCTTGTTTGAGGACAAGCTAGGAAATGTTAATTGTGTAATTTAGGCGACTCTTCATAGAATTTAAATATACCATTTAAACCTGGCATGGTGTGTGAAAATGAACGGGAGAGATATCATGCTAATAATTTTAATTTAAAATTTTTCTTTGTTTAAAACAACCTTAAATAGAAAATACCATGGTAATTTGACAGAAAGACTGGAAGAAAGGGAAAAGATTTATATCTTAATGTTTTAATCACAGTTGCTCTGCCCGCCCCTGTTTCTAACGAGGAACTCATTTTCATTTATTATTTTTGTAAGAAACTAGAATTATGCACTTTGTTGATTAGAAACCTGAAGAAAGAAATTTTGTCTTCTGAAGAGTCAAAAAGTTATTCCACTGAAGATGTAACTTAATATTAAATGAAGTATTTAGTCACATTTATCTATGTATCTTTAGTTTGGAAATTAAATTTAAATTTAATATAAATACTAATACAAAATTTAAAACAGCTTAAAGTAAAACAATTAATGATCCGAGCAGAACAAAGAAAATCTGGAAGGAATTTAGGGATTACACCTTAAAAGGCATTTAGATGGACTAATTACTCATTAGCTTACTCTATTTAAGTGAGATAGAAGGAAACATTCCCAAGAGTCAGATTCATTAATAACTAAAATTAGACATTATCAAATGAATTAAAATTTGTTTTAATCTAGAGAGTCTCAAAGGGAATAGTTATATTTTCATCTTCCTGGGATGATTTCTTTTTTACACAATTCCATCTAATTGAACCTTTAGGCCATTATTAATTTTGCTTACTAAATGTTTGTGCTTGTTTTCATTATCAACTGATTTGATTTTAAGATCATTATGATTTTAGGGAGCTTTTTATTCATTGTTGTCCCATTAAGCCACTGACTTTGTTATGAAGGTCCTTTTAATAGGTTTTTTGAAGTTTCCCTGAAAAAATATAATAAATCAGAAGATCATATCTATTCTACAACAACATATTCCACATTGTAGTTTACTAAATAGATTCTCTAACTTTTATGAGATTCAAATTACTATATACAGATAGGGATCCAGGAACGTGCATTTCAAAAAGCATGTTAGATGCATGCAGGAAACATGTAAAATATTCTTTGATATATACTGAGGCAACCATTCCTTATTTGGTGTTTATTAATCTGTGCTTGAATGTGTAGACTTTTTAAATGTGGACTCTCATGGGCTAATATTTCAGTTGTCAGTTAGTGGACTTTTGGAGTTAACTGTACATCTTGTACACTTCATCTGCTTTTACTGCTATGAAAACATGCACAGAGACATGCACACACCATGAACACAATCAACTAAAATTATGATAATTTTGATAATTTCTATGAACAGATATTTGTAAAGTATGTGTGTATAGAAGATGTGATAAAGTTCACAGTAAAAATGTGTTTGCCTTTAGAGAAATAACTTAAAAAAAGAGCAATAATCACATGATGAACAGAAAATATTTCTCCAGAATAGCCATGAAATCTCTCAGGAAGCTTAAATATATAATATAAATATTCCTTAGTACCACCACGTTGTGTGACTTCATGATTAATAATGGTATGTATTCAAGTGGTAGCCTCCCTCTATCTCGTCTGTGTTTTGCATTTTGTTCAGAGCTGACTACTGTCTTTATGATTATATTTAGACCCAAATTCTGTTACACAGGGGAGCTGTGACTGATATAACTGCTGGTCCATCATTTCCTCCTGTTTTAGGACCAACCATTCATTCATCCAGTAACATTTATGGAGCACCTACTATGTTCTAAGCAAATGGAGATGAAATGTTTTTCTCCTCACAGTTCTTAATATTCTAGTAGGGGATATATACAGTGAGTAAATATTTTATATACATAATGTGTTATGTAGAAAGTACAATATAAGTAAACAGCAGAGAATAATGGGGATGTAGGGAGTTCATATAGACTGAATGAATTTAAGTTCTTGCTGATGAAATGACATTAGAGCAAAGACCTGAATGAAACCAGAAAGAAAGGCAGAGTGTCACCTAAGTGGAAGAATACAGTAGGTTCACCCATATTATGAAGTGTATCAGAAATTAATTCCATTTTAATGATTGCTGAGTAGTATTCCATTGAATAGAGATTTCGCAGTTTGTTTTTCATTCCCTAACCATGGGATGTATTGATTGTTTTTCTTCTTTGGGTAATTAGGAATCAAGCTGTTATATAAAATCAAAGACATATTTTTGGGTGAACAAAAGTTTTCATTTCACTTGGGCAATTACTGTGTATATTTGTCAGCTCTTATATTTTCTTTTTTTAATTTTAGCCATTTTAATAATTAAGGAGTGGTATCTACTTTTGTGTTTTCAGTTGCATTTCCTAAATGACTAATGATATTGAGCATCCATTCATGTAACATTGTTTTATCTTCTTTGGTGAAGAGTCTCCTATGTCCCCATCCATTTTTTTTTGTGGGGTGTTTGTTTCTTATTAATGAATTTTGAGAGCCTTTGTGTAGTCCAGAAACAAGACTTTTACCCAATAGGTTATTTTTACACAATAAGTTACTTGTAAATATTTTCTCACAGTCTCTAGTTTTTCTTTTAATTCTCTTAATAGTGACTTTGAAAGACTTCAGTTTTGATTGTCATTTTTTTCTTTTTCTTTCTCATTTCCTCTTTTTATAAGGATCCATACTTTTGTTTTTTTTTTAGGAGAGCAAGGCAGAGGCTTTTATTTAGAGAGAAAGTAAGAAGACAGAGCTCCTGGCTCAAGCCAGGAGGGGACAAGAGAGTCCCGGGGTGGTGCGTTGTCTAGGGGTTTATTGGCAGTTGAGCACACATAGAGCATGTAAAGAAAGTGAAGAATGCCCTGCCTCACTCAGAGGCCAGGGCAGCCTGAAAAAGCAGGCTGGAAGTCAGAGAGACAGAGAGAGAGAGACGCTCCTCACGGATACCCAGTTGGGTTGTCGGGGTCTGATTCCAGACACGCAGACCTTTGAGAAGCCGCTGAAGTGTAGCCTCAGCCTAGACTCTCGCAGTTGCCCACAGCTTTCCTCAGTCTCTCGCATCCAAGGAGATGCCTGTGAAAGGGAATCCTGGCCTCCACTCAGGTGACTTTCCCGGCTCCCAAGGGAGACGGGGGATCCACTGAGGGAGACGCAGGGGAACCTGCCGCTCGAGACTTTGAGATCGGCAGTCAGGCTAGTCCCATTTAAGTGGCTGATGAGCGCCCGATTTTGAGTGCCATAGACATCCTTGTATAAGAAGAGTGAAAGAAAAAGACATTCTCAGATGCCAATACTCACTTCTGAAGTTATCCCTGACAAACCCCCAGAAATGATGCCGGGTTCTTGCTTGTGGAGCCAAAGAATGAACTTCACAAACACTCAAGGTAGGAGAGCAAGACAGACACTTTTATTTAGAGAGAAAGCGAGAGGACCGAGCTCCTGGCCTAAGCCAGGAGGGGATGGAGAGTCCCCAAAGATCCATACTTTTGATGCTCTATGTCTGATGAACTTGTTGAAGGCCCTCTTCTCTTTTTCATAATGTTTTTCATTTCCATAATTTCTATTTTATTCTTTCTTATAATTTCTATCTTTGCTGAAATTATCAATGCATGCAGTTCATTATTTACACAAAAGCATCTAACATATTAATAATAACTACTTTATATTCCTTATATGATAATCCTAGCTTCTGGGTCATATCTGAGACCAATTTTATTGATTGTTTTGTTTCTTGAGAGTGCTTTCTTCTTGCTTACCTGAAACTGTCAAATTTATTGAAAACAGATGCCTTCTGTAGAACAGTAGAGACTGAAATAAGTTGTAATATCTATTTATGTGGACACATCTCTCTTATGGTAGTCTTTTAGTGTGGATGGTTGACTCCATCTAGCCAGGAGTTGAACTAAGTTTGGGAATTGTTATTTCTATGGTGAGTATCAGTTCCCCATAGGCTTCAGATTCTTCTAAGGTAATTTTATGCTTGGACTGGGAGCTGGTTTGCCAGAGAGTTTTTGCAGTATCTGCCGCACCCTCAACATAAGTCCATCCCTTTGTGTCTTCTCCTCAGAGCTTCTTTCTCCATTCTCCTGCCCTCCCAGGTGTAGACTGCTATTACTTGTTAATGGTACTTGCTGGCCTGATAGTAATGGTGGTATATAGAGATGGGAGGGTCATTGCCTGTTACTGTGCTTTGCATCCATCCTAGGCATGCAGTGTGTTCTTGTATCTAAGGGGGTGGGGGCTTCTTATTTATCTTGTCTTTTGCCCAGAAATAGGAGTTTTGTAATGGTCTAGGTCCAGGACATTTTTCTGTCCCTCCTTTTCTCTTAGCTTGCATCCTAATGTTGATTGCATTTGCTATTTTCTCATTGTATTCTAAGGATGAAAATAATGTACTCCCCAGCTTTCCGCATCTGTGTTAGTTTCCTAGAACTACTGCAAACTTAGTGACATAAAGAAGCAGAACTTTTTTCTCTTAGAGTTCTGAGGTCCAAAGTCAAGGTGTCAGCTTGGTCTTGCTCTCTCTGAAGTTTCTAGGGGAACACCCTTCACTGACTTTTACAGCTTCCAGTAATCCTGGTGTCCCTTGGTTTATGGCAGCGTGACTCCAATCTCTGCCTCCGTCTTCTCATGGCCTCCCTTTGTGTCTCTCTGTGTCCTCTCTTCTTTTGCGTACACCATTCATTGGATTTAGGGTCCAACCCAAATCCAGGATGACATCATTTCAAGTTCCTTTACTTAGTTACATCTGCAAAGATATCCTGTTTCCTAAGGTTACATTCTGAAGAGCTAGGGAGCATTAGTTTTGGAGAAATACAACTGAATCCACTGCATTGTAAGCAGAAGAAGAAGGACCAAGTATTAGTAACTGATCACAACTTCAGAATTTATATGTTGAAGACTAATTAGCTCCATGATAAAGTTCTTTTTGGTAGAAATCTCTAATGCTGCTTTATTTTATTGAACAAATATATTTTGAGAAGGTATTACATACCAGGCACAATACTAGAAAAACCCTACTGTGATAGAGCTTGATTTTTTCTCTAAAAAAAACCTAGAAAACATTAGTCTTTTCAATTTTTGTTGTCTTGACTTTAGAAATGGTAAGTTAATATAGACTTCAAATACTTAACAGAGTGATAGAATGAAATTTTGTTTTCATCCATCCCAAATTAAATGGCCTCAAAATAGACAATTATCTGTCATTATAATAAGTAACATGTTTCTTGTGAACTTGTCATTTTAATTATCTTCATACTCATTTGGTTCCAAATTTATTCTGAGAGTAGTTTTTTCTTTATATCGACATAAAACATCTACAACAAGATGATATATTGTGCTAAAACTATTAAAGATAAAAAATATTTTTAACCTGCAATGGTAAAATATGAAAGCAAAAGCAAAAGTAGTTGGTTGACATGTGAGATATTATTGAAATATTGATCTTGGCATTTTGACATTGGATAAATTTCATCAAAGCTTCAGAATGCAAAGTCAGCCTAATGTACAGTACCAAAGCAAGTATTATAACATATAAAATATTCATTTCCATTAAAACATGATGAGGTTTATGCAAACCAAATGTGTTAGCATATAACTGTTTCTGCATACATAACTCATTTTCTTTTAATGGTGAAAATTCAAAAAAAGAATTAATATTAAATATTTGAATATATTTATACAGTTGTTGGTCAAAGTGAGGTATCAATTAAGATGTTTGAGTTCTAAGAGAACTTTAATTTCCAGATTTATGATTTTAGGTTTTAAAATACCTTTCCATGTGATGGATAATATGTGTCTTTGTCTCTACTTTCTGCCACTTACCTATATTAGATCAGCATTTTGAAGCAGAAAACACTAGCTATATTATTTAAAGGACTATTTTTGGGGTTAATGACTCCATAAATAATCACCCTCTATGGAACTGGATTTTCCTCCTGTATCCTTTGAGATGGTAAACTAAGCCTTCTTACTGTTCTCAGTGCTATTTTCATAACTGCAACAACATATAATTCAAAATCCAAAGGACAAAAGGGTATCTCTTGTTTTTAATTGTAAGGATACGACCAATTATATTTCATAATGTTTAAGTTGTCTCTATAGACTGTGATAGCATGAGTAAGTATAGATACATTTTCTTTGAATCTTTTCATTTGATTCCAAAACTATCACATAGCTACCAAAGTTTTATTAGAACTGGTTATTAGAGAGCAACTCAGTCACACAGCAAGGTATTTATACCCATTTTCAGCAGCTTGGCAAAATTATTTTGCCAAGTAACCATATGAAAGACCATAGGGTCTTAATGTCTTAACTAATAGCCTTGAAGATGTCTGATTTTATACCAAAATCCTGATCCAAATTCTTGATCCAAAATCTTAATTAAAAAAACTCATTTTGATTTTAGATTAATAAAATACATACCAATCTTTTCACTAGTACTTCAGGCGGCTAAGATCCATTTGAAAGCTTTCTGAACTTTGCCCTCTCCATGAAGCCATTGGCTAGCATATAAACATTGAAAACTATGTCAAAGATGGAATAAAAACTTGCTCTTAAGAAGGCAAAGGATAAATCCATCCTCATGAACCATTTCTGTGGGGATTTGAAGGAACTTTTTGAAAAAATCAAAGGAAATGTTTGATCATACTCATCTACTACCAGGAAATTAAAATATTATTATATGTACAAAAATGATGAAATAATACAAAAAAATCTCTTAATGAGAGAACACCCTTCTCCAATATATTGATCATCAGTCCTATGTTGCTAATCCTCCCTTAGGTAGAGAAGGCATAGATGGAGGTGAATGGTGGACCTACAGATCATTGATCTTACATGTTATCATAAAAACAGGTGCGATACTGAATGTAAGAGGACGAGAAAGGTGAAAATCAGTAACTAGTTCCTTGGTCAGTTCTACAGGTCCAGGGATTTAGATTGTATACACTTCATTACTGGGGGCAAATTATCCTAGTTTAATTGAATACATTTGAATAGCAAACTGGTTAGCAAATGCTGAGGGTGCTGTGTGGAAGGAGATAACACAGTGAAAAGTAAGATGATGTTTTATCTCTAATTCCTAGATTTCCAGTCCGTCATCATTTTTGTCCTTCAGTTACACACTTACAATCATACACACTCACCTAGTAATGTGCCATTTTAGCCCCAAATAATGCCACATTAAATACACTTTTCTAAAATTGTCTCTTTTAATTGATATAATGTGAAGATTCTAATATATTTTAAGATTTTTTCTTATTCATAATTCTATCTAAGTACTTCATAGCACATTTTTAATAGCTACATTGTATTCTCTTACTTGAGTTCACACAACTTTATCAGGTCAACACACTAGTAATGGATATCCAGGTAGTTGGTAGAAAGGTGCTAGTGTAACAGTGCTGTAACTGATCTTCAGATTTATAATATAGCACATTTGCCTGGGTATATAATGAAGACACATTTTTGAAAGAGAAAATAGTTGATCAAAATGTGTGAGCATTTCAAAATTTGAAAGATATTACTAAATTGCTTATACAAATATGTACAATTTACAGTCTTAAAATACTATGACAATGAATGTTTGTGATTTCTTATCCAACCGTGAATATTGCCAACATTCTTATCTTTGCCAGTGGCTTATGATTATGATGTTCTTTTCTATTCATTTTATTTATAAGTGATATGGACATCTTTTAAGTATTTCAAAGCCATTTGAAGGTACTTTAACTTCTGGCCATGGAGTGCTAATGTATGTAAAGAGAACTCTAGAAAAGCTAGGAAAAATATTTAAAATATATGTGCTTGAAGGCATCAGAGCTTTGCCAAGACAATGAGGACTTGAGGACTTGAAGAATGAAGATACTGGAAGGAAGGAGCATGATATATGTGAGCCCTACATTTTTTGACATGAGGTAGGTGCAGGGCAGCAGTAAATCTTTTCAGCTAAGCAGACATTTCATTAGTTTCCAAGCTCAGCAAGAAAGAAATCAATTGCGGATCCTGCAGTGGTGGAAGGGACATGGCAAATACTCCTGACTTTCACATGTGACCAGTTACACACCAGGAAAATGATGCATCAAAACAGACAAGCCCTCACAACTCCAAGTAAGCTCAGTTCCTGATTAGGAATAAGCTCCTCTTTCCTCTGGAAAAAGTTGTTATTTTTCAGAATTGTTATTATTAATAAATGGCATCCACATTTTTTACATACAAAATAAATTGGGAATCACTATAAGGTTAATAATCATATCAGGACTAAATTACTAAAAACGGAAAGTAAAGAATAAGAGACAATAGAAATATCTCTCTACAAAAGAGTCATATATTACATCTATTAGACAAAAAAAATACAAAAACAACAATGTATAACGTGTTCATAAAGAGATGACAAGATGGAAACTCATTACAGGAACTGAAATTAGAGAAAACACAAATAGTAATTTCAGAAATTCCTACGAAATGTATGGGATGAATCTAAATATACTGATCTGAAAAGAGCTCATACACGTTGCTCCGTGAAAAAAGAAAAAAACAAATTAAATTATATTAATTTACAGTAAAAACATACACAACAGTATTATTTTTGGCCAATATCTAAAAAATTTACATTACAAATGTAAATTTGTAGAAATAGGTCTGTAAGTACATGCCACAAGTCACTTGCAATGGCAAGTACAGGGGGATCTTCAACTGAGGTTGGTTGCCTTATCTGTGTGATTGACCCATGTACAAAGTTGAATGCATTCATTCATCCCAGATATAATTAAAAAGTAATTATTAGACTAGAGAAACACCTGAATACAGGCTTCCTGTACTTCAATTCAGTGTCTGCCTTTCCTTAATCTGGAAAAAAGACAACTTACTGTTGCTGAGGTCATGTGTCCTCCACGTTCTTAGCTCTCATATATCCACAGAGGTGAGATCCATGGTTCTAGGTGAAGTCCTTTCTCCAAAGATGACTTGCTGATTAAGGCAGAATTAATAAGACTATACATTTGCAGAAAATGACAGCTGTAGGAGACCGGGGAAAAGAATGGTTATCTTTTAAATATTTAAGTAACTTGCCTGTGGTAGAGATCTTTCATATTAGAAAAACACTGGGTTTCCGCAGAATTATATGGAGTCAAATTTGAGTCAAGAACATAATGTGTGGCCGCATGACACCCCAGGCAGCAGAGCAGCCTGGGAAACATCATGCTTACGTCCTGGGCATGTATCTGGCCAGGCTCAGTTGCTTGACCTTGGACCAGAAAAGCAACCATTTTACCTTTGCTTATTCATTTATGAAAAGAAAGATGATTTGGAAAAAGGTGGAATTTGAAACTGAAAGTGAGAAATTTGGTAAAGTAGTAACAATGCTAAAATCTGCTCTGGTACTTTGTTATGTGGACAAAAACAGATTTAAGAGTCCTGCCCTGCATTCTTTCACAGGAATCAGAGAACTCGGATGTTGACACCAAAGGTTTGTGGACCCTGCACACTTTTTCCTGCCATGTTCTGCTATGCTCTGACATCAAGACATGTATAGAACTAATGAGACAAACTTTGTGTATTAAAGACACTTTTCTCAAGAAACGTCCCAGGCCACATTTCCCAAAGGATGTACTATGACATACCGACACCTAAAGGTGCAATTAAAAGAAAAAGAAGGGAATCTCATTTAAAATAAATTTGGATACTGTTCATAATGCATTTTCCTTTTGAGTAGACTGAATACATGATCATATTTAAAAAACACAGAAGTATTTAAATAGATAACATCCATTCTTTTTCTGAATATTTTAACAATTGCCTTCTTCTAATTAACTTTTGTGTATACATAATTTGCAAACTTAGTACTTCACAAAATTTGTGAAACATTTTCCTAACAGTAAGAATGCAGTTTTCCCACTTTAAATTAAGCTGCATGTGTTGAATAGTATATTCTAAAACATTCTGAGACCCCCAAGTCTTCCTGACTTTCTGGAACTATGTGTATATATGAGATAGGAATGAAAAATTTATTTACTAATTTAATCCACATCCATAGTTTGAAGGAAAAAAATAAAAATAGTGATTTCTCTCTTACCCACATTTTCCTAGAATACAAATATATCAACAAACAACTAAAAAAATGAAATGATAAAAGTGTGAGACTTGGAAGATTTCTCTTGAAGCATATGAGCATCCTTGTCCCTGGCAGCTGTTCCTCTCCATCCCCTCTTACTTTTTACATTAACCTTTAACTGTCTTTCTCAACCTTCTTCATAAATCCAGACTGCCCAAATAATGACTATTATTCTCAAGAACAATTTATCTACTGTCAATAACCTCCAGACTCTCCAAATAGATTTCTTATGATGATTAAGAATGTAACATATATGGTAACTGTTCAAATATACTTTATTTAATGTACAATTTATTTTATCAATACAATTAATGTACAATTTATTTATCTTTTTATATTATTATTTTGGGGTAAGAATCCTGGAGATTCATTAATGTCAATAAATTGATTTAAACATAGGATATTGGATATTGGTAATAAAGTGAGAGTTTTCATTGTCTACAGCTCTGAAATGTGTACCCTGTTGTGGTGAATTTAGCTGTATCTAGTATTCTAAGTAATTTTAAAATAATAGGTGATACCAGAACTCCCTAATATTAAAAGCACATTCTGTGTGTCAGTCCTAGCCTTGGGTAAATATTTTGAACTCTATGAGAGTCATTTTTCTTTGTAATATGGTGATAACAACAGTAACGATTGCATCAGCTCACCAAGAGGAAACACCTAATACAATTCCTAGCTATAGTTAGTACCAAGTGCTAGTTATAATGATACTTATTTTCAGAAAAACAGTAATTGTAAATATTCTACCCATCTCAACATCATATGTGACGAATATGTTCTTTTCCAGTTTCAAAGAATTGTTTACACAAAGCAAGGGTCTCCCTTAATATGTCAACAAAGACGTATTTGCTTGTGCCCACTAGGAGCAATCTGAAAGGCCCGTAAATAGTTCCAAAAGGTTAATAATCGTCGCGTGTGTCTTGCACATCTTGAGCTGAAAAAAAATCTACGAATGCATAATTAATGAAGGGAATGTGGCACTGTTAATTTCAAAAGTAATAAAAACATTTGGCATCAACCATTTTCTTATATCAAAGACCAATTTTATGGATCTAACATGGATTCTAGGAGGTCTGAAACTATCAATAGGGAAAGGTTGATGACTTTATGAAATTATTTAAATACTATATTATCCAATACATTACTGAACTTATATATTATTATATACATCACATATAATAATGAAAACTTAGAAACAACTTTAATACCCAAAATAGATGGTTAAATGAATTTGGCATCGAAGATCAAATTCTACATAGTCATGAAATTAATGTTTTAAATGATTATCTAATGGCATGTAGAGGGAATCAATGGTGAACTTTTCATGTGACGGATGGGAACAGAGAGATACATGAGAATTTCCTAACTTTTTTTTCATGTGCCCCAGATGCAAATTTTATTTTATGGACATAACCCAAAATCATTTCTTATCTCAGAACTACTTGAGCTTTATAATTAATGCATTTTAAGGTTTCAGGTTGGCCATACATGTACAGTGAGACTTTTTACAGCCTACAATTCGGTATATTCAGCATCTTCTTCCCTCATGATCTTTTTTTATTTTTTATTAAGATATTATTGATATACACTGTTATGAAGGTTTCACCTTCATATGAAGAAACAATGTGGTTACTACACTTACCCATATTATCAAGTCCCCACCCATACCCTAATGCAGTCACAGTCCATCAGTGTAGTAAGATGCCACAGATTCACTACCTGCCTTCTCTGGGCTACACTGTTTTCCCCGTGACCGCTCACACCATGTGTACTAAACATAATACCCCTCTATCCCCTTCTCCCTCCCTTCCCCACCCACCCTCCCACACCCCTTCCCTTACGTAACTGCTAGTCCCTTCTTGAAGTCTGTGAGTCTGCTGCTGTTTTGTTCCTTCAGTGTTGCTTTGTTTTTATACTCCACAAATGAGGGAAATCATTTGGGATTGTCTTTCTCCACCTGGCTTATTTCACTGAACATAATATCCTTCAGCTCCATCCATGTTGTTGCAAATGGTAGGATTTGTTTCTTTCTTATGGCTGAATAGTAAATATTCCATTGTGTATATGCACCACCTCTTCTTTATCCATTCATCTACTGATGGACACTTCGGTTGCTTCCATATCTTGGCTACTGTAAAACGTGCTGCAATAAACATAGGGGTGCATATGTCTTTTTGAATCTGAGAAGTTGTATTCTTCGAGTAAATTCCAAGGAGTGGGATTCCCGGGTCAAATGGCATTTCTACTTTTAGTTTTTTGAGGAACCTCCATATTGCTTTCCACAGTGGTTGACCTAGTTTACATTCCCACCAGCAGTGTAGGAGGGTTCCCCTTTCTCTGCATCCTCACCAACATTTGTTGTTTCTAGTCTTTTTGATGTTGGCCATCTTAACTGGTGTGAGGTGATATCTCATTGTGGTTTTAATTTACATTTCCCTGATAATTAGTGATGTGGAGCATCTTTTCATGTGCCTGTTGGCCATCTGAATTTCTTCTTTGGAGAATTGTCTGTTCAGATCCTGTGGGGAGCCATGTTTGGTTACTGCTTGACATAAGTGAAGCCAATTTATGAACTTCCTCCATATTATAGAGAGAATTATTTATTCTGTAGCTTCTGTCCTTGTACAAGTTGTTTTGAAGACATGATGACCTTAGAATAGAGTGATCATTGACTCGTGGAACGGGAAAATTGTTTAAGAAAACAACTCTTTGTATGATAAGGAAGTGCTTTTGTTGTAACACCAATAGCCTGCGAATTTAACCTTTAAGCTTCTTGCTTCCTCCTTGCTGATGTATAAATATAGGCCCCTAAATAAAGACTTTGGCATTCTGCACAAGGCGGATTGTTCTCCTGGGATCTTTGTAAATATATCCTAGCCCCCCTTTTCAGGAACCCTTTCGACAGCTGACGGCTGGCTCCGTCAAGATCCTCCACCCATTTTTTAAGTGGGTTATTTGCTTTTTTGGGTGTGAGTAATTCCTAACTTAATGATTTACAAACTATATGGATTTGGGGTTGGAGATCAAGACTTCTATTTTGGACCCTTAAGTGTTGCTAAAAAACTACTCAGGAGCTAGAGAAAAGAGCTGGGCTGAGGAGAATATTCACATCACCAGCACATAAAACATAACTAAAACCATAGGACTGGATGAGAAAACATAGGAAACTAGGCTTTCACTCACCATAAGAAGACCAAGGCAGCTTGGAGGAGCATAATGTATAGAAAAGTTGAACAGTTAAATATGTTTACTTTGATTAACTTGTCATGTTATCATTCACAAAATAAAATGTGTAATACTGTACTGGATATTTATCTTCATTACTACAGAGTCTTTCCCCCGTTTCTGCTTGGCATGAGTGTAATAATGTGACTCACATGGGATTGGGAAATGGATGTCCCTACACATATGTTTCATATATGCCTCTAATACCTTCTTCTTCACACTGGAAATGTTCTAGGCAGTACGTTAAGAGTTAAGTAAATATATGTCACATTCCAAGGTCTCAATTCTCTATACCTCTTGTACTGTCTGAAGTCTATGCCCAGGACCGGTTGCTCAGGTTTTCAGTCTGTTGTTTCATATGTGGATTCTTCATTTGTGCTGAGCCCATGGATTCGTTTAAATTGTTTGCCTAACTTTTGTTTCCCCCATCCCCTAGACACTAATTTTCTAGCATAGATTATCCCATTTCTCCAAAGTAAAGGAAATATCATTATCCTAAGCTCCATTTTTCAATCTTAATCCTTTGAAATTAAAAAATCGATGGTGAAGACAACATATTGGGATTTTAAAAACACTTTGAAGGCCAGGAGGAGAAAAGAGGCAGAGGTCCCCTGTTGGTGCAGACTGCCCCCAAAGCATTCTGCGTTCATCTTTCTCACGTCAGATGCAGGCTTGGCTTCTCCTGAGACTTATTAAGTCACCAGCTCCCTCTGGCTGCCCCTCCCGCGTTCACCATGTGCATCCTTCTAAGGAACACGGGATTGTCCGCTCTCTCCTTCTTTACCACTTTCTTTCCTTTTCTCAGTCTCCATGAAATCCCAAACATTCTTGATGATTTTGAAGAGTCTGTTTTACCATGAATTTCAGGAGAAATAGTGCTAAAAAGAAAATAAAGGCACATTGGGGAAGTGTTATAAAATATAAAATGGGAACAGGGGATTTTATTTGTTTGCTTTTTCTTGTCATTTTGCTCCTTCAGTAATGAATCTCTTTATTTTATTTTATAAAAGAGGAATATCCTTTTACTGCATCCATTTGCTCTTTAGGCTGGTGACCTTTTTCCTAAGTTTCTTAAAATCCACTAGATTCCCTACTCCTCTATAGCTTTAGACGGGTTCAAGAGGGGAAGAGATATTATCAGCTACATTTATTGAGTGCCTACAATGTGCTATATGTATAAGTATTTTAAGTATATCAACTGATTTAATTTTTATAACAAACATATTTTGCAAATAGGAAATTTAGGCCCTGACTAAATTGTTCCCATTCATAAAACTAGTGGTGATAAAAATCAAAATTCAACTCCTGTTCTCTAACACCACTGCTGTGAACCACTGTCTACTTATCTACTGTTTCAAAAAGAACTAAAGGCAGTAAAATTTGTTAATGAGCTTGCATGGCAGTCCCGTGTGAGGCTGAACTTCATTCCAGAGTAAATTATAGCCAACATCGCCAGCGCGTTTCTCGGAACACATTCCCACGGGCTATTAACAGGAATTCCAAGGAGGGAAGGATTGCCCTGTCAAATAAATTTGAAAAACATGGGATTAATAAATATGAAACAGTTTGTCTTCGGGTCTTTTAATACATTTAATATGATAAAGTGTATTGTGACTCTAGCTGTAGGATACTTTGTCCATTGTTTCCCAGTATATATGACAAGGAAACACATTTTTGGAAGAACATATATTTAGTAAGAATTCAGGCACCCATTTTCAAAAACTGATGAAATCATTTTCTCCTTTCTGGCAATCTCAGGAAACTATTGCTTCACCCCAGAGTGAATATTATTTTAAGTCATTTCCTTATAACAAGAAATTTGATCCAAGAGTTGAGACTTAGATAGCTTGAATGAGAATAGAACTTTACTTTCAGTACTTCCTTATCTTCACCATATGTGGCAAGAGTGCCTTAGAGGAATACTAACTGCTAGATCATATAGACTCTAAAACCTCAGAAAAAATTTAAAGTATCTCTTGCCTGTATCTGAGTTCAAAGCAATGCTCCACATGGACAAATAAGTCTTTCCATGTGGTGATTCAGATGCCACTTTTTTTTTTTTTTTTACCTAGGGACATATCCTGTTTAATTATAACTGGGGAAAGGGAAAATCTGGGGAATGAACACCAGTGTCTTAAAAACTTTGGCCTGGAAATGACAGTATATTTCTGCTCATATTTCATTGGCAAAGAAAAACCAGTTATAAACCCACTCCTGGATGCACAAAGGCTGGTAAATACTGTCTAGGAAACTACTTTTCAGGGATATTTCTATGATATATGGGTGGAAATGCAAAACAGGGGCTTGTTAATCATCTCTACACAGGATTTCAAATATTGGCCAATATTTCTTCAATTTCTACACTCCTGTTGAACATGCAAGGTTCCTAAAGTGGTGCGGCAATTCACAAAATAGATTCAACAAAATTCTCAAATTTTTGCCACACATAAAATGACCAGTCATTATACTTTTGCCAATAATGAATTGCTAAAAGGTCATGTCCACTGTATAGGTGATTATATGTTTATATTTTCCATATCTTTGGCTGTGTTTAAATTTCCCAGAATTTTGTTTACTCTTTCAAAATTATTTTTCACTCTTTAGAGATTTTTGAAACTCTCATTTTTAGAAGCTAATAGTAACATCAAATGAATATATGGCATAATAGGAATCACCAGGACATACCTAATTGGTTGTCTTTTGGGTTAGAATCAAAATTAGAATGAATAGATAGGAAATTAGGGCCAGTCTTATGAAAACAGGGACATGGAAGGAGACTAAGGCAGTCCAAGGCTGGGTCATCCATAGTGTCTCAGAGTTATTCAGTCTGAAGAGTAAGATTTGACTTCTAGAAATAAGAGATCCACATAATCAAAATAACTTCCTTGTCAACCTTTCACATCCCAACCTGTTCTTTCTCTTCATATGACACATGCTGATTTAATTAAGATCAGGGATCTTATTTAGCTTGTCATCACTACACTTAGCACCTAGCACAGAGTGGGTAATGTAAAATAGAATTTAAATACATATTCACTGAAATATTATATGAATTATGGAAAACAAAGGAGTGGATACATTGAACTTAGGTACTGAGTTGGCAAACAGAGCACACAACCAAGAATCTGCAGAAAACTACATTCGTTGTCCCCAGGAGGAGTATGGTCACAGTGGACTCATAGTATTTCATATTATCTCAGTATCTAAATTTCAGTTTTGTGTAACTGGACTCTTCAGCTTACATTGTCTTCAACTTAAGTAACAGTGGAGTTATATTTATCTTATTCTAACTTCTCTGCAGAATGTAACAGTTTTTAGCACATATAACCTGTTTCTTAAATAAATAAATTCTGCCTTCAGGTGAAAAGTTCCCACTCCAGTCCTGGGGCTATGGACTAGATTCTGTTCCCTGGGGCAGGGTTTGAATGACCCCAAGGCTGACTTGACACAGAGGTCTGATGCTAAAATGACAAAGAGGAAAGGAGTAAAGAATAAGGAAGAGACAGAAATGTTGCTGTGTGTCAGGAGGAGAGGAACATAGACCAAAAACTTAGGAGCAGTTATCAGAACGGGGACCCAGTTCTAAAGTCCGACTGGCCTCAGATGTGGCTTGATACTCAGGCCCAACTGTAAAGCTAAAACTGTTGAAATTCTCACTGATTCAGGTCAAAACTTACTGTAAGATCTGAGGGTGGAGTTGACTCTAAACATACATATCAAATAGTCTTTACCCACAGACCTTAAACTTTGAATGATATGAGTAGGTACAGACGTGCCAAAAGTATTAGTCATTTAAATTATTTTATCAAGATGTAGTTAATACATTTTATTTTAGGAGTATTTTGATTCAGAACTCATTTTCTTCCCAGATGCTAATGCTGATCACATGATGAAAGTGAATACTAAAATTACTTCAATGGGGCTTCATTTAAGCAGACTATAAATTGAGGTGCAAGTCTAGAAATGCAAAATAATAAAAATTAGAAAATAAAAAATATGACATGGAAAGTAGAAAACCAAGGTGGACATAACTGAAAGATTTCCTTTCCACAAAATTATTGATGAAGATTAGTCTAGAGAAGGTGGATAGATTTGCCATTTCCATGGGTTGGAGGCAATAACTACAATAGTCTAGGTAAGAGTACACAGCTTAGAAATGAAATATCTTGTACTGCCCAGCTTAACTAACATCTCAAAGTTCACTCTCCCATGACTGTTGTATTAGAAGGGGTACAAGGGAAGACAAAAAAGGAGAGTACCTCAAGGCAGAAATATCATGACAGTGCTAGACCAAAGGATAATTAATGCTTCTCTTAACCTTTGGTTAACCTTGTAGGAATTCACATTAAACTAAGGTTTTCAAATCCCATTTTGCATCTACAGTGTATATTTTTATATTCTCAAATACCAACTGCTCTCTGTAGGGATTTCTAATTAACGAATTTATTACATATCCATTATATCTTTTGAGAGTAGCATACATGAATGCACCCAAGATGTAAATCCATGAATATTATCAAATCTAAAATTTTAATAATTTCATAAAAGTTTATTTAAAATCTTACTTTTGTTAATGAGATATTTGTCTTTTTTTTTTGACCTTGGCTAATGGAATTTAAAAGTTACTGATGCATCATAGTATCATTAGCCTTGCGGTGCTTGCTAGATCATTGCCTTATTGATGAAATCATCTTAGGACAAGGCCTCTGTAGCTATACCTCATTGAGCACCTATAGGACATGTCTGCCTTTTTCCAAATTCCAACATATAGCAGATTGTTTAATAACCACTCTCCTGCCTGTGTCTTATTAAGGTTAAGTATTCTTTTATAACAAGCTAATTTTACAACATATTTTGGCTTATGTTGTATGACAATAACTTTGCTGCTTGGCAATGAGTGTTTTCTTGCAGTACATTTTGCCTTTTCTTAAAGTCCCTTATGTTGAAAAGTGAAATGGTACAAATTTTTCATCACCTCAGCAATTATGTATTGATCTATTTGTTCTCTCTCTGTTCATTTTCTGTGAGTCCAAATTGCTTAAGTACTGAAAGCTCTGAAGGTAGTGACCTGAAATAGTAACAGGTTACATTACTTCATTAAGCAAAAGAAACTGCTCTTATTCAAAGTCTATAGATGCTGACATTGCATTTATCCCGAAAATTATTAATGTTTGCATGAGAGTGTAGTAGGAAAGACATTCTATACTTACCGACTGAGGATTCTCTAACTCTTCATGGGTTATAGGTATTTCACCCATTAGTTATTGCTATTCCTTGAAAAGTAAAGATTAATGATGTTAAAATGATACATTTCAATACAATAAAGTACACTTCTTTCTGACTCTACCTCAGATGTTGATGATCTGCCACTTTTTTTTTCCAGAAATAGCACAAGTTCATTTGAAGGAGAAATAAGAGGGCAATGATTATTTTAATCAATAGCAGCATTATATTTTAAATTAATCTTCAAAAGTCCCTGAAGCTAAAATTTCAGTCATTAATCAATTAAGCAAAATAATACAGTGTTTCAAAGCAATCTATCTCCAGAAGGTTATTCAAACTGTTTTCTGAGAATGAAAATTTAGCACTTTTTCTCCACTTCCAATGAGCAGTTTTATTTTTCTAATCGCTGTAATTGTCCACGATGTAGAAGTAATCTGGCAGTTTAAATATTAACATTCTAGTGTATTTCAATGGTTGTACTTTAATCAGAAAAAAAATGTAAACCTGGAAAAACTGCCTTTGTTTATCAACATGAAGGACACGCTTGATTTAAAAATCCTCGCTTTCTAAAAGCATAGACTCCGAAATTTTGCAATTGACCTCAGCAGAGTGGAACACGCCCTTCTTCTGTGAAGCGCCGGGCCACTTGGGTCACTTTGACACAGAGAGGCAGCCATGGTCTCCAGCCCAGGTGCAAAGCTTCAGATAGGACTCTTCCGAATGCTGTCAAGTTTAATTTCCAAGAATATAACATACTGAGTATGTTTCTCAGCTCAGCTTCTAATTGGACTGTGGTATTCCTATTCGAAACCAAAATATTGATAATGGAACACAACCAAGGACACACAGCCCTTCACTTTTTTGCTATTTCCTAAACAGTAAATTCCTCTCACTTGATACTCGATCTAGACTTAATCCTTACTTTCCCAGAATCCCGCTTTAGAGTTTCTAAATGTAAGCTGAAAACCTGTAAAAAATCTCTCTCCCTTCTTACCAAGATATCCAATCCACAGTTTCTCATGGTGTTTTCTTTCCCTTGCTGCAGAAAACTACAACTCTAATAAGCTTTATTTCACTACAGTTAGGTTCTTGCTGGTCTTTATCTTATGGACTTTGGCCAAAATTCTTAAGTGACTCCCATGGTTTGCAAAACACTGCTAAAACTGTAAGTGCCAAATATTTAGAAATAAAGGAGTAGTTTAACTGAAATGAAAGGAATGCATATACATGATAAATTCAGTCACTTATCTTTTGAAACTAATCAAAGATCGTGAGATCCTACATAGTGAGTTGCTAAATACTGAGATTTTTTTGTCTACCCAATCTATTTAATACATGTTACCATTCTGCTGTTTCTTAGCTAAAGCTAATGTGCTTGGGCCTGTTTAAATCCTTTTTCATAGTATGCTACATGGACCTGCTCCGCTCAGACAGCACATTTTTGCTCTAAACTTTTCCTAACCTTCTTCCTAACTATTCTTCTTAAAACATATTGATTGAATTGGTGTTTCAATTTGAAATATTTTACCTGTCACAAAACAGGAAGCCTGAATGATTCATTATAAATAGGGTTTAACTAAAGGAGAAATGATGTCATTTCAGAGCTACTCAATGAATAGCATGAAGTTCTTGTTTCAGGCACATTTGAGAAAATATAGCTTCTTAAATACTATCCAATTTCCTTAGTGTATGTGCAAATATGGAGGCAAGAAACAGCTGATCTCTTGCTGTTGCTGAAGTGTGGTATGCAGGGAAGAAGTAACTGGTGAGTAAATTAAGAAGCATGACAAAGAATTTGAACTTGACTTTCAGGCTCAGAAAAATTCTACTTATAATCTGTAATGTGGAGGAAGATGTAAATCTGTTTTATGGTGCTGCAATGAAAAGAAGTATGACTAACGGATATCAGTTATACTTGAATTTCTGTTCAATATAAGAAATATTTTTTTTAGTAACTAGAACTGTCCAGATAATTAGGATGGGCAAATTATGCTGAGTGCCTCTTACTTTCTAGAAATAACTAAGTAAATACTAAATGACCATGCCTCAGAAATGTATTTAAAAATAAATTTCCATTTTCAACAGGAAATTGAACTTAACTTTGTAGTGGTAAGACATTAGAAAAAAGTAACACTATCACAGATACTTTTTAGGTGTGATAAGGCATACTGTAGATTTCTTACTTTGCATGATCATAGAAAAAAGCATAAGTTATGTTAACTATAGCATAATATATTATATGAAAATATTATATGATTATAAGTAGAATTATAATCCAATCATAGGTCAATGAATTTATCATATAATATCATCCACGATAAACACTTTGAATGCTTACTAGAAACTAGTCACTCCAAAATATTTTTTAGATATTTTCTCTAATCCACCAACAATCTGAAAGACAAATATTACGGTCATTTAGCAGAATATAGACCAAGCCCCAAAAAGATCAGGTTCATAACAGAGCTAATAAACGGCAGATTGAGAACTCTGTCTCCTAGCCCTGTGGCACACACACTGTAACCACTTACTTTTGTCTAAACCACTTAATTGCTTTACAAATGTTACTTAATTTTTTAAGACCTTAATATTTTCCCCAAGTAAGAATATATTAAGGTTGGCCTCTTATTGTCATTAAGAAAGAGATTCTTTTTTGTTTAATACTTTATTTCCAGTTACAAAATAAGAATACCTTAAACTCTAAATCACTCAAATGTAAATTGACGAATACACATTTTGGAAATAAATATTAACAAGAACATTGGAAAAAGAGGTGTAAGGTAATAAAATTCAAATAAATTTTTTAAATTAAAACACTTTGTTAAATATGTACTTTTATAGATTTATATGTATTTATTTATATGTAAAAATAAATATATAGAGAGAGCAGCATTATTTTCTGGTACTTAAGTGCTATCTGCTTCTGCTCCTGGAATAAAAATTAGTTACAGAATGCACAACATGTATTGATAAAAGTAAGGAAGGATAAGTTTCAAAAGATGGTTTTTACTTTTATAAAATAAAGTTTTAGGTGACATCACCAAGATGGGGGTATAGATTGCTCCTGACATTGCTACCCACAAGAACAATAACAACTATTTAAGAACAAAACACCACTGAGAGAATCCTAGAACACAGGTGTGAGACTAAAGCACCCCTCTACACCACCGAGACCAAGACGAACTTCATTAAAGGGGTGACAGGGGTCACTACACGTTGATGGCACTGCCCCTCCCGCAGGCTAGCACAGCACCACACAGAGGTCTCCCCTGAACCTGAGTCCTTACCTATCCATGATACTTTAAACAATCTACCCATAAGTCTATAAATGGATAAAGCACTTGCAATAAACACACAGACACATGTACACACTGGCATATTAATCAGCCATAAAAAGCGAGGAAATCCTACCATTCACCACAACATGGATGGACCTTGACAGCATTATGTTAGATGAAATAAGTCAGACAGAGAAAGACCAATACTGTATGATCTAACTTATAAGTGACATCTTAAAAAAATTAAAAACCCTCTAATGAAAAGATCAAAGTGGTGGTTACCAGGGGTGGAGGGTGTTTGGGGGAGAAAACAGAGGAAGATGGTCAAAAGGTACAAACTTCCAGTAAAAAGTTAGGTAAGTACTATGGATGTAATGTAGAACAGTATGACTATAGTTAGCACTGCTGTATGATATATAGGAATGTGGTTAAAAGGTTAAATCCCAAGAGTTCTCATGGTAAGGAGAAAAAAAAATTATTTTTTTGTTTTTTCCTTTAATTTTATCTAGATAGGAAAATGGGTGTTACTTAAACCTACCATAGTAATCATTTCACAATATATATAAATCAAACCATCATGCTGTATGCCTTAAACTTAGTGATGTGTGCCAATTTTTTTCTCAATAAAACTGAGAAAAAATAAATAAAATAATATAAAGAAATTTTATAAAAATTGATGTTAGGAAGTGGTTCAGGAAGTTAAAAAATTCTAGCATATTTTTAGTCACCTGAAATTTTAATGTAAGAGGCTATTGGACGGTCAAAGCAACCAATGTGATTATGCAGGAAATGGTTTCTAAAGAGCAGTCTACTATGTATTTATAAATGATCTGTAAGTATATAACCTAGGTGCTAACCAAAGAAGGATAACATTGTTTGCAAAAATTAGAAGCAAGTATAGGTTTTAGACTGGTATAGCCAAAATAATACATCATAAACCAAAAAATAATTTGTTGTAAAATGAATACAACTGATTGTTCAAATCTTTTACCTAAAAAAAGAGAAAGTAAGGTCTTGAGCATGGTTAAATACAATCTTATCATCAGTGGCTGGGGATAGAAGGGATAGAAGGAAAGAAAAGGAAATGCAGTGAAACAGGAATACTTTGAACTTCTTTAGTCAACTCCAAAAATATTGGAGAAAGATGGTTATTTCTCAGGGCAAGTTATAAAAAGTAACATGAGTTGCATGAGCTTAACTAAGCCGTTTACTAAAGAGATTGAAATATATTTATAGAGCGAGAGTAATGTAAAGAAAGTGAGTGAAAATTACCTCACATTTCAACAATTACTTTATTGAGCATTAATACTGAAAATGTTCTATGAAGTCAAGTTTAGCTTGACCTCACAATATCCAAGAATATTTTGTTTACACGTGCAATGGTTCTGTCAGTATCCACTTAACTAGGCTATAGTCCCCAGAATTCTCCTTATTGTGTGTTTTTGGTTAATATAGTCCACCAGAGAACTCTTGAGGGGATTTTGGAGCCTTGATATGAAACCACAGCCATTCTGTAGCTGACACACATAGCTACTTACCTGCGGACTCATCTTGTTGGAATGAGGCCGTGACCCCCAGCTGCTCTACCTTTCCTGGATCTTCCTTCAGCTTCTCCAAGTCCTGGGCCTGGAGTGGATTTACTTCCATGACGAAAGACACTCATTTAACTCCATGATGAAGGGTTAGAAGTGGTGACAGCCTGTCTGTGTGGGTCTCAGCTTCCTCTGGCTCTTTCACCTTACATCCATTTGACTGTCCTGGCGACTCACCCTGTGGTCTTTCCATTTCTATCTGCAGCAGGAGGCATGGAGACAACAGCCCAGGATTCTTACAGAGGCTATTTAACCAGCTCTCAGAATTTCATAAACTCAGATCCCCTTAACAAATTCCTTTGTGTATGTTGTGTATTGTGTTTATTAGTTTGCTAGGGCTGACACGCGAAAGTACCACAAACTGTGTGTCTTAAATGACATAAATTTGTGGTTTATAGCTCTGGAGACCAGAAGTGTGAAATCAAGGTCGCTTCCTTCTGTTGGCTCTGAGGGAGAATATGCCTCGGGCCTCTTACTGGTTTCTCATGGTTGTATGACAATATTTGGCATTTCTTGGTTTGCAGATACATTCTTCCATCTCTGCTTTCAGGTTCACATGAGCAAAGTTCTCCCTGAGCAAGTCCCTATGTCCAAAATTCCCCTTTTTGTATGAATTTTGGAGGGAGCCAGTTCAGCCCATAGCAGTGTATGTGTATAAACATCACACATACACACAGACACACCTCCTAGTGGTTAATCCTTGATGACAGGCCATCTTTACCATGTATCTTCAAACATCCATGCCTTTGTCTGAACTAGAAATATCTTCCTGCTGTTTTTTCCTAGAGAATGCTTACTCTTATTCCAAGACCTAAGTCAAATGTCATCTCCAGTGTGTTCCTTCCCCATTAACTTTACTAGGTCAGAAGTGGGGGCAGAATTAATTATAACATGCACAACTTAACTATATAATCACATATATATATGCATACTGTAATTGTATAAATGTTTAGATTTTGAATGGTATAACAAAATCTTCATAAAATAAAGCAATGATACTATACTATGCTCAGTTATATTGTCAATATTTGGTCAAAAAGAACTATGATTTACTCTTTTCACCTGCATAACACTTTCAAAGATATCACAAGTACTTAAAAAACAAAGCAAAATTGCTGAATTAAATACACTTTGGGCCAACTGAGTTTTAAACCTTCTGATTAGTAAATTGCAACCATGTCAATTGTTCTGGAGAGTACATAACATTTTTATAAGCACTTTCACAGATTTAGAGTATCAGATTCTAGTCTCTGTTGTGATGGTATACAACAGAGGCTGCAAAATCAAAAGCTATGTTTCTCAGACTTCCTTGCAGCTAGAATTCAACATGTGATCTAGATTCCACCAAGAGGAGGCATTCATGTAGCTGTGTGCAATGTGAGGTGAAGGCTACAAGCAGGGTCTTCTGGAATCCAGGGATGATCTAGAAATACAGATCCCCTAAACAGGCTGGTGGAGTGTATAACATCTGCTCCTTAACAGAGGAACTGAGCAAAAGAAGAGTTACATCATGCTGGATAGTTCCTCTATATGCCTTGTTTCCATCTGTATAACATTCAAGCTCAATTCTTTCTCAAGAGCTCTAGAACTACCTAGTATGTTTTAGTAAATCCCACTCTGTTCCAGCTTGCTATATTAGACTTTTACTTTTTACAGATAAGAATCTTGAAAGATGATCTATGACAAGAAAATTTTCTTTCTCAATCGTTTGCATCAGGAGAAACAGAGGCTCTTTCGGTGATGGTAGGTAAATGTTGCGGTTATATATATATCAAGAATTGCTGTGACAATTCCTGGATCAAGTTCGAGATGAGTTTCCAAGGGAAGTTGGGTAAGATAAAGAAAGGAACAAATTGACAGGGAAATTTAGAAAGAGGCACAAATATGAGAGAACATGCTGCAGTCTCCGAGAGACAGAGTATTTGCTTTACACAAATACTGGCTTCCACAGAATAGATTTTATTTAATTATCTGTGGTTATTCAAAACTGTAATGGCATAATATGTCCTTATGATACACTTAACAATTAAATTCCATTCTCTCAAGCTAGCTTTAATGGCCTATGACCTTATAATACAAAGAATCTGGACTAAATTCTATCATTTATTATACCATCCTGACTTACTCCCTAAAAGCAGAATCTTATACGACATCTTCATGATAATGTTTCTGTACCTTATAATTTAACTTCTGTATAAAAATTGTGAACATAAAGAACAATTTTACTGTTTCAGATAATGAGGAGAAAATCTCTTTTTTAGGGATTCTATGAATTTTATTTCCAGATGCATAGGAGAATTTCTCTAAGCAGAGAAAAGTTTATTTTCTTAAATGTTTGTTCTGCATTTTAGCTCAAGGCAAATATTTATGCCATTAGGAAACATTAGGAGAAATATCTTACAAATTTTAAAATGCCTCTGCTTGTAAAAAGAAAAGTAGAAGCAGAAATGGAACCAGAACACTGGCACCAAGATATAATGATTAAGTAAATTGTGATACATATTCATAAGACAGTGTATACAACCATGAAAATGAATAAATTACCCCTTTATGCAATGGCATGGATGAATCTTAACAACATAATGTTGACATTATAAGTGCATAGAGTATGATCTATTTGCATAATGTTCAAAAATAGACAAAATTAAACCACATTGTTTGGAGAGAACATAGAGAAGTGAAAAAGAAAATAAATGATTCTCATAAATATTAGCACACAGCACTTCTGGCAAGGAAGAAGGGGAAGTGATTGATCAAAAGGGCCAGAGCCGGAGCTCCTGGGTCATGACAGTTTTCTGTGTCTAACCTGGGGGTCACTGGACACTTCCATGAAAGTTTGCTTTTAGAAACATTTGTCAGGTTGTTAGTATGTTTGTCACTGTTTTCTGGGTGTTTTAAATGTTAACTGAAAAGATTTTCAAAAATAGAAATAAAAAGAATCCCAAGGTATTGGGGTTCCTTGATTCCAAAGACATCCCAGACATGTTAAGTCCTGTAGTGAGGTTTGTGAAAGTGACTTATTTCAGTCAAAATTTCAACTGCAGTGTCTTTTAAAAATTTTTGTTTTTGAAAACTCTCCATACCCTTTTATCCCCTCTGCCCAGTGGCATACATCATCTCAGTTTTCACCATTCCCTCCTGAGTGAGTGTCCCTGGGACACCTGCTTTCTGTGACACTTGTTATGAGGTCTGTCTCGCTTAACTGTCCTCCATAGGCAGCCCCTGCATCTCCCCACAACTTTTCCTTCCTATTTCACCCTGCCTTAGCCAAGGCCAATGCCCTCAGCTGAGAGGCTGTATTACTGACAGTAAAGGAAGATATTCTGTGACATTTCTCCTTTAGCTGACACACCCCCTACCCAAACCTCTCTGGGAGGTCAGCTGGGCCTTTATTATATTACAGCGGATCCTTGAACAACATGGGCTTGAACTGCACAGACCCACTTATACGTAGACTCTTTTTTCAATATATTTATTGGAAAATTTTTTGGAGATTTGAGACAATTTGAAAAATTTTGCCTTTCTCTAGCTTGCTTTATTGTAACAATAGAGTATATAATATATATAACACAAAAAATATGTGTTAATCAATGGTTTATTCCATCAGTAAGTCTTCCGGTCAATGTAGGCTATTAGTAGTTAACTTTTTGGGGAGTTACAGGTTATATCACAGATTTTTGATGGTGCAGGTGGTCTGTGCCCATAGCAAGAGAGTTGTTCAAGGGTCAACTATACTCTTCTGTGGTTAGGGTCAGCAGGTATGACTCCACCGACTGAAGATTTCAGTATTAGAGACATTTGACCTATAATCATCCCAAATTCAGAAGACCTACATGTCTACTCTTGGCGCTTATCTTTCATGTAGTGCAAAAATTATTGCGTTTAGCAACCACTTTTTTCAAAATATGTGATGAGCCATTGAGGTAATTTCCCTGTTTTATTGGAAGTCACTGTACCCTCTCTTTCTCTTTTTCTTTCTCATTCTCTTAATTATCCTAGTTTTCTGTTGTATTTCAAGAGATAGAAGGAATGAAAATACTTTTATGGCAACAAATTTAACTGTAAATCTAACTAAAAACCTGATAAAGGATTATTATTTCACTCCTATTCACAATGAAAGAGATCTTTAAATTTTGAGTAAATTAATTAACAGCCCATTCAATAGCGGTAGAATTAGAGTTCAAAATCCAAGGCTGTCTGTCTTCACAGACTGGGCTTCTTACTGCTTTATGATCAGGCCACCAGGGATTCACTTAGTGTAGAAATGAAGGTTCTACATCCATCTTAACCAGCATTACTGGCATGTATAAAGCATTCTGGTCACTGCTGCATCCCCGGTTCACTTGAAGTTTAGCTGTTATTTGTAGAATAAAGGAGAAGCACCTTGGGCTCTGTGAATAAAAGAGTGTATAAACTATCAGTAAACATGAAAGAAGGGATGGTACACATGCCATCTGCATTGCATCAGTAGATATTTTGGTTAATTAGAAATCTGGGTGTCATCCTGCTCTTTCTCCTTTCTTCTTTCTCCACAGCCAGTGTACCAACTTGCATCCCTCTGGCTGGTGAGTCTCTCTCCTAACCTCTCCAATGCCCTCAATCACCAGCCACCAGTCTAATAAAGGTGTTACTCATTTGTAGTCTGAATTCTTGCAACTGCCTAAGGGTCCCCTGTTTCATTTCCCTCTTCCTTACCAACATACCCTCCACACGGTAGCCAGATGGGTCTTCCTAAAACAGGGAAATCTTATGTCCCCCCGTTACTTAATACCTGAGAATACATGCTCATTTGGCCAAAGGGGACAGTTCAGACACACCTATGACTTGTAAGATGCTTTATCACCGGGCCATGATTTCCTGCTTTGCATTCCTGGATTTCTACCCAACTACATATGCCCTCTCACTTTCCCAGAGACATTGTGCTCCATTTCATATTCTGAAATCAGCCATACAGTCTGGAGTGTAGGCCTCCACACATGCTGTTCCCCTGACAGAAACAGGCCGAATGCTTTGTAATACGATCTCTTGTTTAATTATGCCCCTGCCACAGGTCTCGTCTGTTTTATTACTCATCTTGTCCCCACGACTACCAACAGGCCTCAGATAAGGTGGGGACTCAGCGAATGCCCAAATTAAAAAGAGGAACATGTTGTATACTTCTGAAAAATATAATTTTCATATGTCCCTCAAGTCAGTAAAGGGATAAGTGGCTCCATATTACAGGTAATAATTCATTTAAGAAGATAATTGCATATTTTTATTTTTATAGGTGAAAATAATAAAAATTATTAATTTTTGCTCTGAATGTGTCTATGGTTAAAGAAGCTCCAGTCCTCTTATTTAAACATCCCAAGTGTCAATCATTTTGAAAACTGTGGCCTGAAAAAGGAAAAAAATGAAATAAAAATAAAAATGGTAAAAATGGTAACTCAGTTTTATAGACAGGGCTTTAGATCTAAACCATCCATCATCACTGGGTGAAAAAAAAAATTAATGGCAGGAAGGTTTGATGACATTCTATTTTTATAAAACTTCAAGAAGTATGATAAGCATATAAACATATAGTACATTTTCAAAAGAGAGAAAGTATCTGAAATACTAGTAATAAAGAGAATAACTAGGAAGCTTTTTTACCTCTGTACTTATGGCAAATGAATGACTCTTACTTTGTTAGGAGAACTAAAGGCATTTCAACTAAGGATCTTTCCCCTCTGTGGTAGCACAGTCTAAACAGGAAAATTCTTGTATTTATAATTAATGTTAGATTGCAGCTCCTTCTGTTAATGGAGGCCAGTGTTATCATCTCTGAGACCTTCACAGAGCCTGGGAAACCTCATTACTCACACTCATAGGCAGCGTCAGAACACAAGGGGCTTCTCGCTCATCCCAGAATCCAGTGGTCATAACTGCTGCCGGCATTTCCTCACCCCGGCGTCTTACTAGTTACTGAGTCCTGTTGATTCTGCCCCTAATGCTTCTGGAGTCTTGGAATTCTCTCCTTCACTGCCACAGGCATCCCTAGGCTGGGCGTCTACAGTGGCCTCGCAAAATGGCCCTTCTTCATCTACTTTTAACACCCTCTTGTCTATAATTTTCAGACAAAGGGTGGTATGATTTTGGAAACACAAACATTATCTGTTTGGCTCTTTTCCTCCAGTCTTAGAAGTGTTTATTTTCCTTGAAGCTGCATGAATAATTTTAACATTGACCGACATAGGCTGACTGCTCAGTTATTCCAAGATGACATTTACTATAACTATGACATAGAGTGCATGCGATCTAGACTTTTATTAAATGATGTTTGAAAATAGTTATATTTAACCTAGCCATAACATCATATTGTAGATTATTTATCATTCACAGATAACTTAGATTGTATATATAATGTGACATAGATTAATCAGTGGTGAAAGCATTAGTATTTCATGTCTGAGGAACATATCAAGTGGTTATAAAATAGTCATGTTATATTCAGGTATTTAATTTTTAGTGTAATTGCATATCTTGTTCAATAAATGGGACTTGTTAACTGCAACAGCTAATCTTTTACTAACTTAATTAAGTAAAAAAATACATGTCTGCCACTGCATGAGGTCATCATCATTCCTCTGATTTGGAGGTTTGTTTCTCTTCAACAAATTCCTCTTACCTCCTTTGATTACGGATGATCTTGGAAAAATGAAAATGTTTAAATTCTATCGCCAGTCATTAATATGTGATTGTGTGTTTTATGATGTGGTTAGACAAATATCATTCTCACAACTAAAGAACTGATTACTCACTAAATGGATCATAACGAAGAAGGAAGGTTGGATCAGAGAGGTTCCAGTTATCTATTGCTGCCTAACAAACTATCCCAAAACTTAGTAGTTTAAAACAATTACCTTCTTATGTCACATCATTCTGTATATCAGAAGTTCAGAGAAAGCCAGGATGGATAACTCCTCTGATCTGTGTGGCACTGATGGAGGTCAGACGTGTTATTCAGGGCAGAGTGCCTGAGGCTGCTTCTGACAAGTCCAGTATCTCGGCAAGGATGGCTGGAAGGCTGTTTTTATTAGGGCATCATTAGACTTTTGTGATGTAAAAATAAACAAATTATGGTTTTATTAAGTTTTGGTCAGACTTACATGAAAGCTTTTGCCACACTCTTCTGATTGAAGAAGTCACAAGGCAACCCCTATTTAAGGGGAGGGTATACAGACACCCTCTCTATGAGAAAATTGTCAATAATTTTTGGCTATGTTTTAAAATAGTAACAGTAAATTGTAAAAAGATGCCTGATATATGGAGGACAATTTGGGGTGGTATATTGAGCGGGTGTCTCTTGCCAGGAAATGTAGGGCACATGTTGGGTAAGTAGACCTGCATTCTAGGAGGTAGAAATGTACGATTGATAAATTGCCCATTCAAACTTCAGCTGGACACAAAACTTTCACCCAGGCAAAATGTCTATGAATATTAATAAAACCAAAGCCAAATTCTGTAATTGGATGAACTGGCATGGAATTATAAAAAGTGGTGAGCAAATGATTCAAATAATTGAATATTTTATTAACTCATCCATCTAAAAGGCAGATTAAAACATTTTAAACTGCTTGTTCTGAAATTTTATAGTTACCTTTCCTCAAATTTATGTACTTTATCAAATGTAACAAACTCAAGCACCAAAGGTACCATAATGAGTGTAAATGGTTTTGGATTAATGCAAGGGCTTTTCAATCATTTGCTATTTTCCTGCAACAAACACATTTCTATTTATGATAAAGACAATTCTTTAGTAAGCAATACTATAAAGTATGGTTTGATAAAGAGACAAAGACTATATTTTAAACATTAAGAATGAATTTCAAGAACACTGAAGGACAAGAAGTTCCGATCCCAAAATAATTAAGGGGGATAATACTCTGTGTACCCATCAATTTATTCACAAGTTAATTAAATAGTTTCCTTTCAGTGATACCCACAGGTAATAATATCCACAGCAGTCATATAATTTGCAAACTCTCAACATTTTTTAAATCCTTAAAGAACTAATGGCAGCATAAATTAATTAGGAAAAAGATCACATTGGAATTCTGAATACCCAGATAATCCATGTTAATATATATTATGGAAATTTGTATAGATGTATATAAATACATATATTATGAAATACTTGTAATGGAATTTAATTTTCATTTGTCATTATATGTTAGGGAATATTTGTAATAGAATTTAATTTTCATTCACTTATAATTGTATGTTTGTATGATTGCATATTTAATCTCACTAAAATAAAAGGCTCAGAAAAGCTGGTATTTCTTCTATCTGTTCTCTGCTGTATCCCAGTAACTAAAAAGAATGTCTAGCACTTGCTAGGGATCAATAGGTATATATTGAATTAATCCGTTTCTCCCATTGTATCAACTTTAGGTCGTGAACACTGCCTGGGTTGCCTACCCAGTGAGAAACTTGTCATTTTAGTCAATGTGTGTATATATATGTGTGTGTGTGTTCATAAAAATATAGCTTTTCTTTTTTCCAGCCATTTACTGCATTTTATTGTGCTGTCCTTTCTTCTTCTCTCTCTCTCTTTTTTTTTTTAAATATCCAGTGAAATTAAATGAGAATTGACTATCCTTCTGCTCTTTATATTGCAGCTGTACTGGAAGCAATATAGCTTAACTTTCAAATAGTTTAGAAAATTTACAGAACCATTTAAGTTTATTAATTTTCAAATAGTTTAGAAAATTTACAGAACCATTTAAGTTTACCAGGCTGTTCTACTGCATAAACATGGAGCATATGCAATTTTCTGAATCAACAAAGAAAAATCATCTGGGCTTAGATAAACATTTTTGAGATGAGGATAGGTGTCCTCAGAAGAAGAAATAGGTTCAAGGCCATTACCTAAGCTGCAACCACTCAGTCATTAGCTTGATATTCCAAGGCCATTTAAACATTTGATGAGCTATGTCTTTACTGAATAGCAGCTATGCATTCAGCACTGTTTTAATCATTATGGCAAATAAAAACATATAGTATAACCCTGAAGATGACATTTCCAGGCACATGGTTATTAGGTAGTGGTGTGAGACAGGACATATGAATCAGACCTCAGGATTCTGAGAATGGGGAGAATGATGCAGGCCATGAGAATCAGGGTAGAAAGAGACGGAGAGGATAGCAAAGTGATGCTTCTGTTTACAATCTTATCACAATTACCATTCTTTTTCGGGGCCCAGGATCTTATAGCTTCTATAAAACTTAAAGCCACTATATTTTAAAAGTTTTATTTCAAAATATTAAGTCAGCAAAATCCAATTATGACCTTACCATCCCTCTCCTCCATCAACAAGCAAATGTCAAGCCTCTCTGGCTGACATCGTCCGTCGTCTTCTGACTGTCCCCAAGAGGGACACCAGGCTTCCCTCTACCACTGCTTGCTCCTCCAGAACCGATTCCACTGGGCAAAATCTGCCTGTACAACTTGCTAGGTCCCCTTACAGAACGTCCATTGACTTCCCATGTAAAACTCACACGGAAGATTTTGAAATACCAAGAGATAAGAGTAGTTGGATCAGAATAACCCACACTCCTACCACGACCTGCAGACCATGGGAACTGTGGGAAAACCACTCCCCCTCCTGCTGATCTCATCTGGCTCCTCCCCGCACCTCCACCCCTCACAGACTCATCCACTCTATGAGAGCACTGGCCCTGAATTATAGTCTTTTTCTCCACTTGAATCCCATCATTCTCCAATAGTATCATTCATGCCACCCAAAGAGACACAGACCAAGCTACCAGTCCTTTCCTAGTGGACGAACCACACAACCACCTGCCACTGTTTAAATCCTACATTCTGTTTTCTCACCACAGTTGTGTTCCCTTTGACTTCTTTATTCCTTCACACCTAAGCTTAATACACACATCCTACCACATATGCTTAAAATAATTTTTCTCCTACCCAACTTTGCATCCAACTCTTATTCCAATATTAAAATAGTACAAATGTCCACCTCTGGGTCAACTCTTTGAACCTCTTGACTAATCTAAAATTAGTGACTGTCTTCTCTGTAATCATATAGATTTTTGTTACAATTTTTAACAATTAATTTGCTTGTGCCCCTTCTCTACTGGCAAGTGTACTTCATCTGTCGCTTGGGCCTTACACATATTTCAGTTTCCTTTGTAAATAGCAGTAACTCAAAATATTTTATGAAAGTTAACTATGGATTCAATATACTGATTTTTTCATTTTTTTCTGTCTATAATTTTGACATTGTCCCTGATAAACTAATAAACAAGCAGTTATATCAGTTGATATTATTTTCTACGTATTGAGTTGATATGATCTGATAATAATGTTATACCTATTGGAATATTTGTATTCCTACTACCTATCAGTATAGGTTTCCTTCAAAGAACACAAGCAACACATGGGAATAAAATTCTGTTCCCTTGTTTGTTAATGCCCTTGTTAGAGAATATTAAAATAATCTATTTTACTTAAAAACCTCTTCAGCTGTCAGAGGAATAGAGAAAAAAAAATTCCATCAACTTTATAATTAATGTATTTTGGTCTTTTTTTACTTTTCCCTTTCCATAGAGAGGAATCAGCCTCTATATCCCAAACAGATGTTCTACATTGGCTTGTGAAACATATTCCCATAACTTCCCTCCTGGGTCCTATTCCCTCATGTCTAAGGCAAAATAATTTTCCAGATTGCTAAGCAAAAATGTTAAAAAGATTGAAGATTAATGATTTTCATAATTTTTGCTTTGTCTACATTTCCCCCTTTCATCATTTTCCTTTACTTTCTATTTCTGAAGTTTCAAATTTCCCATGGATGGATATAGATATATGTGTGTGCATATGTACATAAATATACCATAAATAAAGGAACATTTTAGTTTTTAAACATAATTTGCTAAAAATTTCCAAGTTCTGAGTACCAGCATGTAACACTGCATAGTAATGTGTATCCTGAAGGATATACTAATGGGCTACCACATATTACTGCATTTCCTATCTAAGGAACTATGCAAGGGTTGCCTTACAATGGGATTTATACATAGAATCAGTTGTGTTCATTAAATCAATGACTATGGATAAGCATCATATTTTCTACTTCTCCCAGTTTCTTTAAAACAAAATGCCACTCTGTGGGTGATACGTGTAATCTTTTCCCTAAGCAAACGCTGAATATTTCATATTTCTTAATTTATGTGACAAAAAAAAAAACATTTCCCTGCATACCTACTAAAATCTTATTGACTTGTCTCTTTCTTACACATTGGCAAATCAAGGAAATTAAATTGCCATATTTTCTTTTTATTTCTGTTGGGTGACATTTAAACTTCCTCCAGTGATACACCCTACAGGTTTTCCACTCAGGTAGGAGTCAAGGTCCCTGTGATCAGTATTCCATTTTATTTTTGCAAAGATCATCTACTTATGGAGACTCATTAAAGCATGATGAGTCAGATATGTTCTAGGGTATATTTTAAGTTAATTATGTTCTGAACTCACCTTTGCTGCTTTGGGAATAAATTAAAAGAGTCTAAAGTAGGTTGTTCTTTATTTTTCAAAAACATGTTTTTAAACCCTTTTTAAAAAGATATTTCCATAGAAAATGGACCTGATTTGAGATATGAATATAAAAGAGAAACACTGTATCTTGCAAACTCTCTACTACAGAAATAAAAGACATTATTTTTATTACGGCAAAGGGTACATTTCAAGGTCACTGCCTTGCTTTGCTTCTTAAGTTTGTTTAGCAGCCAGGAGAACACACAAAGATTCAGATGCTAGTGTCTTTTAAGTAACATTCAATATAAAAGTATTTGATCAGAGAGAGAAATACGGACTCTATAAGGAAGCCATGCAATCTGAATTTGTAATGCTGGACAACAGAACATTTTACTGTGGTGTAAATAATATAATGTGTGCAGGCTTTCCATTTTAATGTTAGAGACCTTATTTTCTATTTAGAAAGAATAACCAGTTAAATGCCAAGTGCACAATGAAATTCAAACCCCTTTCTCTCCTTAGGAAACTTGAAGATTTGAACTTGAAGGTTTGTTTTTCTGTAGTCTATTGAGTTCCTAACCTCAGATAGTGAGGTTCAGGAAATCCAATGGTTTAATCTTTAGTCGGACAGTTGAGAGTCTTCTATCTCAACACTACTTTAATTGCATTCAGCATCATATCAAATTAAATAAATTCATTATTACTGAAATACAGCATTTCAGCAACTCACTAACCTAAATGAGGGCGGTGTTCCAAGCACTTGAAAACTCTCTCAGAAGGGTATAAACTAGTTAAATTAACATCACATCCTTCACCTGATACCCAGTGGCCATAGGGCAGGAAGAATTTTCTTTATGGTGTGATTTTAAAGACTGTTTTGGTCAAATATATCTTCTTCTCCAGCACCACTGGCAAACCATTATAATATCCAAAATATCCATATAAAATTCTTTGGTTTTAGGAGTTTGAAGACCTCCTATGAGCTGTAATTTGATTTAATTGAATGGCCAAAGAAGTAGCCATTGAGATCCAAGCTATTGTCCTGTCACCAAGTGATCTTCGGAAAAGCACTCGGGACATCATTATCTCTGTGTGGAGTATGTGGTTATACTTGCTAATGTCTAAAAACCTATTTAGCAGTTCTGTGCATCTATGATAACCTAACAGCATCTAGGACTATTAGTTAGTATATCAAGGTTGTCTCAGTTGTTAACATTCTGGATTAAATTATTTGATCAGATTAACTAAATTAGTGGCCTAATGCTATAGCAGGCAAACACTTCAGTGACAGATGATATGATAGGAAGCTATTAGTATCACAAAAGGAGCACATGCTTCTCAGTCTGGGTCACAAAATGGTTTAGAAGACATAGAACCTTATCATTTTGTTGGTTTCTATTACCTTAAAAATCTCTCTCTCTAAATATAGTTTGATGTGATGATGAGGACAGTATATATTCTTTTTACCCTTAAGTAACAGACTGGATCAAAGTAAGCATCTTTTACGTAAATGTATAGTAGGATCTATCTGTCAATTAATGTGAAAACTTGGATGCACAGATAGGCCTGAATGAGAAACCTAACAGAGTTGCTGGCTGTTTAAATATTCAATCCTTGAAACAAAACACTCAAATAAGGAGCTTGTAGGAATATAAGACAATTTCAAAAGAGAGATCATTCAGAGAAACATCTGGTATTGATCTGAGTTAGAGAGCAAGTGGATTATATATTTCCCGAAAGGTAAATGATGCTGTTCTCCAATAAGACTAGTCAGGGTGAGGTGAGACTGGCAATGAAACCAACACTAATTAAAAGTATGATAACCTGGGACTCTCCCCACTCTCCCATCCTTTCCCTGCTTCTTCCTCAATTTCCCTTGAATCTAATCTACCAGGTATCCATCTAGTATCTTGTAAGTCCTAGCTGTCTATTAAAAACTTCATGATGTGTTTTTAGTGCATGTGGGACCATGGGAACTCCTCAAAGACTTAAAAATCTTCAACCCTGGAAATAATGACTCTCTAATTTAAGGGTCTGCAGAGCACCATTGGGTGGGACTATTTGGTGTGAGAATCCTCAATGACCCTGAAGACCACTGTACACCATAATGTACACTCACTTGGGCTGTACTCTGAGTACATGTGAATACTGTAGGCTCCTAATGGCATGGCAGTGCAACATCATGTACTTTTTTGTTAACACCAAGAGTACATAACACATAGTAGTGACTCAGTTTTCTATTGATTCCTTTCGGTATCTCCATTGCTCATGGAACAGTATGGCATAGGCATTAGAAGCTGAGTGACTGTTAAAGGGTTAGGTTCTATTTCATGTTTAGTTTACAACTAACTTTGAGACCCTTGGCCATCATTTAACCTATTAGCTTTCATCATTGCAAATATGTATTTATCAGAGTATTATGAGGACAAATAAGAAAATGGATATAAAAATTACTTCATAATTATAAAGACATTAGAATTAAAACTATCTTCTGTTAAAATATCCCAGAATAATAATTATACTTTAGAACAAGACTAAATCTTTGAGTATTTTCTGTAATACTTCTGCATGTAGTTTAAACTGAAAGAGAAACTGTATACCCATCATAGGATCTAAAAGAGAATACCAGGAGAATAGAAAGGAAAAGAGAGAGACAAAGTATAAGAAAACACTGAATATGATAAGAGGGGGAGAAAAACAAGAGAAAAGACAGAGGAAGAGAAAAAGGAGAGCATATATATATAGAAGAGTGGAAGAATATATATTGTAATAGACTCATTCTTCTAGGGATTTTTAAACTTCCCTTGTAAAAAGCAGTGGACTGGGCTACAGAATGATTCGTAAAGCATCAGTGTTACACCTCCATCACCTAAATATACTGTTAAAAACAGGAAGACTTTTTTCTTTCTTCCCTGAGCAAGGACACCAAAATGTAGAAATTCAGTTATTTTACTTGAATCCACAGCAACATTATGTGGAAAAAAAAATGCCTTAAAAATATATAGAAAAATGCCAGTCAGTAATTTTATTCATTTATTTGATTCTATTGGGAAACAATGAAAGAAAAACTTAGGTTTCAACAGTTTGCCTTGTGGTGCTGCACAGTAATATTTGATTAAAATGAAAATAGGAAACCATGTCAAAGATGTTTTCATCAATATTTGTGTGCAAACAATAACACTGTTGTAATATACTGAGAAGTAATATTGTGCAGTGGTTACAACAGAATAACAGAGTGGTTATAACACAATTTCTGGAGCCAGATTACATAGGCTTTTGAGAGAATCATTTGCTCACTGTGTAATCTTGTACAAATATGTAACCTCTTTTCCTGAGAGACCTCATTTTTAACATAAGGGTTAAAAAGAAATATTATGAAATTTGTCATACAAGTCAATTTGTACTCATTATTCAGAACAAGTGCTTAATCAGGTTAGCTTTTATTTTAATTTTTAAGTAAAAATATATCAGAGTAAGGGCTAATTTTTATTTTATTTTGATTCTTCAAAGTTTTTGTGTGTGTGTGTGTGTGTGTGTGCGTGTGTGTTTTTATTAGTCACTCTGAAAAAGAAATTCAAATCTAGAGGTAAAAGAAATTATTTAGAGTGGAAGATACTCCATGAGGAAGAAAGAAAGAGAGAAACTACTTTTGCAGGTACGTCATAGCCTTTGTAAAGAAAGATATTTCAAAAAATGGTGATAGTCTTACTTCTGTGTTTCTTTGTTATCTTTTTATTCCTGTACATTTAAAGATAAAGCATAGCTTCTAAGAGGAGAGTCATTACCAGCTGTGTGTTTTCGGCTTCTTCTTCATCTAGTAACTTGAATTAGTACATAGAACTACCAAGCCTCTAACTCCTTTAACTCATTTCCCATTGGGCCAAGCAATGTTTACCCAGTTTTCTTTTCAAAATTTCAATAATACTAATTAGTGTTGTGTCAAAGTCTTTCTCATCAGATTTCATTTTACACAGAATTTCAATACATAAATATCACTATTTCATAGAATGTTATCTTTACAGAGTATCTTCCAATACTTATTTTGTGCGTACTAATTCTACATTAATGAGAAAATGTAACATAAGTGCCTCAAGATAAATCCTTCTGTAGAGTATTTGAAAATAATCAATAATACCAAAATTCAAAATAGCTGGAAAATTAAATCTAAAACAAATGCAAAATGCAGAACTTTCTCTTACTAAGGTTATCAAAGAAGCAAGCAAAGGAAGCTTATTTACCATGTTCAGCTCCCCACAGATTAAATCATGATGTATCAATATTCTTATAGCTTCATTAAGGATTATGCTCTAAAGAAACACTGATTATGTTTATGCATACAAAAACATAATTGATTTCTGAAATGAGATCTCAAGTGATGAAACAAAAGCTGCTGATTTCCTTCTCTTTTTAACCTTTCTCTTGATCTTGTGCTGTGTAAGGGAGGAAAACTTTTTTTCCCACTATCCTTCTAGTTTCATGGCTGACACACTCCTGTAATAAAGAGACAGATGAACAGAAGAAAAGAGATGTTTAATAACCTGTATACCTCCTTTATACAAGGAAAAGACCCAGGAAAACTGAGTAATTCTCTAAAATGGCCCAAACCACATTCTTAAATATCATGCCCATGTAAAAACAATAGAAGATGCTAGGGTCTGAGGGTAGGGAAGCACATATCAGGAAAAGCATAATAAACAAGGGTAAGGTTGTTATGCATATTTAGTTCATTGTTTTTTCTATTAATAAAGAGTTTTTAAAGATCTAGAATCATTCTTCTCTTCCTGGTAAAAATCATGGGGATGGGGGAAATGAAATGAGAATTTCCCTTATAATAAATGTCTTTACAAATGAAAATTTCCCTTATAATTGTAAATGTCTCTTACAACAGGGTAACTTCTACAACTCATTTTCAGCTTTTCCTGTGCCTGCTGTTTTTTAAAAAATAATCAGCTCTAAATAATTTTTATGTCAAAGAGACATATTTTTCGGTGACATATTTTTGTTCCACTTCAGCTGTTAAGACTTTTCAATTATTGTACAGTACTACTAACTTTAATCAAAATAAAGCAAAATAAAAATACTTTTCAAATAAAGCCTTTAGAAAACATATCTAAAATATGTGAAAGTCAGAAAAAATAAACACTGTTTAAAGATGATTTTTTTTCACTCTTTCTAACTCCCTCAACACCCAACTAAAGGAAGGAAACAGGACCCAGAGTCAGTCTTGTGAAAATACGTTTCCTCAACAACTACTGTTAAAAACTTACAAAGGAGAGTGGTAATTCCCTTATCTGATTCTGGCTACTATCACAACTATCCCAAAGTCATTAGAATTGTCACAGAACCAAAATCCAGCTGAGTAAATTTGAAGATCAATTTGGCTTTGTTAAGCAATTCATGATTCAGGAGGCATCCAATTTACAAGTAAAAGATGTTCCAAGGAGTTGCTCAGAATGGAAGGTTTTTATAGGAGGGAGGGCAAATAAGTTATTAGCAAGAGAAAAGAAAGGATTGTTAAAGGTCATGTCAACTTCTTATAGGGGGAAAGGGATGGTAAGGTTTTTATCATGTAGATTACCTCACTAATGTTGATCAGGAAATTTTAGATTGACTGCTAAGAGGTCACATTCCTGGGATAGGCTGAAACTGTAAATAAGTCTTGGTTTGCTGTCATGGGGGGAAAATGGCAACATTTTGGGTTTGTTGATTTTTTTCAGTAGAATGCATGTTCTACTACCTCATGCTGGTCTTGAACTCTGAATGGACTGCCCATAAGCACACATTGCTATAATCCTGAAAAACATATTCCTTACTTTTGTTAAACATAAAATAGTTGCCTGCTTAAACAATAATGGAGATCTTTTCCTCCCTGGAACCACTCATAGATAAAAGTGAAAAGATACTGAGACTAAATTATTCAGAAGTTTAAAGTGAGTTTTCAATTGTCAGACTCTGTCCATTTCAACATATATATAATTAAAGTTATAAAGAAAATAGAAAAGTAATTTGATCCAACCACCTGCCCATATTTTCAGTAATACATTTTCCAAGTTATTTCAGTAAGGCTATCAGGGTATACTCTACATACTGATGCTTGGCCAAAGGGGCAAATGCAAGAACTATAAGATGGTTTTTGCCTTCCTTGCCAAATGTATCCTGTGAGATGGAGCTACATGTGCCCAAGAAAAGAAACTTTTTTTTTCTCCTAGATATACTCAAAAGGGGTGTCTTTTTGCAGTTCTTCAAGGAAAGATTACTTTTATCCCTTACTTGCATATCAGGATGTTCTGGATGAACAGACCAATTGTTCTGGATGAGATTGCCAAAAAGATCAGTTAAAATTTAAAAAAAGAGTGAACTTCTCCTATGAGTAGTATTGTTACTGGAGATGGGTCCTCAGTCTCACAGGGAGAACCAAGAGCCATGGGTCTCAAGGACAGACCCAAAAGCAGTTGAGCTTTTGGAAGTTATTTGGAGAATAAGAGTTTAAAGAAAAACAAGAGTACACACTGGAGACAGACCCAGAAGGGGTTGCACTGAGGAAGCAGTAGGGATCCTTTCTATGTAAAGGGAGTTGAATACTTATCAAGTGGGATAGGTTTCAAAAGGAGCAGGTAGGGTCTTTTCAGAGTTCAGCCTTGCTCCACACTCATGTTGAGAAAGGGAATTTTTGGCTATATTTGGTTTTCATCAGAATTGTCATGGCACAGGGAGGCATGATTTTTACTATGTTAATGGAAGAGGGGTGTGAGTTTGAGTGTATAATGCATTTTGGGGTGAAGTTTTAGTCAACTTCTACTCTATATGGCAACCAGTCAGTCTTGGCCAGTCTGTCATCTATACCATCACTCCACACATCCCAACAGCTTACACAGAATGGGTGGAATGTAAGCAAATAGTTGGTTGAAGTCTCCCTGCTCATGCCTGGCTACCTACTTCCTCTAACAGTATCTGGTTTAGTGTCTGAAATACTGGAGGGAAGCAAAATTTCCCACCACAAAATTTGGCATAAGGATTATTTAAAGACTATTTTTCAAGAAACAGCAAACATAGGAAAATCTCTGAAAACTGAGTATAAGTTTTGTAAGAGATTTACATTTATTAGGGAAATCACAATTGTAAGGGTATCTTCTCTGCAGCAGAAGAGGAGGATGATTCAATCTGTAGAAACCCTCCTCAACAGAAAGGTAAGACCTCTTGCACACCACCTTACCTTTGTTTACGGTGCTTTTCCTGGTAACTTCAGATAACTGGTTCCCTCCTCCAGCCACATTTTTTTTTCTTGCCTTTAGCTGGTGATGGCTTGGGCCATTTCAACAAGTTACTCAGTTTTCCTGTGTCTCTCCCATGTATCCAGGAGATATATGTATTATTAAACTTATGTATGTTTTTCTATTGTTAATCTGTCTTTTTTCACATGGGGTCTCAGTCAAGAAGCTAGAAGGATAAAGGGAAAATTATTTTTCCTCCCTTGCAATACATATCTGTTAAAAGAGTAAATAGAAGATGCTAAGAATGAATTAGTAAATGGACTTACTGTTATTCTTGTAAGAGTGTGAATTAAGAAGTATTGAATAGAAATATTACTCTCTAAACTTGGTTTCATTATCCTAGCTCTGAACATCTTTGGCAAAATGATTTCTAACAGGACATAATAATGTACTCCTTATTTCATTGAAATATTTTGTCTTGTTTTTTAAATTTTTCTAACTAGTTATTTGCAATAGTTGCATAGAGTATTTGGGTAGAATTCCATAAAATAACTAGGTTGTTTCAAGTTTTTCACTAACAACTTTACTGAAATATACATATTTTGCATATTTCTTTGAGCATATGAATAAAAGACATTCCAACTATGGAACTGACTTGTCAGGAATTGTATGAAATTTTAACTTTCATATATTTTAATTATTCTGGTAATTTCATTTCACAAAGGTTGAACTAGAAATTACTAAACTAGAAATTACTAATATTTTAAATGGTTGCCAAATTATATAATGTTGTTTTGTCTTGCATTTATTTTATTATGTATGACTTTATGCATCATTATGTTAATTTGTCTATTAACTGCTTATTCATTTTTATGCTTATTAGATTATTCATACATTTCAAATATTATTAGATTATTCATACTTTCCTTTCCCCAACCCTGGAAGTGCCATAGGAAAACAGGAAAGTTGTTGGTACTCAGAGCTTTGTCTAGCAACCAACAAAACTCTAGTCATTCTTGGAAGAAAGAAGTGGATGGGCCTCAATATTAGGGGTAGAAGCTCTCCTAATGCTGTCATTTGAAATGAGAAGTTATTCTTATTTCATAGATTTTTAGGCTAGCTTTTAAATATAGCAAGACAAAAACAAAGTAAATTAAATTAAAATGCAAAGGAATGTGATGTAAATATAACACATTACAGTGGACTACGACGCTTCCTGTCCTTAAGGGGGGAGCAAAGTCGGAATTCAAGAGAAATCTCTAGTTTTTTAAAAATGTGTTCCTTTAAGAATCCACCAAACTTTCAGACAAAACCACATGAAAGACATAAAATGTTTCAACATTTGACACAAACATTTTTCAATGTCCCATTTTCATGTGACAATACTAAAACACATAGCACAAAAGCAGATCATGGATCTTTTTTTTATAATAGGGTTTTTTTCTATTTGTTCTGTAGTAGTTCTATTTATGTTCTTGACAGCAATACTTTTTGTTGTTATATTCGTTGTAAGTATCTTTTTCCAATCTGTGGCTTGTCTTTTAATTTTGTAATGTTGGGACTTTCAAAATTAGACATTTAAGCTTTTCTGTGCTACCCAGAGAGGTCCATTCAGTTTTTTCTGGATTCTTGTCAGAAATTAAAGAGAAACTCTCCCAGTGTCCAGAGCCCTTAGTGTTCTGCATGTGCAAGAGGAAGATGTCCTCAAATTCCTTGCGGCAGGAACAACTTAGATGGCACCGACCTTGACTTTCAAATGGAACAGTACCTCTAACGAAAGGAAAAGTATTAGCATCTACACCACAAACCTGCAGAGAACCTGGGAGAAGCTTGTACTGGCAGACCGTGCCATGGCTGCCCTTGAAAACTCGGCTGATGTCGGTGTCATTTCCCCCAGTAATACTGGCCAGTGAGCTGCGGTGAGGTTTGGTCCTGCCATGGAGCCACTCCTATTGCTGGGCACTTCACTCCTAGAAGCTTCACTGGCCAGATCCAGGCAGCTTTCCAAGAACCACAGCTTCTGGTGGTTACTGACCCAGGGCTGATGACCAGCATGTCACAGAGGCATCTTATGTTAACCTGCCCACTGCTGTTCTGTGTAACGCAGACTCAACTTTGGGCTGTGTGGGCAATGCCATCTTACACAACAAATGATCTCACACAGTGGGGTCTATTCAGTGGACATTGGCCTGGGAATCCTTCACATGCATGGCACCACCTCCCATGAACACTTACGGTGTGGCAATCTGAACTCTACTTCTACAGAGATTCTGAAGATGAAAAGGAAAAGCAGGCTACTGCTGAGCAGGCTGTGACCAAGGAAGACTCTTGGGGTAAATGGAGTGCTCAGCCTGAGGTGGCATGGTTGGAGGCACGCAGGTGCCCTCCTACTGAAGATGGGAGCTGTAAGCATGCCACTTAGGAGAGGTCTGCAGTGCCCACTGTTCAGACCAGTGAATGGGTAGGAACACCACCGAATGGTCTTAAGCTTGACAAATCGAAAATTCTAAAGACTGAGAGATCTCCAAATAAAAGGGTTTCTTGAGCCTTTATAGATGCTTGCCAGAAAAAAGGACTGAGTCCTGAGACAGGAAATTTCTGCTTCAGCAGTAGCAAGGCAAGTTAACAGCAACAACTTGTCCACCAGACTCCAGAAACAGGGAGCACGTTTATGAGGGGTCTCAAGGAAAGAAAGTTCTTTAAATTCACAGATAAGGAAGGTGGGCTAATGCAAAGCAGAGAAAGTCCAGGGATAGGTGGTTAGTCCATAGAGAAGGCTGGTAGATTGGTTGCGGATGATGGTCAGACACCAGTCATGTACAAGGGGGATGCAGTGGTTTGGGGAACCTTCTAAATGATTGTTGAAATGACTTCATCCAGGAACATGGAGTCTCTGGTTAGCTCTGTTTCATGGCTTGACTAATGACTTTCCCTTGTCTCTGTCCCTCCTTCTCTGGCCTTTATGACACTTAATTTAGGACATTTCAGGATTTTTCCTGATCAAGCTGTTCTTCCACAGATTCTTACACTGGAAATGGAAATATGGGTGACAGAAGAAATAGAAAAGCTGTGTCCCCCCAAAAAAGAAAAAACACCCCACTGACTCTCATAAGGTATGCAGTGAATTCCACTACATTTAGAAACAAATATCGGTCACCAGTTACCAGTAGGTACCTACTGTTAATTTGCCTAGACTAGTGATGTATTTTATCAGATAATGAATAGTCACTCATGATAATGTCATTTTCATAAAAAAGATTCAACATTTACATGAATAATTTATTAATTCTTATTTTCTTAGTTACTTTATATTTTGTTTTCTCCACATTTAAAGAAAGGGATATATCTCACTAATATTTCAAATGTGATATCTCACTGCTCTATACAAAAATGGACTTCTTTAAAAATATAAAGACCTAAGTAGCTGGAGGACTATCTCTTATTATTGTATAAATTGTTAAAGCTCTATTGTCTAGTTTCTCTCCACAGTATTCATATGGAAATAATAGCAAAGGGAGTTCTTTTTCTTGTGACTTTGTTTTATCTGCTTAAAGGAAACTCTCTGAACCATTTGCTTTTCTTCCCTATTCACAGACTGATGTGCTACCTTTTAAACTATGTAGTCAGGGCCATATTTTTCCTTGGGTTTTACATACTGAGCATATATCTTCCGGTAAGTTGCACCTTTTGTGGTTTTTTTTTATGGCTTTTATGCATTGTTATTCCATTAGTATAAGGCTAGCTATTGCTACAGATGTCCCACAGAGAGAATATTTTAGTGACTTATTTGACAACGCTGGAAAGTCTTTGTTTAGCATTCATTCTGCCTTCTAATTCTGTGCCCTTAATGTCACTCTCTGTGTTCCAGTTTAATTCAGGTCTGGCTATTCTTATTCTTTCAGTATCGAATCATTAGCTCTTCCATCCTTACAAATCTGAGGGCAGCTTTGGTTTAGACTCAGACAAGTTTGGCCTGTCTCTTGACTTCAGGTCCAAAACACTTTTTAAAGTTTGCTCCAACCCATTACCTCATAGTCAGCCCCAGATATAGTTGTCAGTAATTTACTGCACATTTTTATAGGGTTTTACTTGGAATAAAATGGACTTTGTATGGAACAGATCTATGTAAAAACATGCCATTTGAAAAATTTAATTTGACAAAAGTAGAAGTGTTAAAGTAAATCTACATATTAATGAAAAGATTTAAGTGTAATGAGTACTTTGGTGTGCTGGTTTGAAACTTATGAAACGATGTGCTTCAAGGCTTCTATAATTTCCTAAGGTAAATAATAATACAAGAATACTTAAAAGAATTTTCTGAAAACTAATGCAAATAAGGATGCTTTAGAAGCAAATGTTTCTAATCATTAAATCAAATTTTGATATTGCTATTAGTCTTTGATTTATATTATCACTTATTTGAAATTAGCAAATGTGTTTCTTTTAAAAAAGATGCATTTTGTAAACCTCACAGCAATGACAAAATAAAAGATGTAATTACTAAGCCAATAGTAGCAATAAAATAGCATATTAAAAAGGTTAAATCAACCCAATAAAGGCAGGAAAAAGCAAGAACGGGAGCAAAGTACAAATGCAAAAATAGGAAACAAAGAACAGATTGTATATTTAGACTCAATCATGGTGATGTGTTATATATAAATATTTAAACTGGGGGAAAGCCAGAAATTACCATAATGGGGGAAAAAGACAACTATAAATTTTCTACAGGAAAACTGTTTTTTAAATGAATACATCATTGATATCTAAAAGGATTAAAAAGGTACCTTATTCAAATACAATACAAAGGATTCCTAGAGAAGTGACAGTAGTATCAAACATAGTTGAATTTAGAACAAGGAATACTATCAAGGATAAAGAAGAAAATGTTTTAAGGACAGAGGGGACAATTTATAAAGATGATATAATAATCTTGTTTTTTTATGGACCTAATAGATTTTTTTTATGCACCTATATTTTACATAAGGCAATAATTGGGAGAACTGATAGGATAAATAGATAAAACTACAATTGTAGATTGAGTTTTCAATATTTGTCTTACAGTTCACCTTCCAAGATTATTATATCACCTACACATAAGTTGTAGGATCCTACAAAAATATTTTTAAATTTTCCCTTTCCTGTCCTTTGGATATTTGTTATATATTTTATGTCTATTTATGTTAAAAATTACACATTGCATTCTGAATATGATTTTTATGTGTTTGGAAGAGTGGCATAATTCTGTGGCCTGATATTTTCTTAAATGACCAATGGAGGATGTTATAAAACCACTCATCCAGAAAAGCGCAAGATGGACTAATGGATTTTAATGTAGCAACTTACAAAATGTACGTTGATGTGGTTTCATATTCTTATTGAAATTAACCTTTAAGAAGCTACCACTTGTCAAGTTTTGACATTATATCAAAGAAAAATATCCACAATTATCTGAAAAGGCTTTTAAAATACTATAACTTTTAAAATTACTTGTCTGTGTTAAGACCCAATTTTCTTCATATATTTGAACTATACCTATACAAAAACATAATAAACTGAATGCAGAAATAAATTTGAGAATCCAACTATCTCATATTTACACAAGCATTACAGAGATTATCAAAATCTAAAACAGTGCTTGCTTCCTCACTCTTTTACATATATACTTATTTTTTAAGTTCAGGTATAATTAAAATATAACATTAATTTCAAGTGTATAACATAATGACTTCATATTTGTATATATTACAAAACAATCACCCCAAGAAGTCTAGAGTGCATGTGTCATCCTAAATGTTGCAAATGTTTTTTCTTGTGGTGAAAACTTTTCAAATCTACTTTCTCAGCAACTTTCAAATATATAATTCAGTATTATTAACTATAGTCACTATGCTGCACATTAGATCCCCATGACTTATTTTCTAACTGGAAGTTTTTATCTTTTGATCACCTTTCACCCATTTTGTCCCCCCCCCCCCACATCTGGTAACCACTATTCTCTTCTCTGTATCTATGAGGTTTTCTTTTTTAATTTCACATAAAAGTGAGTTCATAGAGTATTTGGCTTTCTCTAACTTGTATCACTTAGCATAATGCCCTCATGGGACATTCATGTTGTTACAAATTTTCCATATAGTAACATTTAGAAGAAGAGGGAAAATAATGCATTGTGAGGTGTTCGGTGCATAACAATCTAAACAAACAATGGCTTAAAATAACAAGCATGTATTTTTCTCACATACAGAACTTCAAGTTAGGTGAGAGAATCTGCTTCAGTTTTAAGGCTTGGCTGCTTTCATCTTCAAATTTCTGTCTGGATTGAGATCTGCTCCATGTGTCTCCACATTTTCCTCGGACAGGTGGCTGCCCGAGACACATTGTCCTTACTGCAGACTAGAGGAGCATGGCAGGCCATCTCTTCCAGGCATCATTAACAACTCTTCTCATCATGCCCAGTAGAGTCCACTCACCCAAACATGTAACATGGAATCCGAAAATCAATTTGTAGGAATGTATATTCACCTATCATGAAGCCAAGGCAAGGTCAGTGAAATATAGCATTGACACAAAACCCCAGTGAAGAATTAGAGATAATGTCTCCCAAGACATTAATAGGTCTCTGTGTCATTTAGTAAAGACTGCCAGTGCTCATACAACCCCTTGCCATGATATTTTTCTTCTCTTAATGTAACATGGGTTAGACAACTGAAAGGACCTGAAAAGTGTTTAGCCAATGACTTCCCTTGATAATGCAGAAACTGATGTCTCAGAGTTTCTAAGCACTTTGCTAAATTTGTAGAGTAAGCCACTGGTATCTGGAATGGAGATAGCTGATCTGACGTGTTCCTGAATTCAATGTTATGTTTATTCTCTCTTGCTAGTCATGTTCACTTTCACTATTGCAATGCTTTTCTATCAGGGTTCGGGAAGGAAACAGATGGCAATCTCAAAGGATTTAAGAGAAGAGTTCAAGCTCTTAAAGAGGGTCTAACAAAGAGATTCTTAGCAGAGGTGGGGAAGGTTTAAAAGTATCCGCAAGAAATGCTGGAGAATCCATGTCTAACAACTGCAGGGACAAAAGGGCAAACAGGGTTCTAGAGCCTGAAAGAACTGAAGCCAGTGGGTGAGGAGCTTTATGCTTCAAAAAATGCAATCCTATTATTATCCCAGAATCCTGACAGTGAGAAAGGAAGGTAATAAAAGGAATAAGTAAATAAAACTCTCTTTGTCTTCCTGCTCTTCAATTTCTATCAGTGCCTCCCACTAGTTTACTGCAACTGAAAGCCAGCAGGTAAAGAAGAGGGTGTGTGTGAGACAGCTGGGGTGGAGTGAGCCTCTCTGGGCTCAGAGCAGAGGGAAAGGAGCAGAAAAAGGATAGGGCGTGACAGAATAATCAGCACAGTCTTAATGCTTAAGTGTGTGCCATATACAGAATATTAATCAGGGATTCATTTTGCAATTGTTTATTGAACCCCTGTCACGTGTCAGGGTTTTTGTCCAGGTATTGAGAATGTAGCTTTGAACGAAAGTGATAAAAGTTCTTTCTTGAAGCTTACATTCTAGATGATTCATAAGCCCGATGGTAAATGTCAAGAAAAAAAAAAAAATTGGGGAAATGGAATAGGGAGCAGATCTTGTGTGACCTTTAACAGGGTGTAAGATGGTCTGACTTATGTTTAAATGGCATTTAAACAATATATGTATCTGCATTGGCCAGGTGACTTCCTTTTGATCAGTAGAAAGATAGAGCAGCTGGGGAAAGGGAAGATAAGATTCAAGGAAAAATGGCCCAAAACTGCCCAAGTGGGGGTCCCACATGAGGACAACAAAGACTTTGCAGAGAGAGAACTTCCTGCCTATTGGGACCAGGCCAAGCTGGTCCAACCAGGCCCCAACGCAGCAAAACCAAACAAAACTAGGAACGGCCCAAACTGCACCTCCTCAAATCTCATTAAATAAAATTGTGGTTTTGGCCCCCACCCCATGGGCTTTTCTGTGTGCATTTTGGGAAAAGACATGTGCAAAAAAGAGGAATGGGGGTATAATCAGAGCTGTCAATCAAATCACCTCACCCCGTCAATCAAAAGAAGTGCCTCCCGGCTAGGTGGTGATAAATAGACCCCTCCTCTACAAGTTTGGGACCTTTGTCTACCTTGATCCTGGCCCTCTCCTCCCTTGGAGTGTGCTCAAATAAAACTTCCACTCTGCTTTGCTATTGTGTCTATGCCTTTCAGTTCTCTGTTGTGGTGGGGACAAGGACGGAGGCGAGCAAACTCAGCCCGTAACACTTTGGTCAATGGAATGCGTAGAATTGATGCTGAGTCTTCTGAAAAGAAGCATTAAGAATCATAATGTGCTCCCGCCCTCGCTACCCCGAGGCCACGTTGGCCGCCGAGCCCCGCCGCCTGTGCTCACCTCTGGGGCGAGCTCGGGGCACCTGTGGGCTGGGATGTAGCAGGAGCGGGCGGACGGGAGTGGGCTTGGGGGGCGCACAATGGAAGGCCCTGCCTCCCGGCCTCACTCAGATGCCCGCGCCTCCTTCCCCAGGACGCGGCGGCCCGCCTCGCCCCCCGCGCCACCGCTGAGGTTCCCTGAAGGCCTGTGCCGGGCGGCGGAAGCACAGGCCCCGGGGCGTCCCTGCGGCGAGTGGCCCCCGACGGCTCCCCGCGCCCGGTGCACCCGCCCCTCGCCACCGCCTGACACCGCGCCGGGGCGCCCACCGCCCGCATGGAGCGCCTGGAATTAATCCTGCTGCATCACGTAAGCTGGAACACTGATGTTCTATTGAAATCACAATGGAAAGTCTTGCCTTGACCAGTCACAGTAATGAAAGGCAGTAATACAAATGAAGACCATTCAACAGAAGGAGAAGCAACAGGAAAACAACCCAAACGCAAGTGCCTTCAGTGGCATCCATTGCTAGTGAAGAAACTTCTCGACTTTTCAGAAGAGGAAGACAAAGACGAAGAGGAGGATATTGACAAGGTTCAACTTCTTGGGGCTGATTGCCTAGAGCAAGATGTTGGTGAGACTGAAGATGACGAATCCCCAGAGCAGCGAGCCCAGAAACCAATGAAAGCATTTCTCTTATTTTGCAAGCCTCACCGCTCCCTTGTACGTCAGGAACACCCCAGGCTTGATAATCAAGGTGCTACCAAGATAGTAGCTGATTGGTGGGCTGTTCTGAATCCAAAGGAAAAGCAGAAATACACAGACATGGCCAAGGAGTATAAGGATGCACTTATGAAAGCAAATCCTGGCTACAAATGGTGGCCTACCACAAACAAGCCTGGGAAATCCCCAACACCCACAGTCAATCCACGGAAGAAACTATGGGCCTTCCCATCAGACTCAAGAGATTTGCCAAACCTCAAGAAAGCAAAGGCTGAAGAAATGCCTCAGCTTAACTTTGGAATGGCTGGTCCTACTCAGATGGGAGGTCTGAGCATGTTGCTTTTAGCTGGAGAACATGTTCTTGGCACACCAGAGGTATCTTCTGGCACATGCAGGCCTGATGTTTCAGAATCCCCTGAATTGCGTCAGAAGTCACCACTATTCCAGTCTGCCGAGATATCTTCAAGTATGTCCCATCCTGATGCGCCTTCAAAACAGTGTCAAGCGTCAGCCTTGCTTCAGTTTGCAGAGATGTGCCTGGCATCAGAGAGGGTGAAAATAGAAGAATCAAAGCTAATGAAGGCAAAAGAATCAGATGGTGGACGAATTAAAGAACTGGAGAAGGAAAAGGAAGAAAGAGAAACAAAAATAAAAATGGCAAACACAGATGAAGCCAGATTACAGGAAGCAGAATTTGAAAAACCAGCTAAAGAAAATATAAGAGATTCTAAGGAATTAAGAAATTTTGAGGAGCTTCAAATGGATCATATAATGGATATTAAAATGGAAGATGCCAAAGAAATTAAGAAGAACTAGAGGAAGATAAAAAATGTAGTCACTTCCCTGATTTTTCTTATTCTGCCAGTAGCAAGATTATTATAAGTGATGTTCCCAGTAGAAAGGATCACATGTACCATCCTCATGGAATTATGATCATTGAGGATCCCCCAGCATTAAACAAATCAGAAAAGTTAAAAAAGAAAAAGAAGAAAAGCACAATGGATCGACATGGAAATGATAAATCCACACCGAAGAAGACTTGTAAACAGAGGCAGTCATGGGAGTCTGACATCGAGAGTGTCATATACACCATTGAAGCTGTTTCAAAGGGAGACTGGGGCATTGAGAGACTTGGAGAAACCACTTGCAAGGAGGTCCGCACATCCTCAAGTGCCAAGGGAAGCACTTTGGATGCCAAACCGCCGAAGAAAAAGGTGAAATCAAGAGAAAAGAAAATCTCCAAGGAGATATGCTCAGATACCACCAAAGAATCAAGACCTTCAGATTTCATTAGTATTTCTACCAGCAAGAACATTTCTGGTGAGCTGCCAGAGGGTAGCAAAGTAGAACCACTGATGCCCACGGAGTGTCGGGACAGGCCAAACCTGGGGACAGTGACTGTCACAGAAAAATAGAAACTTGTGGCTCCCGGAAATCTGAGAGGTCTTGCAAAGGTGCTCTTTATAAAACTCTGGTGTCTGAAGGCATGCTCACTTCTCTGCAAGCTAATGTTGACAGAAGGAAACGAAGCTCAGGAAAAGGAAACTCCTCTGATCATGAAGGTTGCTGGAATGAAGAAAACTGGACGTTTAACCAGAGTGGGACCAGTGGGAGCAAGAAGTTCAAGAAGACAAAGACAAAGGAAGACTCTGTCCTTGGCTCAGCAAAGCTGGATGAAGAATTTGAAAAAAAAAATTCAACAGCCTCCCTCAATATAGTCCTGTTATATTTGACCAGAAATGTGTACCCATCCCAAGAAAAAAGAAGAAGACTGGAAACATGATCTCGAAACCGACTAAAACCAGCAAAGGTCCTTTCCAGTCTCAGAAAAGGAACTTATTCCACAAAATTGTCAGCAAATATAAGCACAAAAAGGAGAAGCCTAATGTTCCAGACAAAGGAAGTGGGGATAAATGGTCAAACAAGCACCTCTTCTTGGACGCCATTCACCCTACAGAAGCCATATTTTCAGAAGATAAAAACACCACAGAGCCTGCTCATAAGGTTAAAAATGTCCTACCCATTCCCAACACTCCAGAGCCAACAATGATACAGGAACCCCTGGTGGGCAGTCAGAAGAGAAAAGCAAGGAAAACCAAGATTACACACCTTGTCAGGACAGCAGATGGCCGGGTATTACCAGCGGGAGATGACAAACCAAAGGAACAACTGCAGAGGAGTCTTCCTAAAGTAATGGAAATGGGCTACGATGAGGAATGCGGCCACAATGCGGAGGCCACCGAGACGCGGAGCGGCACTCCCGAGATGCCCGCTGTGTCCGCTTTCTTCAGCCTTGCCATGCTGGCGGAAGTGGCCGCCATGGAAAACGTGCACAGAGGTCAGAGGTCAACTGCACTTACCCATGATGGACAGCCAAAAGAAATGCCGCAGGCTCCTGCACTTATTTCCTGCGCTGACCAGTGAAGCGCTCTTTAATTGTAAAACATTGTGCTTTACCTACAAAAAAAAAAAAAAAAAAAAAGAATCATAATGCGCCTGCACCACTATTCTCCCTCTTGCTACAAACCCAGATGTCACCTGGAAGGAAGCCACGCAGAACAGAACCAAAACTACCGGAAAAAGCATGTAATTTGAACTAGAAATAAACAGTTCTCTTTGTAAGCCACCAGGCTTTTGAGATTGTTGTTTGTGACAGCATATTTCAGCAAAAGATGATTGATATTCCTTCATTCGTTCGCATAAATAGAGGGAAGTGATATTACTTTGTGTGAAAGAATTTAAAAGATACACAATATACATGTACATATATATACACACAGAAACACCATAGATAATGTAAAAAAATACATATGTATGTATATGCGTTATACATAGTATACACTTAATATGCATTTTATGCATGACTATATATAAGTATATGTGTAAAAGTTAAACATTTAATTTTAACCTTTAGTTAATGGAGAATTTATTTTTTAACTGGGTAACTATTTTGCTAGTTGAGGGAAATTTTTGAAAATATTGAAGAAATAATTATTCATATGATGACTTAATCACATACACTTGTAGGCCCTTATCAAATAATATTTCTTCTATTTCTATTGCTAATTTTCCACGTTAATACACATTTTTTCTATTATATTACTATCATTACGACTGAGACAAAATTCCTGAACATACAGTGCTGTACTTCTGAAAGCTTTTCCTTAAATTTGCTGTTGAGTAGAATTTTGAATAAATGTATTGACACCAACTGTCCATTTCACTTTGGATAAATTTGCGAACAACTCTATTTGTTGAAGTGTTTGCCTTTGTAGCTGTAAAAACAATCATGTGATTTCCTAATGGCTTAAGATAGTCTTCTTTTTAAAAACTGTAGTTTTCAAAAGGATTTTAGAAAAGGAAACACAATGAATAGGACAGAATAAAAAAATCAGAGAGTATTAATGTAGCAAGTGTTTCTTGGAATTTTGCTTCAGTTGTGATCATGTGTGTATTGTGTCAGAATGTACAATGTATTTTCCACTATGGGAAATTGTCCAAAAATTTGGGAAGCCATAGTTTAAGATGTGTAAGATATATAAATATGCACAAGATCTTTGGTAATGCATATCATCAGCTTTGTTTTTTATGCTTACCTAAAGCTATGTATATATACATATATCCATTTTAATTATTGAAAACCTACTAAATATCAGCCCCTATACTGTACCTAGCTGATAAACATAGTGTCTATTCACCAGATAGGCAAAGCTCAATGTACTAGTTCTAGTTCTTCAGGTTCAAAGTCTTAAGGGTATCAATGTGGTCAAAATAAAACCATCTCTGCAGATGACTCAGAGCCTTTTCCATCCACAGCCCATCATTCTCTCCTTCCCCAATACCACTTTTCCTACCTTCTGCTCGACTTAGGCAACTTTCTACAAGGTGTTTTCAGAGTATTATCTAAGATAATTTTTCAACTGAAAATTTGAAATTCTGATATTCATGAATTATTGAGAAGAAGGACACTAGAGGGATTAAAAAACATGGAAAACCCCACTACATAACATTGGGCAAGTTCCTTAACCAATCTGCACCTCAGTTACCATTTACCTCTTATATAAACGGAGCATAAAATTACCACCTACCTCACAGGGGTGTTATATTTCTTTTTCCTTCTCTGTCTCTCTCAATCTCTATATATGTGCACATATATAATATTTATAAACTATTTATTGATCTGCTTATCTATATCTATGTTTACATATCTATATTTATCTATCATCTATCTATCAATCTAGCTCCCCATCCAGCCTTATTTGTCTTCTAAGTTTTTAACTTAACAGTAATATTATATGCAAATGTTCATTGACTGGATATTTTTCATTAGCTATGGATTATGTATTGTCTTATATTTTGCATATGCATACATGTATACATATTTATGTGTACACATACATATACAGGTATACACATATATACACTATGTATTTTATATATTTACAATACACAAATATGTATAACATATAGACATACAATATATATAACATATACAAAGTATATACTGTATATAGTTCTTTATATACTTAATCTATGTAAGTATAAATTCAGTATACAACATATACAGATAATATATTTATTCTGTGTACATGTACATATTTAACACACATATAATTACTATATAAATAAATTATAATATTCAAACCACAGAAGTACAATTTCAAACTCATTGATTTTACAAATGAAAAGGCCTTGCCCAGTCTCCTTAGTTTACAGATAAAGAAACCAATGTCTCCAAAGTTTAAATTATTGTTTCAAGTTAATACAGGGACAGTCTAAACCTTAAGACCTGACTCCAATTTGATGTTCTTGCCCCCTCATCATCCTGTTTCATTCAAGAGATTCTAATAAACAGTTCTTGGAAATTTGAAACCCCAGTAGCTTTAAACTAAACAGTTCATCTATTGGCTACATTTTAAAAGTCATCATTTTTGCTTGAGGTATCACCTAACACAAATTATTTCACATTGGAGTTACATGGAAATTAATGCACACTATAAAAATTGTTTATAGTTTGCTATATTACACTAAGTAAAAAATGTATGAGAATATTAAAGTGCTTAATTGCTTTTGTGTTTTAATTCATTCTGGCTTTTTAAATATAAATGCATCACTTCAGTACCCCTACAATTCTTTGCCAGGCTAGAAATTTACACCGTTTAGTGGGTATCCTGATGAAGAAAGTGTGCTTTAGAATTCTTTCATTTAGCACATAATTACTGTGTGCCTTCTCCTTGCCAGGACCGTATAAAATGGCATAATTTGACAGAATTAATATTTCTAATATTCTTCTATTTTATCACTACTATAATGTTCAAGTGCATTGTACTCATTAATTTGTAGAAAGTGACACTATATAATATAGCCTGTTGGATTATTCCTCTCAGCGACCGGAGAGAACTGAATTTAGTAACAAAAAATAAATCAGACCTTTTAAAATGCATTAAATTCCCAAGAAATATAACAGATTCTCTAAAATGTGATCTATAAATAGAATTGTGGATTTACATATATATAATATATATATAATTGTATCAAAATTTTCACATATATACCATTATAAAAGATAGATAACTTTTAGCAAAAATCTTGTTTTCGTCTTCTTGTTTTAACATGGACATGCTATTTTATATTCATGTTTTTATTTATAAAAAGTAAATATCAAAATAGGAGGAATAACAGAGGAAAAATGGTATTTTTTTAGCTCCTGTTCAGTGTAGGAGAAAAATATGTCTTTTGAAAATCTCAACAATTTTCACAAGATTGTTTATTGTAATCCCTACTGCCCTAATTCTTTTCTCTATAAACCTGGTTCTTTGTAAAGCAGTGCTTTTCCTTAAAACCAAATAGCACATATTTTTAAATCTCATTCAGCAATATTTATTATTCACTAACAGAATATGGTCAGCATTAACATTTAGCATATTCTTCCAGATCTGTCTAAACACTTATTCATGAGACCCTGAATATTTTTTCACAAACTCTGACTTGATTATTTTAAATGACTTTTAATCTAAGTCTCCTAAATTGTCTTAAAAATTAGGCTGATTTGCTGTCCCTCTGAGACCCTGATATAAAAGCCTATCCATCACGGTGTATCTAATTAAGAAACTAAGTTAAAAGGTGTTTGAACAAGATATTTGAAAATCTCAGGGGACCATACAATTGAATTGGTATTTCAGACATATCAAATTAGTTAATGATTTGGGAATCTTTATTCTGCAAGAGTATGTAAATTAAAAAAGAATAATGAAATTCATTAAAGCTTGGTATCAGGGAGGAAGGAAGACCCCGTGCACCACGGCATGTAATTATAAGGACCTGCTCCATTCAGATAGAAGGACAGGAGATGAGGGAAACAAAAAAAGCAATTTGAACAGATTGGTTTTCATATTAGACATAGATAATTACAATTATTTTTCTTCGTATTTTTAGGGTCTCTTTTACATAATTGACAAATTTATATTTGATAAGCAGGCTTGTTTTCCATTTTCACTTCACCATATGAACTTGTCAGATAAATGTCTTGCCATTCAAAATGACAATAGATGTTGAATTTTCTCCTGAAATTTAGCAAAGTACTTGATTCATTCTGTCAGCTTATTCTGATACTGAAAGAAGCAGAAAAATAAAACTATACCACTTTATCCAAAAGCATGGAACGAATGCAGTATTAAACTTCACCCAATAAATGATTGGAAAATGAATTCAAAATATAAACAAAACCTTTCTCATGTTCCAAAGCAGTATACACATGGTTCTTTTAAAGTGTATAAGAATGCAATCAATGATCATATTATTTTGTTATACAAAATTAAAATAAAATTTCTTCCATTTTGTATCATTTTTGGTTTGTCCATCAAAAAACACTCATTTTTGTGTGTATCATTTAAATAAATTAAACTCTGATAAAAACAAAAAGTGTTTTTAAAACTTGAGTACTTATAGAATATGCTCTTGTTATAAAAATAATATACCTTTCCTAATGTTATATGTATAAGGAGACTGCAGAACTATCAAAACCAAATGTTGGCTTGAACCATGATACTCCATTTAAAGCTATAATATTCTGGGGGACTATTGAATACAAGCACATTCCTTCCCAATTCCACCCTCCACCACTCTCCTCCCATGTTATTCCCTCCAATTCAATAACTTCTGTGGTACATATTTAACTTTTATGAGGTTTCTGCCTTTAGTTTTTAATCTCAGAAGCACAGAAAATTGTAAACATTTGTGAAATAGTGTTTATTGTGTTCACAAGGCGAATGTTGGAGTCATTAAACTGTTATATATTGAAACCAAAAGAGGTAACATTTGGGTGGCTAAACTATCTCAATATGATTCTCATTAAGAGGGGTCACATTCTAAGTAACACGTCAACAGTAAACCTGGAAACATATATTCTTAAAATAAGAATAGTATTTATGAGGTTAAAAATTCTAAAATAAAAATAAAAGATGTTAACAAAAGTTTATGAGTAAGAATATCCACTGCAGTATTATTTCCAGTAGTGAGAATGATGAAAAAACAATAGGGGTGAATGGTTCAATATACAACAATAAATATCATCTGCAACGTACATGGGTTAAAAAGGCTTTGGAAGAATATTTAATGACAATCCAAATTTTCATGATTTAATATTATGAGTGAAGAAACCTTAATTTCAGCAAAAGATATATTGTACAGTATGGTTCAAAATTGTTTTAATTTTATAATCATACTTATACACAGAGAAAAGGTCTAAAATAAGACACACTATATTGATACACTGAATTCTGAAAGTCTGAATTAACTGCAAAATTAATTTTATTCTTCACTGATTCCCAGATTTCTATATTGGTTTAAGTGAGCTTATATAGTAGTCAGCCCTTAACTGTAGCTTCACTTTCCATGGCTTCATTTACCAGGGGTCAATTGTAGTGCAGAAGCAGATGGTCCTCCTTCTGACAGAGAGTCATATAGTCAAAAGCTCAAGAGTAGCCTAATGACACATTACAGCACCTACATCATTCATCTCACTTCATCTCATGATGTAGGCATTTTATCATATCGCACCATCACAGGAAAAAGTGAGTACGGCACGTAAGATATTTTGAGAGAGACAGATTACATTCACATAACTTTCATTACAGTATGTTGTTACAATTTTTCTATTTTATTATTAGTTGTTGTGTACCTTACTGTTCCTAATTTATAGTAAAATTTATCAGAGGTTTGTATGTATAGGAAAAATCAAAGTATAAATAAGGTCTAATACTATCCAACCTTTTGGGCATCCGCTGGGGGTCTGGAAATGTATCCCCCACAAATGAGGGGATACAGAAAAATCAATAATAAATGTAATTCCTATGAGTTTTTTTTCATTTGGATAATATATATACAAAAAAAAACCCCAAATTGACTTTTAATAATAATGGCCATTTAAAGCATCATGTTACAACAAATTCGTTTTCTCCAATGTGTGGAAAGGATGTTTTATTTTATTATTTAACCACATGCAAATGCACAGAGCATTATTGATATAGTAATATATATGTATTTTTAATTTTCTAGATTTGTTACTTGGTAATAAGTGTTATTACATTATTTACATTTCCTGAAGAACTCCTGGTATAATATTTATAGTTTCTTCATCAATATTGTAGATGTGATTATCATCAAGTTCCATTTCATCTAATCTGGTTTTAACCCTACCCCAGGTTCCCTGTTGGTCTGAAACAGTCAAGATAATACCATTCCCCTGGTCAGAGTGATAATGTCAGAAAAGACTCCCAATTTAAATCAATGAGCACTCATAATTCTCCTGCCCATCACAATTGCTTCAGCAGTGTTCATATAGGCCTAAATGGCCCAATAAGAGTAAGGCTTAGAACAGGTTCTATGGCTTAGACAGTCCTTCCTCTCTCTAGACGTGTACAAGAAGTCTTGTTGCCACGATTTCTGTTTCCAAGAGCAAACCACAAGGACAAATATCCCACCATCTACCTAATCCATACCTGAAACTCACCTTATTTAAGGGTATTTCAACTACATGAGCCATAATAAATATTTATTGTTAAAGGCAATTTAACGTTTGTTTTCTGTTACACATAATCATTGGCATGATAGCCGAGGTATCACAAATTTAATTTGATAGTAAAGTTCCAAAACCCTGCATCCAATTATATTGAACTATGGTTCAGAGCATGTGCTTTGCCTTTGAAATTACATAGGATTTTTTTCTTGATCCTAACACAGGAAATTAGTACTATGAGTATGATCATATTCTGCCAGCCTAACATTGTAGTATGAATTCTGCCTCATTTGAAGTGCATTAATATCAGTGTGGTATTCAGCCTGGGCATAGTTACTTCTTGTAGGCAGAATTCTACATTATTTAAAAAATAATAATTCATTTGGGAGGTCAAACATGAGCAGGTTGTAATTACAATGAGAATATTTTATTTGAGGAAGTGTATTTACATACTTTTCTCTATATGTTGTAGCACTAAGTCACTTTCATAGATTATCAATCTTTTATTTCCTTTAAAAATGAAATTCCCTTGCAATGTGTTCTTGATAAAACTCAACGTTGTGTATATTTGAGTATAGTGAATTAAAATTCTCTTCACACATAAAGCATAGTGAAGGTGTCTTTTTAAATGGAATGCCATGAACAACTACCCATGCCTTAAATGGTTTCAGAAGTGTAGCATGCAAAAATATTGTAGCAGATCTATCAAGTTGATGTTAAATGTTCTGACTAAATGTGTTTGCATTTTTGAATGACTTTTGAGAAGTGATTTTAAAATCTTAGATCAAACTATACTAAAATAATATATGATTTCCAAAGAAATGTACTAGCAAACATAGTACTGTGTTTTTGAAAGGCAGAGCAACAGTGCTAAGCATTGTTCTACTAGAAAGAATGAGGAAAAGGTGTAGCTATTACCTAATTGTACCTGAGACCACCTTCTTAGTAGAGTTGTGTGTGAGACATTGAACTTTTAAAATCTAAACTTGTCATTTCTCTATTTATCTATTTAATAGAAAATTCACAGATCTGCTATATGGATATAGTAAAATACATATTTTATACAAATATCAACTTTTTGCAATGGAAATTTCACATAAGTATCAAATAAAACTACATTTTAATTCAGAAACAAGTGAAGTTTCCATGATGAATAAACCAGGCAAGCACAGAATTTAAAAAGTAAAATTCTCAAATGGGTTAATTAATTTACAGGTAGTATTCACCAGGGATGCAGTTATTAAAATGAGAAGGGAATTATATAGACTACTACATAATTATTTTAAGATTTGAAATTGAGATTCAATATTAAGTGCTGCCTTGATATATGGGACAGTCTGGGAGTCTTCAAATGGCCAAACTGCCAGTTTCTCTCCCCACTCTGCCTCCTTGGATAAGATCTCTCAGACAAACACCCTTTCTTATCAGGGGGAACCGGCACACAGCATTCTGCTTCTCCTTGAACAGCAAGCATAATTTCCCTGCCAGCCCTTAGAATAATTCAAACAAACCCGTGGTAACCAAGGGTCACCTCACCTTTTTGTTACTACAAAGCCTGCTTCCCATAACCTGTTTCTTCACTCAGCTCCTGAGTTCAAATCCTTTGTGACCCTGCATGGCATTCAGTCTCCTCTTCCAAGCTGTGAGTATGTGTGAATAGCAAATTGTTGTGTATCTCATCTATGCTGTGTGTTCATCCGTCTTGGACTATTTGGATGAATGACCTCTCCTTTAACCCTAGGTGAATAGTAGGCTTTTAGAACCAAAGATTCAGTATCTTAAAATATTAGCTATCTTTCAAACCATGAGACTTCCAAATGATTTAAAAAACACCACTACAACATTGTTAATGTTTCTTAGATTGAATTTTATTGTCTGCGCAAATGACAATTTAGAATTTCCTTGTTTTCAGGGTATTGATGGCTTCTCACTGCACTCCATGGCATTGTTAATTTAAAATACCTGATACTCTGATTATAAAGTTGGGTGGAAACCTATGTCATTCAATCTTAGCAACAAGTAAACATTCTTGTTCTGATTAGTTGATCATCAAGCCCTCTACATTCAGTGAAATGTGTGCACTTGTGTGTAGCGTATGATAGTAGACTGATAGTGGGCCAGCATCAGATGCCTGCAGCACTGCTCATGTTACCCTGAAAACACTAGGGTACGTGTTTACCCTTCAAAGACATTATTTTCTTTGTATTTCTCTGAACAGGTGATATTTTTTTCAAAGAGGGCAATACCACTACGATAAAACTTTGTAAGAAGAATCTCTTTATTGGATAAAGTTAGCAAACTAATGCTGTCAGAGATTGTATTACACTCTCCCTTGTGTATGCTTGAAGTGTGATTTTCAGAAAAGATCATTTCAGAAAAGAAAAGAATAAATTGCTGTATTCTCTCTCCAGAATCCTTTTCAAAACAGAGTTGACAGTTGAGTGATTGCATCTCTAATAGAGACTGTGATAGAATATGTGAGATTAAAAACTCTGCAGCTTCATCCAGAAGGCACTGAACAAAATGGGTCAAAGTTAATACAGAACACCCTAAATCAAACCCAGATAACTAATCAACTTAATTTTGCCCTCAATACACAGAGGTTAAGATCTGTGCCTTTTGTAGTCTTTGTTCCTCAGGTTTCAAAATTCTATAGTTTTTCCTTGTATAAAGATCTTATCTATTTGTTCAGGAACTTTGAGCTTAAAATTAATAACATCTGAATGAAGGAAGGTATACCTGTAGAAATAAAATGTTCTGATTATCTTTAAACTTCCAAAAGAGCTGCTAAAGGGAAATGTGAGGAATGGTATGCGTCTAGTTATTGTTTAATTTAGACTTTAGGGTTTAGAACTTCAAAGGAGAAAACTAAAGAGAGAAATTATGAAATATGAAATACTAATATTGTGTTCTATTAGAAATTGCACATGCATGGGCCCATTCCCATGTTGTACTTTGTAAAATTGTGTAAAAAATAACAGAAAACATATATCTCATATGGGTAAATAAAACATACAATAAATCAAGACTCTCTGAAAAGATAGCTCAAAGATTCTATTCCAATCTAAGTGTTATCCTTCAGCTATTTAGCTACCTCACAAAGAAATATTATTCATCAATAAAATTTAAATAAAGAAACACAGATGTAAAGCTCTATAACTCAAAATATTTTTTAAATTATTTCAATCTGCCCACTGTGGTAAAGAGTCCAGATATTTTTATGTTCAGTATTTTGACTACCTGAATATTGATGAAGTAGAGCTATAATTCCTTCTGACTATTCTTTCTATGATATCAGCGCACATATTCTTTTCTTTTTGCTACCATGAATCTACAATTACATATGCAATATTATGGTTCTTAAACTACCCACTTCACCAGGTCCCCCCCACCAACCACAATAAAGTCACTGTCCATAAGCATAGTGAGATGCTATAGAATCACTACTTGTCTTCTCTGAGTTGTAGAGCCCTTCCCATGGCCCCCAACATTACATCTGGTAATCGTAATGCCCCTTTTTCCCCCTTGTCCCTCCCTTCCCACCCATCTTCCCCAGCCCCTTTCCCTTTGGTAACTATTAGTCTGTTCTTGGGTTCTGTGAGTCTGCTGCTGTTTTGTTCCTTCAGTTTTTTCTTAGTTCTTATACTCCACATATGAGTGAGATCATTTGATACTTGTCTTTTTCCATTTGGCTTATTTCACTGAGCATAATACCCTCTAGCTCCATCCATGTTGTTGCAAATGGTAGGATTTGTTTTCTTCTTATGGCTGAATAATATTCCATTGTGTATATATACCACCTCTTCTTTATCCATTCATCTACTGATGGACATTTAGGTTGCTTCCATTTCTTGGCTATTGTAAATAGTGCTTCGATAAAAATAGGGGTGCATCTATCTTTTCCAAATTGGGCTGCTGCATTCTTAGGGCAAATTCCTTGGAGTGGGATACTTGGGTCAAATGGTATATCTATTTTGAGTTTTTGGAGGAACCTCCATACTGCTTTACACAATGGTTGAACTAATTTGCATTCCCACCAGCAGTGTAGGAGGGTTCCCTTTTCTCCATATCCTCGCCAACATTTGTTGTTGTTTGTGTTTTGGATGTTGGCCATCCTCACTGGTGTGAGGTGATATCGCATTGTGGTTTTAATCTGCATTTCTCTGATGATTAGCGATGTGGAGCATCTTTTCATGTGCCTATTGGCCATCTGAATTTCTTCTTTGGAGAAGTGTCTTTCATGTTCTATGCCCATTTCTTAATTGGATTATTTGCTTTTTGTTTGTTAAGGTGCGTGAGTTCTTTATATATTTTGGATGTCAACCCCTTATCAGATACGTCATTTATGAATATATTCTTCTATACTATAGGATGTCTTTTTGTTCTACTGATGGTGTCCTTTGCTGTATAGAAGCTTTTCAGCTTGCTATAGTCCCACTTGTTCATTTTTGTTTTTGTTTCCCTTCCCCGGGGAGATACGTTCATGAAGAAGTTGCTCATGTTTATGTCCAAGACATTTTTGCCTATGTTTTTTTCTAAGAGTTTTATGGTTTTGTGACTTACATGCAGGTCTTTGATCCATTTTGAGTTTACTTTAGTGTATGGGGTTAGACAGTAGTCCAGTTTCATTCTCTTACATGGAGCTGTCCAGTTTTGCCAACACCAGCTGCTGAAGAGGCTGTTATCTCCCCATTGTATATCCAAGGCTCCTTTATAATATATTAGTTGACTGTATATGTTTGGATTTTCTATTCTGTTCCACTGCTCTGTGCGTCTGTTTTTGTGCCAATACCAAATTGTCTTGATTACTGTAGCTTTGTAGTAGAGCTTGAAGTCAGGGAGCAAAATTCTCCCTGTTTTATTCCTCCTTCTCAGGATTGCTTTGGCTGTTTGGGGTCTTTTGTGGTTCCATATGAATTTTATAATTATTTGTTCCAGTTCATTGAAGAAAATTTTTGGTATTTTAATAAGTATTGCATTGAATCTGTAGATTGCTTTAGGTAGTATAGCCATTTTGACAATATTTATTCTTCCTAGCCAAGAGCATGGGATGAATTTCCATTTGTTAGTGTCCACCTTAGTTTCTCTTAGGAGTGTCTTGTAGTTTTCAGGATACAGGTTTTTCACTTTCTTCGTTAGGTTTTTTCCTAGGTATTTTATTCTTTTTGATGCAATTGTGAATGGAATTGTTTCCCTAATTTCTCTTCCTGTTAACTTATCATTAGTGTATAAGAAAGCAGATTTCTGTGTGTTAATTTTGTATCCTACAACTTTGCTGGATTCAGATATTAGCTCTAATATTTTTGGAGTGGAGTCTTTACAGTTTTTAGGTATAGTATCACGTCATATGCAAATAGTGACTATTTGACTTCTTCTTTACCAATCTGGATGTCTTGTATTTCTTTGTTTTGTCTGATTGCCATGGCTAGGACCTCCAGTACTATGTTGAATAACAGTGGAGAGAGTGGGCATCGCTGTCTTGTTCCCAATTTTAGATGAAAAGCTTTCAGTTTCTCGATGTTAAGTATGATGTTTGCTGTGGGTTTGTCATATATGGCCTTTATGATGTTGAGGTACTTGCGCTCTATACCCATTTTGTTGAGAGTTTTAATCATGAATGGATGCAGAATTTTGTCAAATGCTTTTTCAGCATCTATGGAGATGATCATGTGGATTTTATTTGTCTTTTTCTTGATGTGATGGATGATGTTGATGGATTTTCGAATGTTGTACCATCTTTGCATCCCTGGGATGAATCCCACTTGATTATGGTGTATGATCCACTTGATGTATTTTTGAATTCGGTTTGCTAAAATTTTGTTGAGTAATTTTGCTTCTATGTTCATCAGGGATATTGGTCTGTAATTTTCTTTTTTTATGAGGTCTTTGTCAGGTTTTGGTATTAGAGTGATGCTGGCTTCATAGAATGAGTTTGGAAGTATTCCCTCCTCTTCTATTTTTTTGAAAACTTTAAAGAGAATGGGTATTATTTCTTCTCTATACGTCTGGTAAAATTCAGAGGTGAATCTATCTGGCCCAGGGGGTTTGTTCTTGTGTAGTTTTTTGATTACCGATTCAATTTCGTTACTGGTGATTGGTCTGTTTAGTTTTTCTGTTTCTTGCTTGGTCGGTTTTGGAAGGTTGTATTTTTCTAAGAAGTTGTCCATTTCTTCTAGGTTTTCCAGCTTCTTAACATACAGATTCTCATAGTATTCTCTTATAATTCTTTGTATTTCTGTGGGGTCCGTCGTGAATTTTCCTTTCTCATTTCTGATTCTGTTTATGTGTGTAGATTCTCTTTTTCTCTTAATAATTCTGGCTAGGGGTTTATCTATTTTGTTTATTTTTTCAAAGAACCAACTCTTGGTTTCATTGTTTTTTTCTATTGTTTTATTCTTCTCAATTTTATTTATTTCTTCTCTTATCTTTATTATGTCTCTCCTTCTGGTGACTTTGGGCCTCATTTGTTCTTCTTTTTCCAATTTCAATAATTGTGTCTTTAGACTATTCATTTGGGAATGTTCTTCCTTCTTTAAATAGGCCTGGATTGCAATATACTTTCCTCTTAGAGCTGCCTTTGCTGCATCCCACAGAAGTTGTGGCTTTGTGTTATTGTTATCATTAGTTTCCATATATTCTTTGATCTCTTTTTTAATTTGGTCGTTGACCCATTGATTATTTAGGAACATGTTGTTAAGTCTACCTGTATTTGTGAGTCTTTTTGTTTTCTTTCTACAATTTATTTCTAGTTTTATACCTTTGTGATCTGAGAAGTTGGTTGGTAGGATTTCAATATTTTTGAATTTACTGATTTTCTTTTCGTAGCCTAGTATGTGGTCTATTCTGGAAAATGTTTCATGTGCACTTGAGAAGAATGTGTATCCTGCTGCTTTTGGATGCAGAGTTCTGTAGATGTCTGTTAGGTCTATCTGTTGTAGTGTGTTGTTCAGTGCCTCTGTGTCTTTACTATTTTCTGTCTGGTTGATCTGTCCTTTGGAGTGATTGGTGTGTTGAAGTCTCCTAAAATGAATGCATTGCTTTCTATTTCCTCCTTTAATTCTGTTAGTATTTGTTTCACATATATCGGCACTCCTGTGTTGGGTGCATATATATTTAAAACGTTTATGTTCTATTGTTGGACTGACCGCTTTATCATTATGTAATGTCCTTCTTTATCTCTTGCTACTTTCTTCGTTTTGAAGTCTATTTTGTCTGATACAAGTACTACAACACCTGCTTTTTTCTCCTTGTTGTTTGCATGAAATATCTTTTTCCATCCCTTCACCTTTAGTCAGTGTATATCTTTGGGTTTGAGGTGAGTCTCTTGTAAGCAGCATATAGATGGGTCTTGCTTTTTTATCCATTCTATTACTCTGTGTCTTTTGATTGGTGCATTCAGTACATTTACATTTAGGTTGATTATCGATAGATATGTACTTATTGCCATTGCTCGCTTTAGATTCGTGGTTACCAAAGGTTCAAGGGTAGCTTCTTTACTATCTAACAGTCTTACTTAACTTTCTTGTTAATTATTGTAAACATAGTCTAATGATTCTTTATTTCTCTCCCTTCTTATTCTCTTCCTCCATTCTTTATATACTAGGTGCTTTATTCTTTGTCTTTAGTTAGTATTTGGATGGTCTGCTTTCTCTGCTCTGATTGTATTTTCGCTGGTGACATCTTTTTAGCCTTAGGAGTGCTTCCATCTAGAGTAGTCCCTTTAAGATATCCTGAAGAGGTGGTTTATGGGAGGCAAATTCCCTCAGCTTTCGCTTGTCTGGAAATTGTTTAATCCCTCCCTAAAATTTAAATGATAATCGTGCTTGATACAATATTCTTCTTTGAGGCCCTTCTGTTTTATTACGTTAAGTATATCATGCCATTCTCTTATGACCTGTGAGATTTCTGTTGAGAAGTCTGATGATAGTCTGGTTAATTTTCCTTTGTAGGTGATATTTTTTCCTCTCTCTAGCTGCCTTTAGTACTCTGTCCTTATCTTTGATCTTTGCCATTTTAATTATTATGTGTCTTGGTGTTGTCTTCCTCAGGTCCCTTGTGTTGGGAGATCTGTAGGCTTCCATGGTTTGAGAGACTATTTTCTTCCCCAGCTTGGGGAAGTTTTCAGCAATTATTTCTTCAAAGACACTTTCTATCCCTTTTTCTCTCTCTTCTTCCTCTGGTATTTCTATAATGTGAATATTGTTCCGTTTGGATTGATCAACCAGTTCTCTTAAAATTCCTTCATTCCTAGAGATCCTTTTATCTCTCTCTGCCTCAGCTTCTCTGTATTCCTGTTCTCTGATTTCTATTCCATTAATAGTCTCTTGCATCTCAACCAGTCTGCTGCTAAGCCCATCGATCATTTGTCTCATTTCTGCATAGTCTTTCCTCACTTCCCTCACTTCCTCCCTTAGCTCTTGCATATTTCTCTGTAGATCCATCAGTATGGTTATGACTTTTATTCTGAATTCTTTTTCAGGAAGATTGTGCATGTCCATCCCATAGGATCCCTCTCTGGGGTTGTCTGGGTAAGCTTTGTTTGTACCATATTCCTCTGTCTTTTCATGGCGATAGAAGTGGTCGCTGGTAGGCGCCATGTTTTTCAGCTGGGCTCTTTAAGACTTTTAAAAAGAAAAAGAAAAGGAAAGAAGAAGAGAAAAACAAAACAAAAAAAACCCAACAACAGCATAAAAAAAAAATCTGCCGGGAGTAGATTCTGTGAGGTTGCTGTAGGTGGCGCTGCTGCTCCACTGTTCCATTCTGCTGGACCCTTTGTGGCACCCACTGGACCATGGGTTGAACCAATGCGATTCTGCTGATATCTTTTCGAAGCCTCAGCATGGCTCCTTTGCTCGGCCGCTGGCCTAGGGGTCCAATATCCCCCAGGACTCCCAGCCTGCTGGGCTGAGTGCGCTGGGATGATTTTGTTCCACTGTTGGGCCCTTGTCTCTTTAAGACTTTTAAAAAAATGCCCGCTTTTCTTTTGTCCCGGGGAGCCGGCTGAGAGGACCTGGCTGGCCGTCTGTCTCTCCAATCTCCGATACACTGTGCGATGTATGTCAGCGCTCCCGGCACAGATCACCAGGGCTGGTTATTTGGTGGGCCCATGCCTCCACTCCCTCCCGCTCTGAATCCTTTCCTCCCGCTGCTGCGCTGGGGTGTTGGAGCACTCAGGTCCCGCCGGTTTGTGGCCCCGTGTCCTACCCACTTTGTGAAGCGCTGAGTCCCTGCAGGTGCAGCTCTAGCCTGGCTGTTGTACTCTATCTTCTGGTGTCTCTTTTAGGAATAGTTGTATTTATTGTATTTTCTTTGGAGGATATTTCTGCTGCCCTGCTCACACCGCCATCTTCCCAGAAGTCCCAGCCCACATATTCTTACCTCCACAAAAATGTTCTTCCATTAGAGCAGTGTTTTCAGAGAAAGAGCACACTTCAGAATCACATGAACATTATTTGTTTCTTTATAAATTATAGATTCCTGAGTACTAACTCAGACCTACCCAATCAGTGCTTTGGATGGAGTGGGGCCCGGCATGTGCATTTTTCAGCAATCCTTTGTTAAAGGATCATGCTGTAGAGAGCACAGTCAATCATATGCTCTTGGCAGCTGGAGCTTCCCTGCTTACTGTTGTCTCTGTTCCTATTTACTCTGCTCCCCCAGCACCTCTTTTAACAAGAGGTATGCCAGGTCCACTGCAGGCAGCAATGGAGACCAACGTTAGCAATCTGGAGCTGATGTCTTTAATGATGCGGTTGCTCTCCCCACACCATTAATTCTGTCCCAAGGCTGAAGAAAGAATCCTTTTTAAAGGTGCAGTAATTTTCAAAATCAGAGTCAGTCATAATTAGATTCTAAAATCCCAGTGAATAAAACCCCACATCACGCTTATTCATAGCTGTTTGCTTGTCCTGGCATCATGCATTTGAGTCTACTTAAGAGAACAGGAAAGGAGACAAACTACCCACAAGTGTGCAGGAAACTAAATGTTGAAACAAGAAGTCATGACGATAGTCAACAGCACAGGCCTGTGGTAAGAGGTGCACTAGAACTGCAAAGGTGACTCAAAAACTAGAATGCGAACTAACAAGAAGTGTGAGTCTAATAGTAGTAGATAGTTGCTGCAGTTGATATTTGTCATATTTGTGAGCCCCTCTTGAATAATCTTTGCAAAAAGAGGTAAATTTCTGAGTTCTGTCTCATAAATAGAAACCAGAATTTGAATTTTCAGATTCCCTAGCAAATGAAAGGTGAATACATGACCTATACTCTGCCAATCAGACACACAGATTTTTGGCTCTGAGTACATGACTGGTGGCAAGAACGTTTCACAGCAACTTTAGCGCTGCTTGTATGGTTGCTAACAATGGGTTGGAAGAACATCAGAAGCTGATGATTGACCTGCTGGAGCAGAAGTGGAATTGGTGCTGGGAAGTGGTTTCATTTTATTTTTGATGATAGTGCAGCACCAGCAGTTTCCTCTCGAGGCCAGTGTGGGGAAATGTTTCTAACGAAGGAGAGTCAAGATTATCACCATGTACTTTCTATGTGTCAAATGTTTCCTGATATTCTTCAACAAATCTCATTTGAAGCAATGCAAACTCTCATTACAACTAAAGTCCCAGAGCACACACAGCAGGATGTTTGGAAGTGCCTACATGCCCAAAGGGTGTTGAGGATAAAGATAGGTGGTCAGACACCGAACTATTCATCTTTATAACTTCCCCCAAATAAAACAAGCAAATACTATCTCTCATAAATGGAAACCTGTTCAAACCATTATGATAGTCACACTTTTTAATTTAATTTTCCAATGTAAGTCAATTCACAGAATAAAAATGCAATGAAAAAGGAGCTGATTTCAATCTGACACCTACTGGACACACTGCTAAATAAAATATGGGGCTAAGAAGCAGCTTCAAGAAGAGTTAGAAATTCATTGAGTTAAATGAAAGTGAAATACAAGGTGTCAAAATTTTGTGGGCAACAAAAGTAGTGTTTATGGGGAAAGTTATAGCACTGAATGCATATATGAAAAGAATAAAGATCTAAAGCAAAGAACTTAAGCCTGTACTTTAGCAGACTATAAAATAAGAACCATTTAAGCCTAAAGCAAGCAGAAGGAAAAGAATAATAGCAATTAGTCCAGAAATAAATGAAATTGAAAACGAGGAGATAAATAGAGAAAATAAATGAAACAAAAAGTCAGTTCTTTGAAAAGACTGATGAGATTTATAATAATCTAACCAGCTTTACCATGAAAAAGAAAAGATGCAAGTCATGCAAATGAAAGAGGAATCACCACAACTTAGTCATCTGATATTAAAAGTATAATAAAGTAAAATTACGAAAACTCTCTGACCACAAATTAGAAAACTTAGAAGAAATGCACCAATTCTCTGATAGACAAAAACAGACAAAACTCAAATAAGATATATAATCTGCATAGGTCTGTATCTATTAAAGTAACTGCATAAATAATTACTAATTCTCAAAATAAAAAGCACCAGGTACAGATGGTTTTTCTGGTAAATTTTATCATATATATGTAAAAAAATATATGATACCAATTCTCTACAATTTTATCCAGATAACAGAAGCTGAGAACCACTTTCTAACTTTTTCTATTAGGTCAGAAAAATCCTAAAACTAAAGTGAGACAAAGACATTATAAGAAAGAAAACTGTCAAAAACATTTGTCAAAAATTCCTCAACAAAGTGTTAGCAAATCTAAGCCAACAAGTATAAAAAGAGTTCTGTACTTGAATCAGGTGAGATTTATTCAAGGTATACAAGGCTAGTTCAACATTTGAAAATTAACTAATATAATTCTCAGCATCATCAGGCTAAAAAAAAAATGATCATAGCAATTGAAGCCAAAAAGTTTTTCCACAAAATCCAATACTCATACCTGATTAAAAATGTTCAGACTACACATAGAAAGGAAATTTCTTAACTTAATAAAGAACATCTATAAAACACCTAGAGCAGTCATCATCTTTGATGATAAGTAACTGGATGCTTTCCTACCAAGGCTGGGAATGAATATGACAAGGATGAACTCTCTCATCCCTTCTATTCACTATTACAATGGAAATCTGAGCTCGCACATTAAGAAAAGAAAGAGAAAGCACATACATATTTGGAAATGAGAGATCAAACTGTCATTCACATATGACATGATTGTCTATGCAAAGAAATCTCAAGAAACAGACAAAAAGCTCCTGAAATGAATAAGCAAATATAGCAAAATCACAGAACATAAAAAGTCAATTGCGTTGTCAATATACTAGTGATGAACCATTGGAATTTGAAATTAAAAACAGTACTGTTAATATTATCACCAAATACTTAAACACTTCAGTATAAATGTAACAATATATGTCTAGGACTTATTTGTAGAAAACTACAAAACTCTGAAAAAAATCAAAGAATACCTAAATAAATGAGATATATTCCATATTCATGGATTAGAAGACTAAGTATTGTTAAGATGTCATTTATTTTCAAATTTTCCTTTGTATTCAATACAGACAAGCTCAAAGTGTCAGTAAGCTTTTTTGAGGATATTGACAAAATGTTTATAAAGTGTGTATAGAAAGTCAAAAGGTCTAGAATAGCCAACATGATACTGTAAAACAAAATTGGAAAAATAATGTTATTTGACTTCAAGATTTACTGCAAAGCTACATTAATCAAGACAGCATGTATTGGTAAAATAGAACCATCAATCAATAGAATGGAATAGAGAGCCCTGAAATAGACTCATACAAATATAGTCAACTAATCAAAGCTGTAAAGGCAAGTCAATAATAAAGGATAGTCTTTTCAATAAATGGTACTGTAAAAATTGGATATGCATATGGCAAAAACATAAAAAGTAACTCTAGAAAGAAACGTTACATCCCCCCAAAAAATTAACTCAAAATTGATCATAGACCTGAATATAAAATAGAAAGCTATAGGAGAAAATCTTTGTGTGCTTGGATTTGGTAATGAATTTTTACATACAACACCAAAAGGATAATACAGGAAAGAAAACATTAATACACTGAACTTAATAAAATTAAAACCTATTCTTTAAAAGACACTATTAAGAGCAATTTAGGATGACAGGTTGGACATTTTTTGCAAAACAAATCATGTTATTACTATATAATCTAGTAATTGTGCTCTCTGTTATTTGCCCAAATGAATCGAAAATTTGTCACTATAAAACCTGCATATGAATATTTATAGAAACTTTACTCATAAATGCCAAAAACTGGAAGTAAAATTCCCTTCAATAGGTGAATAAACAGACTGTATGTCCACACAACATACTAATACTCAGAGATAAAAAGAAATGAGCTGTCCAGCCATGAAAACACATGGAAGAAACTTAAATTCATATTGCTAGGTGAAAGAAGTTTGAAAAGGGTACATTCTGTATGATTACAACTATATAGCATTCTGTAAAAGGTAAAACTACAGAGAAAATAAAAAGATCAGTGGTTGCCAGGGCTTTAGCATAGTGTGAGAGGGGGAGGTGGAGGAAGAACAGGTTAAGCACAGGGGACTTTAGACCAGTGAAACTGTGCTATATGATATTGTAATGGTGGGTACATGACATTATGCATTTGTCAAAACTCACATCACAGTGCAGCACAAAGAGTGAGCCCTAATGTAAACTATGAACTTTGGTTAATAATAAACTGTCACCAGTTGTTGCAAATGTACTACACTAATGTGTGCAAAGGGGTATATGAGGATTCTCTCTACTTTTTTGCTCAATTTTTCAGTAAACCTAAAACTGCTCTAAAATTAGTCTGTTAATTAAAAACAATAAAAGAACTATCAAGCATAAAATACATGGAGAAATCTTAAGTGTTTACTGTATAAAAGAATTCCATCTAAAAAAATCTGCATAGTGTATAATTGCAGTGATATGACTTTCTGGAAGTCAAAACTATTGAGATAGTGTAGCTCTGGGGGAAGGCTATTCCCTGCCTGGGGTGAATCTGCTATGAATTCACTAAAACTGAAGTAAGGCAAAGGGAAGGTCACGTTGGGAGAAACTGGTTTTTATTGCTCACAGCTTGCTCACATTCACTAGGCAGGCCTGGCTCCATCTGTCCCCTCTGGCCACAATGCAAGCTCACGTTCCCTGCCTGCCCCTTCTGGGAGGAACTCCATGGGCAGGGCCATGGTGACTGACTAGCACCGAACCAATTAGATACCAGGAACAGAGGGAGGGAGAGAATGGCCACTTTCACTCCACTCCTTGCCCTGGATTGACTGGCAGCTCTGAAACATCCATTGGTATACAAATGGACTAAGGCTAGGTGGGAGATTCTGGAAATTTTGCCATTTCCCCCACAGATAGTAAAAACATGTATGATTATCAAAGCTTTGGGGAATGGTGGGAAAGAAGACTAGGTGAAGAACAAGGAATTTGGGGATTAGTGAAACTATTCTCTATAATATTATAATGGTGGAAATGTGACAGTATGCATTTTTCAAACACACAAAAATTTATAGCGTGAAGAGCAAAACTTATGTATGCAAATTTAAGAGTCATTTGGGAGTTCAGAGAATCCCAGTAAAGATACAGACTTTGAGAATTTAACAGTATTACAAATGTATGAAACAACCTCACTTGAAGATGCCTGGGGAAAAAAGTGCTGACCTCAGTAATCTTGGAAATGAGTTGAGTCTGCAAGTTAAAAGCAAAAGGACCTGAATTTAGGCACTTTAGCTGATCAAGTGTCCCCAGGGCAGGTGGGTTAGCAATTATGATACTGCTAGCTATGTAGTATATACTATATACCGGAATTTAAGCCAGATTTTTTGCTTTTTGAGTGGGAGTATGCAGATAAGCAAAGGGAGGAGGCTAGAATGATTCATGGGGTAAGAGGTTAAACTCTGAGATACCAGTAAGAATTCAGGTTTAATTTAATGTAGATACAGATGGTAGATTTAGATGTTTAAACATACAGGTATGTGTATATGCACAGGTTAGTATACACACATATTTCCTTGCTCAGACAGCTGAGAGGGCCTGAAAGAAACAACACCCAGTCAATGAGCACACCTAGGATGAAAGTTGGGTAAACAAATAAAGTCTTCACAAGATACTCCCTAGTGTTTGTTTTTAGTTTGTATTAAGATTTCAATATTTATTCAAGCAAAGTCTAGGAAATGCTCCTTAAATCTGAGGTATTCTATATAAATATATTTATTTCAAAGGATAAGCTTTGAATTGTGAATCGTGATACCAAAAGAACACCACACATAAAGAATGATAAGATTTCCATTGGTGTAGGAAAACTATGTGCCAAGTACTGTGTTACTCAGAATGAAGAATGAGGATGAAACAAAGAGATCTTACCCTCATTTAGTTGAAAATAAGTAGAAGAAACAAGAATGCACACATATAAAAGTAATATAACAAAAAAAGTTGTAAATTAAGTGTTTTCAGAGAAATACAGTAAAAGAGCTATACAGAAACAAAATAGATATAAATTACTTTCAAGAAAGGAAACAGGGAAGTCCCTTAATGGTAGTATTTGATCTTCCATTTGATCTATCAGTTAAGAGTGAGTAAATACATCAAGTTGTGGATTTATTTTCTATCTGGAATGTGACTACATTATTGTTTTAATTTTGTTACACATTATGTTAAAAGGTTTCTTTGTCAGAACAAAATTCATACATCAAGGTGTTTTGTTTTTTATCTATGAGATGATTCACTGTGTAACAGTTACAGTTTGCATAACAAACCACCCCAAACCTAGTGGTTTAAAAGATCAGTGTATCAGTGCTCAGTATTGTTGATTGGCTGAGTGCTTCTTCTGACCTGACCCAGCATGGGTGATGGGCTGAGCTGTCTCTTGTATTAGTGGTCAGCCAGTAGGTGTGTCTGGTGGCTGAATGATCTAGGATGCCTCCACTCTGTCTAGCTGGCTGTCAGGCTATCAGTCAGGGCATCTAGGTCCTCTTCCCTCTAGTCTCTTAGCCACACCTGTTGGCTAGTTTGGACTTATTCACATGGTGATCTTAAGAATACAATATAGGAAGAGAGTAACTTCATTGTACAATTGCTTTATATGCCTCTGCTTGTATCACATTTGGTACTGTCTCATTGGCCAGAGCAAGTCACATGCTCAGGCTAGACTTTTAGGTGAGGAGAAATAGACTTCACCTCTAGATGGGGAGATTTGTCTCATCGAAAAGGACATGAGCCTAGGAATGGGAAGAATTTGTGCCATTTTTGCAATGTTATCATACATGATTACTTGTAAAATATTTGTTGAATATAATATTAAAAACTTGGACCCACATATGCTTTATATGTTAACATTTTCTTTTGAAATATAGCAAAAAAAACTATTGAAACCTTTAGAGGCATTGAGGAAAATAAATATGACAAATTTCTTCTATACAATAAATGGGGTAACATGATATGTTTGTGAAAAAAATTATTTGAAAATTATTAAATTCACATAGCGTTCTAATCAAATATGTGTAAAACATAAAAAACACTAAAATTGAAGGCAAACATGATTAACATATGTTGAGTCAAAAAAAATTATTCTTTTTTTGTGTCTCTGAACTCATTCAAAGCGTGTTCTCTTAGAACTGAGTGTTGATCATTTGCAGGCTATGAAAGACTTATTTCCTTCCAAAATGTTATATAAAATGTTGCTGGTGGCCTTGAGATGTGACACTGTGTATCTCAGTACTCTATAAACTTATGGTAAAAACATTTCAGCGCATGTAAATTTGTTGATTCTGCACTGTGTCTATTGGTAACCATGTTTATGTATTGCCAAGGGACATAGTTAAATATGAGTTGTTATGTGTGAATTTTGGAAAGCCTTCTGCTCACTGTATATTGCCTTAATTTAGGTGCCAGAATCTTGACTCTGACCATCAAGTCTAAATGCCAGCATTTAACAGTCCATTTGGTGAGTTCCTTCACTTAATGCTTGATGAAAGTAGCAGAAGGATTTGTTGATAGAACCTTATTAAAAGTTCTTAGTTTATAATGTAGCTATATGTGACAAAACCCAGATATTCAGTACTTCCCAATAATCACCTCTCATGCTGAAATGGCCTATGGGTATACTACCTCCTGCTCATCTGAATTCACTTACTAATGCCCCATATTGCTCTTAACCCAACCAGCTGCTCTGGAATTAATTATTCTGTTTTTGTGTCTATGAACTTATTCAAAGTGTGTTCTGTTAGAACTGAGTGTTGATGATTTGCAGGCTATGAAAGAGTTATTTCCTTCCAAAGTGTTACATAAAATGTTGCTGGTGGCCTTGAGGTGTTACGCTGTGTATTCCAGCACTCTACAAACGTATGATAAAAACATTTCAGCATGTGTGAATTTCTTCATTTTTAGATTGTATGTGTCTTCTACTATTAGATAATATTTCCAGGAACATTATAAACCTGAAATATGGTTCAAACATTATCATTTTAGATGCAATTTCATTTTTCTCATAATATTCTTAATTAGTTTGTCTGTGTTGGCTTATTCCTTGGCATCATTGTTGTTACCATCCAATGAAGGGCTTTTATCAGCTGCAACAAAGTAAATATGTTGTCATTATTTCATTAGTTAATTCTTGAAACTCTTTCCTTTGTTGTTTCCATGAATCTTTACAACCACACATTCATTTTTTTAGAATCTCTTTATGTTAGAAACAGTATGTTTGGAAATGCATTACAGTTTTTAAATCTTTTCAGGAAGATTAACTCCTACTTGGAATTTGGGTTGAAATTAGAAATGGAATCAATTATTATTGACGCTATTTTTTGAATGCCTACTATATATGCCTCATATATTTTATCTTTTGGAAGCCTAAACTCAATCTTTTGTAGCAAGCATTAGTCACAATTTTACAAATGAGAAAGTAGAACTTGCAAATAGATCATTAACTTAAAATTCCCAAGATAGTAATGTAGCAAAACTGGGGTTCAAATCTGGATCTGTCTCAATAAGAAAATCACTGTTTTGGGGACTCTCTTGTCCCCTCCTGTCCTGAGCCAGGATGTCTGTCCTCTTGCTCTCTCTCCAAATAAAAGCCTTTGCCTTGCTCTCTTAAAATAAAAAAAGAAAGAAAGAAAAAGAAAAAGAAAATCACTGTTTTTTACACTATACTGACAACAATTTGTGTAATCTCCTTGAACGTCTTTCAACAATATTACTTTAGACATCCTCATTCTTAGAAATACTTAGAAAAACATAAGACAATAGGAGTTACAGGGGAAAAAAGCACTGGTCCTTAAGCTGAGCATCTAAGGAAGAGTCAGACAAATAAATATGTACAATAAATGTAATATAAGCAGAGAACTTCTTTTGGACATGGGTCTGTTTTTGACTTGCCTTACATTCCACTGGACTTATGAGGGAGGAAGGGAGGTTTATGTGACTAGAGAAACACAGAGCCATCATTTTTTGTTTACCACAGTGGGCAAAAGATAATCTGAAAGTGACTTATCTAGGGAAAAATAAATTCAGAATTATCATCTTTTCAAGTCATACATTTGTTTTTGGTTAAACTTATCTCTACTTTCTAAAATAGTGATAACTAAGAATTAACAACTTTTTTTAATAATTAAAATCACGCATTAGTTAACATAACCTGTACCAAGAATTTCTGTTGCATTTTGGATTCTTAAATCCAGATCATCTACTGCTGTTGCTATTAGTTAGCTCCTAATAATTGAGCTGAATCTGTCTATTCATTGTTTTGCAAACTAAAAACAATGAGAAGCCAGCAGGGCAAGCTTTTGTTGTTGAGAAGTGTAGATGCTTAATTTCATATATATATTCAAAAGAGGAAATATTTTTAATTAGGAGTCAAGGAACTTTGAAGTTTGGAGGAACAAACCTTCATGGGACAGCTTAGGTTTTGTTGCTAAGCTTTGGGAAGAATTGGGTATTCACTGCAGTTGTCCTTCTGGTCTCTTCCAGTACCAGAGCTGTGTTCTAGAGCCTTGACCAAAATCAAAGTAAACTTTGGCAAAAACATATTACCATAACATCTCCTTGGCAACCATAATCATATTTCTTCCTTTCAAGATAACTAAAATCTTAGATTAAAACTCTGAGGCTAAAATAAATGCCTATAATAAAACTCTATGCTATGATCAATCTTATTAAATTGGATTTTGAGATTTTTAAAAAACAAGTAGTTTTGTTTGGTTTGATGAATAGGTGATTTTGCTGTCAAAAAACCAGTGCTACCATTTCAGCATTGCTTTTCTGAATAACCGTTCCCATTACTTCTATTTCTCATTTTTCTGACTGGTGAAAGCAAGACAAACTTTGCCACTTTTTCTCCAGGTGATTTGAACAGTAATCTTGTAATTACACATATGATCTACCCTGGGAGATAGAAAATAAGTGCAGAATAATACTTGCATATTATGGGATTTATTTTAGAAAATATGATAAACACCAGAACTTGATAATCTTAAAAAACACATATATATCAATACCTATTTGGTTTTCTCCATAGAACTTATCTTTCACATTATCTCACCACTCAATTTTTTCACCATCCAATTTTTTTACATTCAAATGTTGAAAAGTCTAATTCAGTTATTTTTGGTAGTATCACTTTCTATGAATCAAATTGAAAGTAAAATCTGTTATGAATATATAGAACCACAGACTTATTACAGATAAAAATAAAGATTTTATGTAGAAAGCTTTTATGTGAGTTTCATTCATATCATTAAAGCAAAGCCCTTCATATAACTTAGTGGTCATATGACATATAACCTAGATCTGAGTGATCTTGTAATGTAATTGCATTACCATTTACATAGAAATAGTAGATCCAGTCACAGCTCATTTCTGACTCTATACAGTTCAAAGGGGCACTTGTAAGTACAAAATTTTCATGACCTGCATAAAATTTTCTAATAAACACATCTGGTTATTTTTGAACCATCCAGATGCCTTGGTTGTTTATAAGCAACAGAAGAGGTTTTGCCAAGGACAGATACTGCCTTAAGAAAAATTTAACTATCATGAGTCAAGGAGTTAGTTTATGAACTGTCTGTAGAATTTCCATTTCCAAAGGTACATTACACAAATCTCCAAGGTTACATGCTCTCCAAGGAACATTAGTAAATATCTGCAAGGTTTCCATTTTCCTGACAGAAACAATTACAAATGCCATGCAAGAATAATTTCACGCAGAGAGTTGAGGTAGCTATCAGAATTCTCTTAGGTAATTGTTGCAAATGTTTATGCTAATATTATTTAGCTCTTCAATTTTAACTTAAAAAGCCAGGTAACTGAACTCAGTGAATTTCTTTTGTAGTTAGTGTAGTTCTAAAAAAGAGAACAAATATTTAAAAGAAGGTGGAAGCAAGCTTATGTTCACTTCAAAACTATATGTTTCAAAACAAAATAGTTGGGAACTCTTGTATTCCCTATTTCATTCCAGTAATGAAGAGAAGAGTTGCCATCTGGCCATTTCAAATATACGGAGTTTACACTTCTATATACAAATGACAACATATGGAAACAGGGCCCTGCAATTTGAGTACATATCCCTAGAAATACTTAGGGGTTTTATTTCTCTCAGTTTTTGTACTGCCTGCCTCACCTAACACATTACTTTTAACTTCTAAAAAAATTAAGGGAAATGTGAATTCATGTTTATCTATCAAAAAACCCTCGATAGTGCAAGAGTATACTTTTATTCAGCTTTTTGGGGTAGTTTTGGTAGTTTATTTTAACAATAGCTAAATATTATATATTTTTAATTCTCTCCTGCCCAACATTGACTGATATTAAATTGGAAATTAGAAAACTTTTAACCTAAGTAGATAAAAGTTTTAAACAGATTTTTTAAAGGCAGAGACATTTTTAAAAGAGACAGAGTGGTGTGGAAAGTGATTTAACAGGGCAAAGGAAGGTACAATTAAAGCATAGGAAGAAGAGAATGTTGGGAGAAAAGCATTCACCCCATAGAAACCTAATAGACAAAACCAAACAGAAAAAAAAAACCTTGACCTTAGAACTGATAGGCTGGATAAGAAAAACCAAAAGGCAGTACTGAAATATATGGAATAGTCCATTTATTTTCCAACTCTGCAGGTAGGTGCCTATACACAGGCCAAATAATAGAGGCTTATTCTTCAGAGAAATTGAATTGGAGGGAAAGAATTTAAGGGCCTCAATGGTCAGATCTTGCTTCTCACCCCAGATGTAGAGCCCAGGTATCCTTCCCAGTCTGCTCAGCAAACTCTGTGCCTCAATAAACAAAACAAAACAGAAAACACTGTGAAAACAGATAAAATGTAAGAAACAGAAGAAAAAGTTTTAAAAATCTGTCTAATACAAGGAGATACAACACTCACTAAAAAAGCAATGGCAAAATGATATACAAAAGGGATAAACTCTGACATTAAAAATGTGAAAGTTAATTTTTAAAACATATATTTAAAACTAGGTTAGAAAACACAGCAGAAAAATTCACAGAGAGAAAAACAAGTAAAGGAAACTGGAATTATCAGGGAAAATATTCAAGACACTAATCTGAAGGATCCAACATTTCTCTTCTAGCAATTTCAGAGAAACAGAACACACGCACTGCAAACATGTTTTTAAACAAAATATGCAAAACTTTAGGAGTTTCCAATTAAAGTGTGTTTCAAGTGCCCAGGGGAGTGAATGGAGACTTACTGCGCATTCGTACCATGCTGTACATAGCAACCAGGAGGAGAAAACCAACATCAAAATGGACACGTGTGTCTTAATGAAAATCAGAATGACATCAGCATTTTGTCCAACAACACTGCGAAGGAGAAAATGTTAGGATGATATCTTTCGACCTACGAAATGACTTTCAACCTAGAATTCCATTTCTATCCTGTCTATCGATCTAGTTGAGGACAGAATGGCAAGGAAAGACTAAAAAATCTTACTTTTTATTTTCCTGACTCTTCATCTCAAGGGAAATGACTGGAGAATGTCAGGCCAACATTCTGAACTAAGGCTTTAACACCACTTTCTAAAAAGATTTGATTTGATTCTTTCTCTTTTTCTACACAGGTATTTAGATTCTCATTCTGCACCGATACCCTTTGTAAAATTCCTTGACTCCATAGACAAACTAAGTTTAGACAGACTGTGACCCCAGGATTGTTCAATACAGAAAGTTCCCTGGTCAACAATCTAGAGAAATCCTTTCACCTAGGTGGATATCAGATTCATAGATATTCTCAGTGCACATACATAAAATTTTTTAAAAAGTATATTCTAATAACCACTTAGATAATCAAAGTACCCTTCCCTTGATTACATAATTAACAGAAAGTCTTCTGAATATATATATATAGCCTTTTCTGTGACCTTGCAAAAACACTGATAATTGAACTCTGTTCTATTTAATGTATTTCTTTATCAGTTAATAAATTAGAATACTTGTTCATAAAAATATACATGAATAAAAAAAACTCTCATGAAGCACTGATAATTTTTCCAATTATTTTTTTTCTCATCTTTTATTTTTAAATTCTTCAAATGAATGGTTTAAACTCATTGGTCTCATTTTTGTCATCCATCTACATCTTTATCACTTACATCCATAGGGTATATCAAAACATAACACACTGATTTGAACAGATTCATTTAGAGTTAGTACGTAAGCTTGTAGAGCCAATACTCATTCCTTTTAACACTGTATACAGTGAATATAGTTGTACATGAACAACAGGTCAAACACTGTTGAGTGTTTCTATGACTCTGACCTTCTAAGCCTCTCATTTGTATGGGTTCTTTTGAAAAACTGAGGAGCGTCCCTAACGCTGTGTTATGTAATTACATATTTTGGTAAATTTTTCAAGAGTACAATATTGTAACTACTCTCTGATAAGATGTTTCTTTCTTTTTAACATAAATGATCATCTGCCGATGTTATCCTGAGTGTCTGGTGGTAATAGATTAGTGTCCTGGGCAGCCCTGATTAGCAGAGTTGAGTTGGAGATACATTAAGTTTCCAGTGCCTTCTTCATATAGATAAGTCATGGTTAGCTAGCTATCCTGAAGTGGAGCTCGCTTCCAGAAATACCCCTGCTGCCCACTACACCAGCTCGTGCAGCGTTTTGACAGAAGACCATGGAGCCGACCTTGGACTAGGGAAGCAGAGCAGTAGTAGGAAGAAGGTTGGAAATGGACAAATCCAGATGGGAGTCTGTGGAAAATTCTTCCAAACATTATAGACCATGTAAAAACTTGGTCTTTCCTGTACCTGACAATACCAATAGTTGGCACATTACCAAGTGAAAATTATGAATTTGAAAAAAATCCGAATAATTGATAATAAAAAAATTGATAAGACATTCCAGAAGAAAAACTGAATCGCCTGTTTTCTCTGTATCAAATATTACAAAATTCTGATTATATTGAAAAAGTTAAAAATATGTGAAACCAAACATTGGAAGAAAATATTACAGAGTAAGTGAAAGGGGAAATGATAAAATCTGTTGCAGACTTGTTAAATGTGAAGTGATTTTTAAATAACCTATTTGAAATGTTAAGCAGACCATTGGAGATGACCCTTGGTTATAGTTACAGGTCTGAGATTTGGTAGTATTTGGCAGCAGCTTAAATGATGATTGTAGATATATTCACCAAAGTAGCACAGAAGTCAAGAGAAAACAATCTCTGAGAACAGAGACCAGTCATATAATAAAATATATGGGAAGCATAAGGGATGAGCATTCAATGCCATCATGAAAAAATACTAATTCAAAAGCTGAGAGCAGTCAATGTCTAAGACAAAAGAGAAATAAATTAAGAAAAATCAGTAGGAAGATGTATCCGTGGAATCTGTGTCTAGGAGGCCACTGGTGACCACAGCGAGGTAGTGCTGAGTGAAGTCGATGGAGCCAGATTCTCATGAGCTGATGAATGAATGAGTTAAAGGTATAAACTCTTAATCCAAGAATTTTACTTGAAAATAGAAGAGGGAAATGTAGGATAGTAAATATGAATGTAGACCTCAAATATCACTTAATAAGAACTCCATTTATATCTATTTCCAGGTTCTGGTCCCATCACCTATATAATCACATGTACTTAGTATTGACTAGTTCATAGAGAAGCATAAAGTCAGAAAAAAATACACATAATTCTTTTAAAAATTTTTTTCATTCATTCATTCATTTGGATGCCATCCACAAAGATCTAACGTTTTCAAATTCAGTTTACCTTCAAGAATCTTTCCATTCTCATTCATTTAACAAGTATGTCTCATATGCTTAGTATATCAGGAAATAGACTCTAAGTACTTTGAACAATTATTTTAGCAATCCTTCTTTGTTATTTGTTATACATACAATAGAACACTAAATCCAATCTGGATAGTGTGAAGCCTTTGATCTGAAAAATGGGGAAAGACAAAGCCTGAGATAATAAATCCATAGTGAATCTTAAACCATTAAAGATATCTCTAATATTGTACTTGTGTTGATCTACTACAAGATTTTTTTTCCCCCAGAAACTACAGGCCTATCAACACAAGTCATATTTTTTCCCTCTGATTTTGCCCAAGAACTTTCTTGAGTATAGCTTTTTTCATTTCACTTTTATTCTTGTTCCCAGATGTTAACTTCTAAAAGTTAATTCAATACAAGGCTTACTTGGATAGTCTAACTTGAAGTCATCAAGAGAGAAATAACTAAGATCAAAGCTATCTCCTCACTCCATGAAGAACAAGTACTTTTTCACTTAGACTTCTGTCTTTTCAGTATTCATATGTTTTGTATGGAACCTGTTTACTAATTCTTTCAAAGGCTGAAACCACTGGATTTCTTTGCTTACAGTTGCTGAGTTTGTTCCATTAGACATTAAAGTTGACTACTCCTATTTCTCCTCACTCTGCCTTTCTTTATTCTTTGTTGCTACACTCAAAGTGTTCTGACCTTGAGTTCACTTTTCAGGCACTCCTGCTAGAGATTCATAGTGCATAAAAAAAGAATATAAGTTAAAATTTGCAACAGTTATTTCTTTGTCACAATTGAATTTTATTCTATCAAGAGTTAAATGAAAAAATAAAATTTTGATGGCAATAGTAGGATGGATAATAGTTCTACCTTCCAGTGGTCTCCTGCAGAACATGCTTAAATGAATGCATTTGTAATATGGAGGGAAACTTCATCTGTGTTCTGCATAGCTTGGCTTTAGACGATTGCACTGTGGGACGTGAGAAGGAATTTTGAAATGAGCAGCCTGTTTCCTGCAGATAAGTTTATGTGTCCTCCTTATCATCATGAAAAGAACTTCAAATAATAGCAGCCCTATAAACAAAATGCAAAATTTCAAATCCACTATTGATTCTAATGGCTTTCAGTCCTGGTTCGGGATCATCTATTGCACTGTGTAAATCTGTGCTGCATTAAGCTCAGGCAAATTCCTTGAAATGCTTTAAGGACAATTTATAACTGGCCGTGTTTTTTAATATTTTCATGATTTCAACATGTGCATTTTAATACTTAAATAGTCCATTTTGACATAGATACAGTGCTTTTCAGCTATCAAAATAATCAGGGTCAAAATATTACCTTGGGAAGGTGCATAAAGTACTTTCTCATCCAAGAGCTTTCTTTACTAAAATACTGATGTTATGTAGTTTCCTTTACAACAGGGAATTGAATAAAGTCATACCTCCTTTGTATGCTGCTGTCCCTTCTATAGCAGCCCTTATGGACACCCTCAGTCATGAACTAGGGACCCGTCATTATGTTGTGGACCTTGCTAATGCTTTCTTCTCCATTGACATAGCACAAGAAAATCAGGAACAGTTTGCCTTCACGTGGGAAGGCCAGCAGTGGACATTCACTGTCCTTCTGCAGGGATACTGCCACAGTCTCACCATTTTTCATGGACTTGTAGCCCAGGACTCGGCCACGGGGAAGAAACTGCAAACAGTGTGGCTGTATCACTACATTGATGATATTATGCTCATGTCTGATTCTCTTGCAGATTTAGAAGGGGCAGTTCCTAGACTGCTGCAACATCTACAGGAGAAAGGATGGGCTGTGAACAGCACCAAGGTTCAGGGATCTGGTTTGTCGGTAAAGTTCTGGGGGGTTGTCTGGTTGGGTAAAACTAAAGTTATCCCAGAAGCAGTCATAGACAAGGTCTAGGCTTTCCCTACCCCTACCACTGTGTCAGTATTACAAGAGTTTTAGGGTCTTTTGGGCTACTGGAGAGTGTTTGGTACAAAATTTGAAGCCCTTATAACAGTTGTTACAAAAGGGCATCAGGTGGGACTGGGGTGAGATATGTGCAGCTGCTTTTACTGCTGCTAAGTGAGCAGTCAGGGCCATATAGGCCTTGAGTGTAATGGATTCATCAGGGCGCTGTGAGCTAGATGTTCACATAACTAAAGATGATTAAGGATGTGGCCTTTGGCAGCAGCTTGAACGGATGCACCAACCTATTGGATTCTGTTCACAATTATGGAAAGGAGCAGAGGTTGAGTGCACCTTGATAGAGAAGCAACTGTATATTGTATACCATGCCTTGATGGCTATGGAGCCCATCACCAGAACAGCTCTGACCAAGGTAATAACCACCTATCCCATCACGGGGTGGGTCTGATTCAGGACCCAAAGGCCACGGAATTGCGTGTCACAGACATCTACACTGGCCAGATGGAGTGCATACTTATAGCAGCACAACGCCCTCTACTAGCCCCTTATGAGGAGAACTCCAACACTTATTGGGGCCAGTGACCAATACCATTGGAAAGCAGAAAGAACTTGCTTTTGAGCCATTGGTAGCCGAGAGTCTTTATCAGGAGGGAAAAGCCCCTATACCTGAAGATGCTTGGTATACAGATGGCTCCAGTCATGGGCAGACCCCAAAGTGGAGGGCTGAGGCTTTCCATTGTAAGACTGAGACAATATGGATGAAGAATGGAGAAGGAAAGAGCAGTCAGTGGGCTGACTGTGGGCAGTATGGCTTGTGATCACCCAGGAGCCTTCCCTTATAGTTGTCTGCCCTGACAGCTGGGCCTTCTTTCAGGGCTTGACCCTGTGGCTACTGACATGGCACCATGCCAACTGGATGGTTGGTTACCAGGCCCTTTGGGGGTAAGTGTGTGGCAAGACCTAGGGGCCTCTGGTCAAAGACAGTTACTGTCTATCATGTGACTGGCCATTTGCCTTTGTCACCCCCAGGGAATGATGAAGCAGACACATTGGCCCAGGTGCACTGGCTAGAAGGAAAGCCTGCCTCTGATGTAGCATAAGATTTTGAACTTCACTGAATCCTCTGGCTTGAGGATTATCATGATTTCATTGCTGTTGTTATTGTTTGTTATTAGTCTGATTACAGTGCTCCAGTTCTCTCTCACAGGGCCATTGCAGAAGATGTGGAGTGAGGTTATGAGGCCAGATTTCTGGAGGGGTGGGCTGTGGGTAAAACTGCAATGTTTCCAGAATCTCTTGCTTGGCCTTAGTGCATCTCCATATCAACAGGTGTTGCCAAGAGGTGGAGAGAAGTAGTCCATCTCTAAATCAATAGCTAATTACAAGGTGGGAGAGGGCATATCTGTACCAGAGAGGCTGGATGGGGCCCCTTTCTGCAGCTGGCTCATGGCAGACACAGACAAGCAGAAGTGGATGACTGCGTGAAAGCAATAAATGGGTTTCTCCTACTTTATTTTTACCTTTGACTGATTTCGGTTTCAAAGGTATTTTGCCCCAGGCTTGGAAAATATTTTACCCCCCGAGTTACAGTTGGCTATGTGGCTGGAGTCTTCTAATGAAATTGTCAGTTTTAATCATGTGCAAGATACAATGCAGACAATAAAGCATGAATAAGAATATATACAACGGTCAAAGGACTGATAGTGACTAACCGTCATTATTTATTATACTTCAGAAGAAACATTATGCTGAAAAAGACATTAAGGCATTATTTCTACTTATGTTTTCCTAAATGAAAGTAAGATTCACTCCCCAAGCACACACCACACGCACACACACACACACACATGCATTCATCCCAGTTCTAAAGTTAATATCCCAACAGACTTCCCTAAATGAAACCACAACTTATTTAATTGGGGTACCCCCTCAGTGCAGAGAAGTAGGGAATTTGAATCTCATCCCTGAATTTGTAATGTAGAATGTGAATCTCTGGAAGCCAACAGAATAACATCCAGATCATCTTGAGAATTGTCCTGGAGGGTGTAGTGTCTTAAATAAATAATTTAAGTAATTGTTATTAAAAAAAATTACTGATTAACACAAATAGCTCTGTATATTTTAAGCTAAATATTTTCTCTGTATTGACAGAGTGGAACAAATCAGATCCTACTAAAATATAGTTGAAGGATCGTAGTTTGAGAAAATGCGTTAAAACAATGCTTTGTTCATGTTGCCCTAAATTTCTGTCAAGAGAGCCAAAAATTTCAGAGCTGGATTTGAGGATCTGCTTTTACCAGACCCTATGGCTGAAGGGTCAAAGAGCAGGCAGTATATATTTATTATAAGGCACTTTATATGTTTGAAAATAGGAGCCCTTGATAACTCACAACAATGTTTAAAGGATACTTTTTAAAAATCAATTATCTGGAGGTGCTTGTTGTTGAGATAGGATAATAGGTGTTGATTAAACTTTCAAGGAGCGGTCACAGAAAGGTCCAAAGTGCTGGTATGTCTCAGTGACTGTGGCAGAGATTGGCTAGTTGTTTATGAAACTCTTTTTCTCTTCCTTCCTGGAAAGGTTATTACACAGCTAGACAGAATTCCCCTGCCTCCTTTGCAGTTAGGCACAGTGATGTGGCTGAATTTGCAACCTTGGCCAGTGAAAATCGCCCGTGTGATTCTCCACGCTTTTCCCCCTACCTCTCAAGATGCTGAAGAGCCAACAGAGAATGCTGATATCAAAACAAGGCAGGGCAACAGTTGGAAGGAGCTAGGATGCTAAAATACTGCAGTGAGGATCACCCACCACAATGGACTGTTATGTGAATTAAACAATAAACATCCAAAAGGTTATGTCTCTGAAATTGGGAGATTGTTTTTATAAGTATTAGCCTAATACAGGAAATAAGTTGTCCATTGATTTATACCATATCTGCTAAACTTGGTAAAACCATATGATATGTAGTAAAACAACAAATAAGCACAAAAATTTTATTTCTTTATGCTAGGTAGTTGAATCTCTAAAACATAAATTATATAAAATTAAAGAACTTGTTAGAGGTAGATATATATTGTGTCAGATTTGTGAAGAACTAATCTATGGAGATAAAAAAACAACGCTAAAATGTAAAACTAATGAATGTTTTCAAATACTTTGGAATTAAGGGTTGGGTGGTACCTGGTGATTCAAAGCCTTGGAAACTTGTGTGTACAGGAGCGGACTAGAGATTATCCTTCATTCTCCACATGTATACCAGATGTTAGAAATTAGGAATTCTATGTTAAAAATCCTGATATAAAATTGTCACAGACAAGTTTGGGTAGCTCTTATGGGATGCTGTTCTAAGAGTACAATGCTTTTCTCAAATGACTGTTTGGTGCCAAGCTAAGCAAAATGTGGTAGTGAGGGTTGTGGCATTAGAAACTTTCCCTTATGAGATAAGGTTTAGCACAGAACGCTTTCTCATTCTGTTTCAATTACCAGATTATGAAGGGACTTGGGGCCACTTAGGAGCTGCTAAGATATTAAATACTGTCCTCTAGCAAGTATGTTAGAAAGCTTTATGTGTTGGTCCAGTTTGTGACTCTAGAAAATCTATAATATCTCAAGTTAGCAAATGCACCTGCTAAATAAATAATTATGTATCAGAAGCCAGAAATAGAACGTTTTGGAATAAGTGAGCTTCAAATATTTCATATGTTACAAACTACATTCTTCATCATGTAAAATGGATAAACTATCTCTGAATTCTCACAACTGTGTATGAATGCACAAGATATGTTTCCTCATATTAATACATGAGAAATCATACATATTGACTTATAAAAATATATATTCCTAAGAAAATGTTGTATTTCTATGTATCCCATTAAAGTGGTTTATTTCTTCATTTATGAGATCCTTTACAGGGACACATTTATTAACTTTATAAAATCAGAACCAAAATGCCAGTCAAATTTATTTTCTCCAGAACTACATACAGTGTTATACTAAGTTACAGGGAAATGATGATAACTTAAGAGTCTAAGTTGAATTATATGAATCAAAATCCAAATACAGGTCAAAACTTAAAATCCATGCCACTTTATTATTGTGCCAGATTCTGCAAACCTGATTTAGAAATTTTATCATACTAAACTCAAAGATATTGCACTGGAAAGTCTTCAAATAAACCTGTAATTAATGTTCCTAGAAATGCAAATACTTCAATATCTGTGGGCTAAAACAAAGAAACAAAACACCTTTGTTAATCAAACCATTCAAAAAAATGTGTTTTATGAAAATACTTAATACCAAATAGGGTGCTAGAATGGGTACAATGGTACATGCTATTATTATAATATTTTCAAAATTTTAAAGCATAATATCATCATGTAGCTGGTAACAACATTAATCCTTAGTGGTATACTGATGCTAAAGACTGATTCAGGTCTATTTAATAGATGTCTACTGAGATTTCATTTTGGAGAAGTAGTTAATAAGAAGTCTTGGACATCACAACGCAGATATCAATGGGAGAGGCACACTTGTGTGTCCCTCCCTCCATGTCCCCTTCTCCAAGTTAATACCCACAGTTCCACAATGCCCTGCATTCAGTTTCTTGTTTGTTTCCTCTTTTCCGCTTGGGATTATAGGAATCTTTACTGCAGTGTTTTTTAGTAATTAAAATGCTTATCTTTCTAAAACAAGGGAGGTATCTCCTCCCTTGCTTAAATATGAATCTCATGATTAAACCTGTGAACCATCTGAGCTAAAGTTCATATACTAACATGCCTTTATTTCTTGTACTTTATAAATTCTAGTAGTAGACACAATAACCTATATAAGTGAAAATAATTCCTGAATCTGAGATGATTAACCACTAAGAGGAAAAGGTTATCATCTGAAATAAAATGGCATGATCATTTAAATTCAGAAAATGTATTGAAGATATTTTTCAGTCCTCTGTATCCTCTGAGACTGCCCGCCAAGATGCTGTACCTAGTGCATGAGGTCAATTCTGATGTGAAACAATTAAAAGAACCAAAATATATTAGGTGTCTTCAAAGAAAACTATGTATTGTTTAGAGCACATCCCTCAGGGCTATTTGATTCTATGTTTTTGTTTCATTCATTATTTTCATTATTTTTGAGCTATTTTACAACTGTGTAAGTTGTAAAAAAAAAACAACAAAAATCTCACACTATAACAAATAATTGTTACCTACAGAAATTCAGATTTTGTCCAGTAGACTGCAAGTGATCATTGCTCTGGGGACATTAATCACTTTTGCCAGTTTTTCTTTTATTTGTAAGTCCACTTCAGTATTCTTCACCTGAGCGTAGGAGTATGGTATTTTAAGTTCTCTTTTGTAACATCTTACTGAATCCTTCATTAATTGAGTAAAATAAAATCTTTAACATGTTTATTATTATATATTTTTCTGTATTTGTGTGCCATAGAAGATTACCTTTTTTTAAATCTGAACTGCAAGGTGCAATGATTCACGACAGAGTGTGTTCTGTGATTCTACGCCAATACATGGCTTTATTTAAGGACAATATGGGTCTTATATATTTACTAGATCTCACATTTCTATGGAGCACATTTTATGAAAGGGAAAGAATTATCTTGAAAGAGTTTTAATTCAATAGCTTAACAGTCAAATATCACTATCACAGTTTTTACTGCAGCACTTAATGAGAACGTTGTGTTTTTTCTACTGCTGTGTATTAAACTATCCTCTTTTTACTACAGTGGGATCTCTAAAAGAACCCAAATTCTTGGGGCAGAAATCCTAAAGAGAGTTGTTGAACCTATAGAAAGCATTATATGCCTTCATCTCACACTTTTGTGTGGCAAGAAATGTATCTTTCTAGAACTGTATTGGTTTAATACTATGTTGAGTGGGTTTTTTTTGGGGGGGGAAACAGCATTAATAGCTTCACATCACTATAGCAGTTATTAAGGGTATGTGAAAAGTGTCTGCAAGTATACCTCAGAAAGAAAGACCTCTATATCATTACTGGATGGGGATTTTTCTTTTATTTTAACACGTTGCTGGAATGGTAGTCATATAAGTTATTAAATAAGAGCAGCAAATGTAAAAGGCTTTGTGTTTTGTCATTCGGTGAATCTCACTTATAATTCTTGAAAATTATTTCAACAAAATAAATGCATGATCTTTATATTTGTTGGCAGAAAGAGTTATTTAACAATGCAGAAAGTGCCTTCCTATAGCTGTTATTATACCTGCTCTCTGTAGGGTGCAAGAATCAGTTTTTTTCCCAGACAGTTCTCAAAAAGTTCTTCCAAGTAACTATGCATGAATAGAGTTGTCACATGTAACCCATCAGGTATTCAACATTTCAGAAATATTTATGTTATGTAAATTGATAAATACTGTATACTCTGTCTTTTTTATAAAACCAATGTAAAATTAAGGAAGAAGACCTGACGTGTCTGGATCTGAATTAGAAGTTAATAATACAAAATAAAATAAACATGCATTTCCCCTAGAAGAGCATACAGTCTATACATTCTAGTGGGAAAAAAGAAAAGTATACCAACATTGCAATGTAATAAGACGAAGGCATGTATGACCGTAGGTATGCATGCATTGGGAGCATGCGTGTGTGTGTGTGTGTGTGTGTGTGTGTGTGTGACCTATATGGACAAATATGGAAGCAGGAGAGAAAACCAATCACAAGGCCACAGAACCTAGAGACAGAGGCCAGATGATGAAGAATCATAAAGGCCTAAGGATTTTATCTTACAGTTAATGGGGTAGCACAGATTCCTTACTTTTTCTAAACATGATTCTGGGACATCTCTTTAAATTATATCCCACATGACATCTGACCAGTTCTTAGAATCTCACCACCGGAATTCTTGTTCAGACCACTGTCTTTCTCCTGGATGAGCAGAACACTTCACTCACTAATTTCCCTGCTTCCATTTTGTGTCCTTATAAATCAGTTCTATGCCCACAAACCAGAGATGTCCTTTTAACACTTGCTTTAGCTCTGGTCATTCCTCTGTTCAAAATCTCCTGGCTTCTCTTCTCTTGGCACACAATAAAAGTGGAATTTTGCAACAGGCCTTGCAATCCTTCCCAAATTATCAGGACACTGGTAGCCTCCCCAACCCATTTACTCTGCTCTTCCCCATTACTCATTCTGAACCAATCGTAATGACGGCACTGCTATGCCCAGAGCATCCAAAGGCAGTTTCCACTGCAGGGCTTTATGCTGGCTGGCCTCTTTGCCTGCAGTGCTCTTTAGCCTGATAGTTCTTTTTATGCTTCACTCAGACTGATTTTTATTTTTTGTTTTTAATCTGAATTGATTTAATTAGAGACATCTGATAGCTCTGTGCGCTGATTTCAAAACAAACAAAAGAGATAAAATCAATCACTAAAAAAAAAATACAGATACACGGAACTAAAAACTACCTCTAGGAATTAAAAAACAAGGAATAGGATATCCAACATGTATGCATCCCATCTTCAAATTTAAAATTGTATTGCCAGTTGTCCAAAGCAGCTCATATTTAAAGTTTGTGCTATGAAATTGTGCAAATATGATCTGTTAAGGGTTTGAGGAAAACATGTACTGCTACAATATTTAGCTTCCTAAATTATTTCTACCTACAGACAACAAATATGAGAAACTAAGGCTAACCTACCTTAGATATAAACCCCACCAAGAAAAGTTTTCATTGTTAAGTTTTATACTATGACTTAAAACAAAATATGAACAGACTTCAAACTCTCTTCAGAATCCATCCCTGACGACCTCTTCTAGAAGAGCAGTCGCTTGGGTGTTTTCAGTCCCTTTAATTTTTTTCCTTCATACTACTTATCACTCCCTGAAATATTTAGTATAAATATTGTGTACCTATAATTTAGCAATATATTATATATCTTCCCCTGTAGGAAGCAAATGCCATGAGGTCTGGTATATTAATTTTTTTGGGGGGGGAGGGAGGGGAAAGAGGAGGGGGAGGGGAGGGGCCACGTGCCCTCCCGAGAACCCGCCCTGGGGAGGGCACGCCTCGTATATTAATTTTATTGCTCAAATCCAAGCTTGTAGGAAAATTCTCAGTGCATAGTAGGCCCTCAATAAATATATTCCTGAATGAATAAATGCATGGATTTTATTCATGATTCTATGATATGTATGTTTGTTTGAGTATTAAAAGGTATAGATATATATGAAACTCTATCTCTCTCTCTCTGTGTATATATATACACACACACACACACACATCCATGAAACTAAATAATCACAGTTCAAACATTTCATTCTATTAAACCATATTTTAGTTCATATTATGTTGCCTGTTTATAAAAACACATGAGGATTTTGTTAGTAGTAAGCAATATCATAAGGAAAGTCACTGATGTTTTTCTGGGTTGGTATTGCTTTTACCAATCCATTACAGGATGGACGTTAATGTTTTGAATATTAACATTGAATGAAAACTAGCAGAAATGTATCAGAAATGTCATGAAATTCCTTTGTAAATCATTAGAAATGGAAGTAATTTTTTTGTTAATTTGTTAATCAAAATTTTTGTTTTTAGAAAACAGGATGTTATTTTAGCATATAACATTTTGTTAAAACATATTAAGTACCTCTAATGTTGTCTTCTGTATTACAAAGTAATAACTAATAACAGTGAGACCAGCCCTTGAAGTGGTTCACTGAGCGACATTTACTCAGAGCTCACCCAATGATACAGAGCTGATGTACATATTTTCCTCGACTTGCAATGAAGTTATATCCAAATAAACCCACTGTAAGTTAGAAACGTTGTAAATCGAAAGTGCATGTAATACCCCTAACCTGAGGAACATCATAGCTTAGCCTTAAACATATTCAGAACTCTTACATCAGCCTAGTTGGGCCAAGTCATCTAACAAAAAGTCTTCTTTATAATAAAGTGTTGAATATCTTATGTGATTTATCGGATACTGTACTGAATGTGAAAAACAGAATGAATGAGTACAGAATGATTTTAAGTGTATCAGTTGTTTGTCCTCGTGATCCCGTGTGTGACTAAAAGCCGAAGGTTGCCGCCACTACCCAGCATCACAAGAGAGGATGGTAGGAAATGTCACTAGTCTGGGAAAAAGACCAAACTCCAAAACTTGAAATATGGTTTCTAGTTAATGCATATTGCTTTCATACCATTATAAAGTCAAAAAATCCTAAACTGAGCAATCATCATTAAGTAGGTGAACATCTATACTTAAAAAATTGAGATGTCTGAACTTCAAAGATGATTAATTTTACTTTATTGTCCCTGGTGTTGTGGCTTCTTTTGTATAGTTTCTGTTATCCTCCCCCATAGTCTGAACAACTACCTATTAGGGGAATTGTACACGAGGTTTACCTTTAGTTTGATGGTTTAGTGATAAAAGATTTTATGTATGTTTAATATAATGCACCATTGTATCTCCAGATACCTGCTTGTTACAGTTTTCTATTGTCTATTTAAATAATTATTTGTTGTAATAAACTACAACTTTCAAATATCAGCACTTTTCCCACCCTATTTCTCTTTGAATACATCAATGGCTGACCTGCACTGATTTAATTGAGATTAAATGAGATTATATCAAGTTTTTAAACTTAATATATTATTAATTTTTGTAACAAATATTTTTGTAAGTGAAAATCATACCCTGCATTGTAACCAGAATATTTCCAGAGACATTTCCTAACCACAAAGCACAAAATTCTTTAGAAGTGTTCTTCTTTTGATTTTACATAAGAAACATAAAATGATAATGATTAAGAGGAAGGAAGGTTATCTGTGTCACAATGTGCGCAGTACTTAATTCCCATTTTGCAGTTTATAAGATTAAGACGAAGAGAAAGTAGCCAGGTTGAGTTCAAACTACTGATTAGTAGAAAAATCTTGATATGAACGCTCTTGTGAACTTTGGCAGCATGAACTCAAAGACTGAGGTATTAAACACTAACTCACCATTCCATGGACTGCTAGAAACAGACACTTTAAGGTTATTTAATAGAGCAAAGCAGGAGAGTTACAGGAACTTCTGAAAATGTGTTCTTTTCACTGATAATCACCAGAGTAATATAAAGACATTCAGTAGCTACTGGAAATAGTAATATGGCAAATAGGCATAGAGCATTCCAGATAGATTAATTTTAGAGTTAATTAAAGCAAATAAGACCAAATTGAAATAATAATTCACACTACCATTGTCTGTTAGACGGAAAATTCCACTAGACTGCTCAAAGGTGTCTCCAATGCACTCCTAGTTCCTTCTATCCATTTTAAACACAGCTGCAAAAGGGATCTTGAGACATAATTATTCAAAAATATTTCAATGACTGTTTTAGCAGTCATATTTTATATTGAATGTTTTGAATGTATCTTTTTTATGGATGTATAGTTGATATACAATATTATATTGGTTTCAAGCATGCAACATATTGATTCAAGAGTTATATACATTATTAAATCCTCACCCCAACTAGTGTAGTTACTATCTGTCAACATAGAGTGTTACAGAAATAGTGACTATATTCTCTATGCTGTACTTGCATCCCCATAACTAATTTATATTATGATTAAGACTTTTGTGCCTCTTTATTCCCTTCACCCTCCCTACCCGCCTACCCCAACCTCTCCCCCATGATAACCATGAGTCACTTCTCACTGTCTATGAATTTTTGGTGCTTTGTTCATTCTGTTTTGTTTTGTTTTAAGATTCCATATATAAGTGAAATCTATGCTATTTATCTTTCAATGACTTTCTAAGGCTTTTGAACTAAAATCTATACTACTTAACCTAGGGCATAAGACCCCATCCTCCTTTTTGCTAACTCCTATTCAACATGCAAATTTGACTTCAGATGTGGAGTTTTATCTGAGTAGATTTCCTGAACTACCTTATCTCACAGAGGTCCCACCTGATAGTGTCTCGTAGTACTCTTTTTTCTTTCATAAAACTTATCAGAATTTGTAAGTGCATGCTGATTTGTTTGGTTCTTCACTTAATTTATATCTCTGTTTCAAAAATGTAAACTCATGCAAGCATAGAGTTGGAGCGCATGAGTATAATCTCAGAGAGCTCACCACACCGGACATAGTAATGAGTGCAACACCCTACTAGGTGTTCAATAATATATATTAAATATTTAAATAGGCGGGAGTTGAACATTCTAAGCTCTTCAACATCCCTTTGATTTCATCTTTTGTTTGTATTAAGTGCCTTTCTAAAGTGGGCCTGCATGCAGTGGTCAGTAGAATAATTGAATACACCATAACTTTCATGATTCACAATCTATACTGCAATATGACACTAACACTAGTTTTAAGCAATTAATAAAGAGGATATTTGAACCATTCCGGTATTGCCTAAAAATACTGCCCTAGCGTCATCAGTATCATCTGGAAGTTTGTTAGAAAGACAGCTACTTGGGACCCACACAAGGCTATTGTGTTAGTCTCTAGGATTGAGGACTAGAAATCTTTATTTTAACTAAGCTCTTTGGATGGATCTTATGAACATTAATGTTTGAGAAGCATTGCTCTAAACAAATATATGGTTTTTATAAGCCTACTTATCGATGTGCACTTATTAAGTTGCCTGCAATGTCAAGTCATGGTCCATAAGCTTCAGAATGTACCATAGAAGATAACTTTTCAATAAATCAAAGTAAAAAGCATTTTATTATGTGGCCTTTACCCATACCAAAATGAATGAGGGAAACCAGTAAAATGTAAGAGAAACATAATTATTTTGCCTAATATCTTCATGTCCCTAGTTGATGAAACCTTCGTCATTTCTGCATGAGTTCTGTCATGTGGCTGAGCTTTTATTTTTTTTTTTCTTTTACTAGTTACTAGATGATTAAATCACAAATAGAAAAATGAATGCTTTTTAGAGTTCTGCTGGTAAAAGCTATTTATAATCGTACTTCCTTTGTTGATTTCAGTTGTTCCTGTTAATTATTTGACATTATGATGTGGAAATTAGAAAACAATATAGACAATCAATGCTAGAAATATAGCACTAATGGATCTTCAGTGACATAACACAGTGTTCCTGATCTTATTCTAGAACAGTCAAATGATAATTTCTACAATAACTGTGCTTTGAAATTGAAGGTTTCCAAATGCATGTTTTCTTACTCTGCATATCTAACTTAAATCAGAAAAAAAGTGTGTATTTCTTATTCTTTTATGAAATGGTCAGTTGGCTGCAGTCATAAGAGAAGAAACTTTAGAAAAATCAGTTTATTATACAAGATATAGGAACGGGAGGCTTGATGCGCCATTCAGAGCCACCTAAGGAAGCCATCAGGGTTGTCAGGATGCTGAAGACAGTGTTAGATCAGGTGGACAGCTGGACATGAGCAGGGAAGGGGGTTGGGGCCTTGTTGTTTTATTCGGCTGGCTGTTTATACACACTCCATGTAAACTGTTTTCTTGTGGAGTGGGAGAAAGAATGTAGATAACAGACCACTGAAACTGGCTGCTTCCAACAGAGAGGAGAAACTGACCCAAACTTCACCCCTAAAATACATTATACACTCTTCAACATAGTAAAAACATGCCCCTCTGTGCCATGCCAATTCTGATGAAAACCAAATACAGTCAAAAACTTACCCACCCAATGTGAGGGTGGAGTGAGCCTGAACTCTGAGCAGACCCTGTCTGTTCCTTTTGACACCTGTCCCCAGTTTGTGAATATTTATCTCCTCTTACATTAAAAAAAAAAACACCTCCCTATTGCCTCCTCTGCACAGTCCCTTCTGGAGTCTGGCTGTGCTCAACTCTCGGGTATGTGCTCTTTCCTTTCTTTACACTCTTAAACTCCAAATACATTCTTAAACCTCAACCACTTTCCTGTCCATTCTTGAATTGTTTCTTGTGAGGAGACCAAGAACCCATCTCTGGTAATAATGGGATCTAGGGGAGCCCTTGGGCTATCTCCTTTTTTGGGCTTCCACAGAAAAGAAAAGGTAGTGCAGGAAAACAGTTTAGGACTAACTAGTTTGAATAATTCTGGAGGGCTTTAGATTATAGGAGTGGGTTTCTCATTGTCTGGAACCTAGCTCAGGAATGTTGCCTTCTTGGGGCAGAGGCCAGATGAGGGGGGGCGTTGCTCTGCATTGGTTACAGCCTACGTATTAAGGGAACGAATCCGGCAGGGCCCTTTGCCGTCTCTAAGAACTGGCTCACTCAGGGACAGGTGATGTCTCCTCAGTCATTAAGGATTTTTAGTATGTCAAAACACCATAATATACAGAAATATTTATGATTCAGTAAGTGTGTCTGTGTCCCAATGCCTGTGTTTCTGCTTGACACTCAGTTACAGAAATAACGTTAAAAAAAGACTTCATCATACCCCAAAAAGCAATGGCTGCAAATCAATCACAGAATTTTTTGATATTAAAACAGTATGAAAGTATTATAATGGAATTTATTCAGAACTATTTTTCAAAGTAGAGGGATCTTTATACGCTCAGCACGAGCTACATAAAAATAAAACATACACAGTTTTGTCAGTGATTTGCTCAAAATTTATTAGAGATGTTCAATATTTGCTATAAATTACAGTATAATTGTGTATTAGAGTAAGGATTTTGAACTTCTATAGTCTATAAAATTTTTAATAGGTTAATAGACTTCATTAACTACTTAACTAAAACTCTCACATTTCAATCGCTCATAATCCTCTCTCAGTCTTATTCCACGCCTCAAGCCTCTGTGCATGTAGAAATACCCCATAACTAAAGAAAGGGTGATTCATTGATGACACATTAGAGAAGTCAATTTGTGAGCAAATATCAATCAATGTGAAATTTAATTCATGAAAGAAACAGAAATGATTATTTTGAGAAGAACACAATCATTCTCCATTAGCAAGGTATTCTCTGCATCTATTTCAGTATCACTTTGTTATTTATTACAAAACTAAATCATGAAACAAGCTGAATTCTACAATTCCACCTTAAGCATATATATATATTATATTTCCATTTATTGAAAAATAAACAAATATGTGATGTTCTTCAGGTTTCCATAAGGTTTTTAATACAATTAATAATGCTCACCATTTTTGGAAAAACTATTTTAAATTCAAATGAGTAGACTTCATTTAATTTCAGTTGCCTTGTAGGAGTGTTTGAGTCATTGAAAGATAATCATGTGGAATTAAAGTAAATTTATTCATGCATATATAAAACATAAGTGATATAGTTGTTTAATATCTGCCAAGAAAAAGAAATAACCACAATATCTCTGAAAGGCATTCTTTATGTTTAGAGTAGAAATAAAGAAAGAGTAAATAGCAAAATGTCAATTCAGATCAATGCTAATCAAGCCTCTTTCTTAAAGTTAAATTCTGTGTATTTGGTGTCTAATTTACCTTCTGATAGTTCGCCTTTGCTTTTGAAGTACATTTTCTTACGCCATTTTAATCTTTAAATTCTGCCAATATTTTAGTATCTCCTTTTTCAAATGAAGGAAATGTGGGCCAAGAATATGGAGATGGGAAGAAAGAGTTGTTGACCTTCACATTTCTTCCCACTGTTGTTCATTTGGTCCCCTCATCATCCAGTAATTAAGAGACTCCTATCAGAGATTTACATTCTTTACTTTTTGCCTTTCTACAGACTCTTAAGTAGAAATATGCAGTATTTATAAGGTTTAATATAAGAAAAATAAATAATATAGAAGAAGCAGCTATTGGCATACTGTGAAGCAACTTCATGTATTATTTGTGAATCTATCTGTAAATTCCTTTGACTACAACCATCATTAGACATTAATATTAAAATTCTGAGCTATTAAATTACCAAACTGATTGGTCAATGTACTTATTTTCAGTGAGTTAAAATGCTCTCGTATAATATACCCTTAGTACTCTCAAAAAGAATATTTCATTATCTAGTATATTTATCAGATAAATACTTTAAGAATAACATTTTTAAAATGCACTCATTTTCTCCAGATCCTTGCCATCACTAGTTATTTCTTGTTTTTTGGATATTAGCCATTCTGACTGGTGTGAGGTGATATCTCATTGTGGTTTTGATTTGCATTTCCCTGATGATTAGTGATATTGAACATATTTTCATGTACCTGTTGGCCATCTGTATGTCTTCTTTGGAAAAATGTCTATTCAGAATTTTTTTTAAATGTATTCCTTATAAAATTGGTTCTGAAATACTATTTCTTAAGCAATAGGTCTTCAAATGCAACTTAATTTCCAAATCACATTGTACATATACAGCATTTAACAGTATAAAAATTTAAATTTTTATATACTTGCCTACCTTTTAAGAGTATGCTATGTAAAATAAACTAAAAAGTATTTACCAGTCTTGACTATAGAGTAATAACAGTTGCATTACTAGGGGAATTAAAGCATTAATAGGGGAATTGAAACATATACTGTAATTATAGCAATACACTATAGACTTTAATTTTGATTGTGAAAGTTTATAACTTATCTGGTAAATAAGAAATTTTCTCACACATTTTTTATTTGAAAATAAAAACAGATCACCCTTTTCTTCTAGGAACCTGATTAATGTTAATAATTGTCAATTTGGAAAAAGAAAAACACATAAAATAAGTCAAAGATATCAACAAAATTTGCCTGAGAAATTGCATGGGTCCAGAATAAAGTGGGACTTTAAGAGTAGTAAATAAGAAATAGTTAAAAACATGTTACAGCATAATAGAGTATAAATTCATTATTGCTCTTTGTAAGGATATTCATTAGTCAACTTATATATAAATTGATTGCATTATTATTGCACTCAGAATAGTTTTAAACTATCAAAATCCAAATGCTAATACAATTTGACATCTAGTAAATAAAAGTAACTGATATCAAATAAATTATTTATTATAACATACAAAAACCTTAACACAGATGTATTGTTCCCATACATATAGGAAAATAAATTATGGTTTGGCTTGCCATATTGCAAAAATATGCACTATTATCTAAATGAAAAAATCAGGACAAGTATATTGCTACATTAACCTTTTGGAATTACAATTTAATTATTCTCCACGCACTAGTTCACATTTATGCAAGTTTTTCTTCTGAATTAATAAGTCATTTCATTTAATTGCTCAAATGGTGTTCCAAGTTCTGATTTTTACAAGCACACTAATATCAGTTTACTTTGAGAAAATGGATATCTTTAAAATTCTTCTTTGTTAAAGGTGCTACAGGTCATTTGCCAAAAATCTTTAAAAGAGTTAAAGATAAATGCATCGAGGTATTTTACCATTGTCCTGGATATAAAATATATAATATAGTCATGAGTTATCTATGTAGAAGAATTGTTCTCCAATCTTAAATTTCATGCTATTTCAAATACTTGAATGAAATTATTTGCTAAATCATCCCTTGTAACATTATAGTCATATATCACACATCAAAAGCAGCCTTTGAAAAGTTTGGATTCTGTCACTTTTTCCACTTATGGTTTATAGTAATTACTAAAAAAAGTATGGACATACCAAATCCATTGCAACTTGACTATGCTGCCAATCAAGCTTGATCCTTTAAAGTTCTTATTGCTTGATTATTGGCTACCATTTTTATTTTCATTGTTCATCAATCACACATGTAAACACACACAAAGATATGGGATAAAGAGACACAACCTTCCTCAAAGTCTTACAGCTACTTCCAGTCCATCCATCTGTGGTGTCCATCCAAATTGTAATGGAAAGTACATTATATGGAGATTCACAAGAGTTTGAAATGTACTCTGGTCACTACTAATTGGGGGATCTTGGGTAAATCATTATCTTCCTTAAGATTCAATTTCTCCATTTTAAGACAGGAATTAGAGCAACGGTTCTAATTAGTAAGAGGGTCCTTTGCCCTTTGTGTTATTTTCTATGGAATCCTCAAGGGCTATTTCCATGAATTTTTGGTAGCCCTTATTACTTGAACTCAAAGTTCCTGGAATCTCACTGCACACAAGTTATTCTCTTCTATTCTTCTTGATAGATTTTAAACTTAATCTCTTTTTCTTATTTCCCACAAATATCATTTGCCAAGTATTTTCAATAGATTTACAAATGAACTTAGTATATTATTTGTAATTTAATATTGGACACCATATAAAACATATGCATAAGAGATTTCCCAGAAAGATGGGAGATTAGAATCCTTAGTCTTTAAAGTCTTTGAGCACACAAATGCCTCTTTTAGTAGTTAACTCTATAAGCTTTGTGCTTTTTGTTGCTGATTCCCTTTCTCTTTTGTCTTTCATATTACCAAACATTTGTATTTCCTAAGCAGGAATAGGGCAGCTATTTGTCTTTTGTGGGTTTACTTATGCATTTATATATATATATATATATATATGTATGTATGTATTTGATTCCATCTAACCTACAACCTCCATCTCAACATTCCTACCAACAGGTACTTCCTGACTAAACCAAGATAACTTGTTCAATAGCATAACCTCTGGTGACAGATGTTAAAAGATAAGTTTTATCTTTTAAAATATCCACACTGAACAAATCCACATATCCACACTGAACAAATAAGACATAATTAAAATCCATATAACAATACATAACACATTGTCATTACTCAAAACAAGTTATCCCTCTTCCTTTTACAAATAAGCCAGAAAAAGATATATAATAAACCAGAAAACAGATGAAATAGTGGATTTCTTTTGAGTGAACTCATTCATGGACCACACTTTCTTTTTTGTACCAGTAAATCCTCAAGGACTACAAACCATTTGTACTCTGGGAGCTGAGGCTACACATAAACATAACTCCATGAAATGACTTCAGAAACTTATGCAGTGTGTTCTTTAAAACCAGTGAAATTAAAACACTGACTGGCTTGAAAGATAGATTCCAAGTTTCCCCATCTCCTAGTATTCATACCCTTGTGGAATCCCCTCACCTTGAGTGTGGGGGGAAGCCATGACTTATTTCTAATTAAAGTATGGCAATGGTAATGAGATGTCATTTTCGTGATTATGTTACTTAAGACCATAACTTCTGTTTTACGACCAGACTGTTAACTCTCCCCCTTGCTGGCATTAATGAAATAAGCTGTTGTGTGGAGAGATCCAAGCGCCAAACAACTGAATACGACTTACAGCTAAGCAAGCAAGGCACCGACCATCTCAGAATGATGGTCTTCGAGGGACCGAATCTTGCCAACAGTCATATAAACGTGGAAACAGATCCTCAGTTGAAGCTTAGATGAAACTAGCCAACATCTCCTTCACAGCAGATTTGTGGGAAGTTGAGGAAGAAAAGCCATTTAAGTCATGCCCAGATTCTTAACCCACTGAAATGAGAAAATAAGTTTGTGCTGTTTAAGCTGCTAAGTTAGTGATAATATTGTTATGCAGGAAAATGAGATTCTAATTTCATATATGTGTATATATATATTCAAATATTTTATTATGAAAAATTTCAAACATATACAAAAGTCAAAACAAATCTACAGTGTATATCCATATAAATACCCCAGAAACGCTCTCATCAGTACTTACGACTAACCTAAATTATGCAAAAGAGCACTATACTATAAGAAGTAAAAAACAATTAGACGATAGAGCTGACTGAAATATATACTCATAATTTTCAATACTTCAATATTTGCTAGCACATCTTAAGTTATTCTATTTGATTGATTAATTTCCATGAAGATTTTTATTTCCTTAAAAGGATGGGATATTGTTAACAAATCATTGAAAAATTAATACAAAATATTATTAATGTTTACAACTGTTTCACACATACTTTACTGGGAAGAAAATTAGCATCAATTCTTATCTTTGGAAAATGTAATGTTCTATACATTTTTTATGAGGAAAAAATTCTTACAGCATGGATTTCATTTTGTATTTGAAAAATAGAAACAGACCAGACATTTAACAGTTGGGTGGATGCCAAAGTTATTTTATGAATATTTAACATTAGAATGCTGACTATATATTAGATATTGTCATAAATGATATAAAAATCTATTGCAATCATCATGTCCTTCTGATACCTCCTCTTAGATCTAACTTTGTTTTCCTTAGAAATAATTTTTTAATAAAGATAGTAGCATGATAAGGGGTTGCATTGATTTTGCTTTTAATAATGTGTTTTAACTCGTTATAATTTTAATCAAGCTTCTTAGTTTTAGTGTATTTACATATATATATATATGTATATATATATCATTTACCTTGATTTTCATAAAATCCATTTTCTAATTACCTACACTTTGTTGCATTGCAAAATTAGGTGCTGACCAGAAAATAGATTTAACAAAACTTGGGAAGAAAGTTCAAATATATGGTGATTGTATACTTTAATGATTAACAGATTCTGAAAATGTCTGTTTTCTATATGGTGTAACAAATGTACATATGGATTTCAGCAAGTGGAGCTGAAATATAAGAACAACTGTAAGCTGTATTAAGTGATAACTCTTAAAGAAAATAGCATCTGGGATTTGTTAAACAAACTAAACTAAAGCATGTTACAGAGGTCTGTGTTAAATTCAGAACTAGATTAAACTTTGCCCAAAGCTGGACCCTCTATCAGAAGTTTTGGGATAAATAAGTCAAAGTTAGGGAACCTGGGGAAAGACAGAACGGAGATGAAATATCAGAAACACTACTAAAAACTAGGTTAGTCTGTAATTGGGGGGTGATTCTGGGTCCTTAAGAGTTTGTTTGCTTGTCATATGCCATCTACAGAGACAAGCAGCAGCGTATTTGGTCAGGTTAAAGAATGGCTGAAAATTTAAGCATTATTGTACAATTAAGCATTACTGTAGACCACGGCCTCCACCGACTGGATGTCCCTTAACTGATGTTAGGACTATGCAGATGCCCCTGAACACCTCATCTGCTCCACCTTGGTCAGAGAAAGAGAGTAAGAAGAGAGAAAAAAAATTTAGTCTTAAATTGATTGAGTTGGAATATTTCATTTGCAATAATTTTACCTAAAAAAATTAACCGAAAAGAGTCACGTTGATCAGGTAGGGTTTTGTTTATTTGTTTTGCCCATGAGAAGAAATGACAGTTCCCAAGCTAAGCTGGCATCTGTTAAAAAATAAATTTTAATTCTACAGTTCTGGATTTTGACTGTTCATTTTAACAGTCACATATTTCACTAGTATGTGTGCATGTACACTTATGTGTCTGTGCTAAACAAATTTATTCAGAAGTCTTAACTTTTTGAAGCATAAATATAGCAGAGTTTTAATTTTTTCAATTGTGTTTTATCAAATCTTCATCTCCCATACTGTCACATCGTTTTTGGCATATTCAGTGAATTTCTAGTGAGTTCTGGTAATTAAAATTGGCCCAACGCATTTTAGAACTTCCAATCTCCTATCTGATGGTAGAGACGCAGGCCTTCTCCTACATCATCAAGGCCACTTGCTTCAGTTTGTGAGGCAGAGAGGAGAAAGAGACAAAAAAAAAGCCAACTTGGTGAAGTCACTATGCGCTGTTTATGATTTATTGATGCCTCTATGACAAAACACTAAGATGCCTTCTGGAAAAAGCTCTGGCAGTTTCTTATGAAGTTAAACATACACCCATCACTCCTTGATTCAGAAATTTTATTCTTTGTTCTTTGCACAAAAGAAATGAAACCCCCCACACACACACACTAACACATCCCAAAACAAATAAAAACACTAGACAAGAATCTTCAAAGACTTATTATGCATAATAGCCAAGCATTGGAAACAATCAAAAGCACATCGACAAGTGACTGGTTAAGCCACTTGTCTATTTATACAATTATCTAATATTGACTCCTTCCCAGTGCCCAAGGAGGATATTCCAGAAGACTCTCACAGAGTTCCTCTCAGCAGTTTCCTGATGTAAGCAAGCCTTTCATAATAAATCTTCACTCCCGATGGTGGAGGAACCACCTCCTTGATCCTTTTCTTCTATAGACTGTTATAAGGGGGAAAGCTGACAACTGGGTGGTACTTGGTGGAGAAGAGCTAGCTCTACCTCCAAGAAAGCCCTGGAGCAAGATGCCTGGTTCCCAGGTAGCACCTCTCTTTAGGCAGAGTGGCATTTAGCATATCATTCTCGGTTTTGACTGTGGTATAATTTGGGAACACTAATATTCCCTTGAAAAGTCTATTGTGCAAATACTCACACGTACAATAAGGAGAAAGTCATGCCATAGTAACCAGGGGTGATTTTTTTTACCTCCCGCCCCAGGACATTGGCAATGTCTGGAGACATTCCTGATGCTCATGACTATGGGACAGGGTGCGCCTAGTGCACCCCAAAAAGCAAAAAATTGCCTAGTCCAAATGCCAAAAGTGTCAAGATGGACAAACTCTGAGTTACAGAAAATCTCTAACTTCAGACTTTTAGAGAGAAGCCATAAATTCTGGAGAGTTTAGAAAACCATACTCAGAAATATGGCACCATGTAAGGGTGAGCTTAGTGAAATAAACATGCCACAAAATCAAGCTGCAGTTATTTACAGTGATCATACGCATTGTCTTCTCAACCTTCACACATCAAGTCATTTCAATAAGCCTGTTCAGTTTTTGTGAGAAGTAATTACAACTAGAAATGAGAGCAAAACCATCTTCTCAAAGGACAGTGTTGTACAGTAACCTAATGATGCAGACAGAATATCATTTAGCACATTTTAAAAGAATTATGAAGAACACTGCCAATGACATTATGTTATGTCCTTTTACATACAATATTTTAAATGTGATAAAAATACAGTACCTTTAAATGATGCAAAGATAGATCCACTTATTTTATAATTAGTTTAAACCCAGGACAGGAGTGCAAGTAAGCACCATAATTTACATCAATTCATTTCAAGATATAGTTTTAGTTTGTATTTTGACCAGTAATAAATGACTTGTTCTAGAAGAGAATATGTAATTTTCACTTACCCACCTGTCCACACCCACAAGCCAAATATTCAGTAAATTTACCTTATTAAAAAGAGCATACACATATACACAAAGGTTTCTATATGGACAGATGTAGTAAATTTCTGTGAAGATAAACATCTACTCACTCATTTGACAAATATCTGTGGAGCCTACAATTAAATAAGCACCATGCTAGATGCTGAAGGCATAGTAAGAACAGGCGCCTAATGTCCTTGCCAATACAGATGTAACACTAGTGTCTAAATTAAATGGTTTCTATATAGTCTTAATGAATGCTGAATCAAAATAAACTGCCATCAGTAACTCCATCCACACCAAAATTATTATGTATATTCACTACTAATTTTAAAAGTTCACTAAGAAAAGCAATAATTCAAGTGTGTATATGTCTTATATTCTAAAAATGATCTTTTTTTGGTTTATCATTCAAAATTATAAATAAAGATTTTTGGCAATTCATATATATATATACATATATTTAAGTTATGTATTATATAAACTAATGTATACTTAAATATATACATATATAAAACAAAAGAGTGATGTTTTTAATAACGGTTTCATTAATAATCTTCCATACTTAAAACTTATGTCTTGAACACGTATCTGGGAAGCTAGATATTAAGTAAATTAAATAAAAGTACAGAGACTTCTACCTTATAGTCCCTACTTGATTTCTAGCCTGGGTTTGAATTAGGTGAAAGGTGTTACCATCTGTTTACAAACGGTACATCTGCTGTCCAGTCTTGTGTGTTGGTAATCTCAACCTAGCACATTCCTCACTAAATGAGGTCATGTTAAAAAAGAATGACCGTCATTAAATTGGCATTAATTGAGACCCACGGTGGTCTAAGTACCAGATTGAAAGACTGATGGGTCACATTGTTAAATGAGCAGGGCAACTTACATGTCACCTTTAAAGTAGGATACCATAAAATGTCACAGAATTTCTGCTTGATAATTTGAACATCTTTTTAGAAAACTAAAAAAAAAAATTGAAAAAATGCATAACAAAAAGACATATAATTATTTGAAAGTGTCACAAGACAGGTAATGAACTGCTTGAATTAATTTTAAAATGTACTATTCATCCTAGCCCATGAAGTTATAGTGCATTTGAATGAAATTCACAGTACATTACCGTGGCCATAATGAGAAATCCAGAATCTCATCCATCTAAGACTTTGTAAATTGGTAAGAGAAATAAGATGATTAAGTATAGAAAAATTATAGTACAAAGCTAGACATAAATTATACATTATAACTGAGAAGATCTAGTCTTAATACAGCATCTCCTTTATCCATTTACCCAATAAGCATTTAAAAAAGTATATGTCTTATTATGTTAACTTTTATTACTGGTTCACTTATATAACCAAATTGCCCTGAAATATTTTCCAGAAATAATAAAATTATGTATGTATGCAATTTTAAGAATTAATTACAACTAGGAGAGATAAGCTATGTCTTAAAATGACTGCTTTTTATATATAATGTATATATTATATACATGCACATAATTATACTGTACACACATAATAAAGATATATATTACATATATATCTGTATAACATATAATATATGTATATATATTTATTTGTGTGTGTGTATGAAATGAGTCAGTGAAGTTGTTTGTATTTCTTCTCATTATCCTGCGTGCTCGCAGTCAGTGAGTGACGGTTTGGAATATTTCCCTGGATAATATGGCCCAAGCAGTGCTGGAATGGCTGCAGCCTGCATCACCCGCCTCTCCCCTTCGGACTGAAGACGTGCTGGGGTGGCTGCTGGCCGAAAGGCCTCTGCTTTCAGCCACCTGAGATTAGTCAGGCCACATCCAGTGACTGGCCAGCCATGGCAACCTAAAGGCCGTGGCACTCACCGCAGCTGGGTACAACTCTGAAAGGCCCTTCCCCGCTCAGAGCTCTGTGAGGCTGGGAGAGCCTCCATCAAGATTTCCTAGCAGACAGTTACTCCCTTCGCCCACTCCCTCCCCCTCCCTTCCCTAAAGGTCCCCTCCTGTATCTCCGCCTCCGAGTCTCCTTCCTGAGGAAACTGAGACATGTTTGTGACCCATTCTCCCAATTATCTTCATTTCTCAATGCTCTGCTATGCTCTTCTGAGCTGGGTGAGTTCACTATGGTTTGATTACAGCCTTTTAAAGCTGTTTATTTTCATATTTCTTGGAGAATTGCTTGGATCCATAATGGATGATAAGAGTTGTGCAACTGGTAATACAGACCATCAGGAAAATAAAAATGTATGACAACAGATGTGAAAATTAAGTCCGTAGGGTCTGGGATCCTGCAATAAACTTACCGAGTAAACAGTGAGTAAGGAGAGACATGCAACCAGGGGTTTGTGGGGGTCCTCTGGCCTTGTGAAGAGCATGGTGACCGTAAAGACAGCTTGAGAGGGGTAGTGGTAATTATATTAAGGAGAGTTGAAAGGAAATCCAGCGAGAATTACAACAGGGCTTCAGGCATTTCAGAAAGAACAGAAGATGCCGCCCGGTGTGCAGTGCTGGGATGGGGCCACAGCAAGACTGTGTTGTATTAACCCCGAGTCCCACACCCTCAATTACTGCTCCCATATTTCTAGGACTGGGTCACTTACCTTAAAATGCTGTGTCAGACAACAACTAAAAAAGAAGCTTAAAATTTAGGATACAATGATCAATATAACAAAGCATTTGCCTTCATGAAATTCAACGAATTTCAGAAAACTCAGTGATCCCATTTCAAGACTAACACTGAAATATTAACTTTTCTTAGAAAGTTATTTTAACTTTGTAATAATTTTCTGAGCAAGTCATTTCATCTTAAATATACATGTTCATGTTTTGTATAGTTTCCATGATAAAAATAAATACATTAACTCTCTTGGTATAACACAAATCACTCAATATATGAAGCTCTCTTCACTAATGATGAAATTAAATGATGCCATATTACTGAAAATGTGTTCTTCCAAAAACACCATCTGGATTCTTGACAGAGTATTGGCAGCTGGAAACTGAGTTCCTAAATTTAACAGTACACTTGGGCCTCTAATCTGGTTAGTCCATCAAACAGCTGTGTTAACTAACAAAAAGATTCACTATGTTTTGGTTGTGTAACATTGTTTCTTCTTTCTTTTTAAAAAAAACAGCATTAGTTTTAAAATGCCATATATGAAATTTTCAACCATTTGCCATATTTTGCCTCATACTTCTCAGCATAATATTTTCATAGAGACATACTAATATACATGAAATATTATTAATTTATTCAACTTTATGTATCAAAGCTCTAAACCCATGAGATCTGAGACCACTTCATTTTTATTCAGGATTATAAGACCAGCACTTAGGACAGTACCTGGGACATGCTAAGCACTCTTTAAATATTATTGAATATACAAGCAAACCCACGATGAATAAACGAATAAGAGAGTGAATGAATCAATTCATTTTTGTACCTCCTAGAATGGGTCTCTCCCAGAAAACGTATCATATGCATTTTCTTTTCAATTAACTACTTAAGGCAGAACATAAATATGAACTAAAAAACTAATATGGCAAAGCAAACCTTGCCCACCAAGCATGGAGAAATGTCTTCAGGCTAGAGTTAAGCTGAAGGAGTCTCATTTGATTGTCATATGTACACAAATCTTTAATCTCAAACTGCCTATAGAAAGGTTCTGATTTCAGTTTAAATATATTTAGAAAATCCCTGACCATCCATACTATTACATTAGTAAATTTTATTTATACAACAAATGATTTCTTCCACAGGAAAAGCAAACAAATTTAAAACAAATATAGTCTGAGTTTTCTCTAAGAGAGGCAGTTTTAAATTGAACAAATCTTTTTACATAGAGATTTCTCATGCTAACTGTTTTATACCACAGTTGATAAATCAAGGTACAGGAAGTTATTTGGACAGCACTAGAGAAAAGAATCTCTAGATTTGGCATATATTAATGTCTCTTGACTTTTTACAAGGTCAATGATTCCAGAGCCTTACCAAGCTTTTAGACATCTTTAAAATAATTTCAAAAGATGTATACATAAATTATAATGTCAACTAATTATATTTTACTGGATGCTGATTGTGCCCATTAAACTAGCTATACATTTATACTGTTTTACTGTAGAAAAAGGCCAAATTATTAATAAAAAGTTTAGGCAGTGTTGGCAGTTTGCCCATGACAGGTAAAAGAATAGTTGGCTTCCCCTGAGCCTAAAGGAAAGTGTGTGTATCTCTCTAATGGCCATTATTTCAATCCCTTGCCATTTGGCAAAGCAAGGCTGGAAATAGCTTTGAATTCTAGCTGTTTATTTATTTTAAGGATCTTGGCAGGTTATCTCAACCATCTTTTTGTAGAAACGTTAAAACAATCAATTAGGATTAACGCTTCGCCAGGAACTGTTCTTTATGCACTGCCATAAAGGTCCAGGGCCAGAAAGAACTGCATTCTTGTATATCTTGTTTTTATTGATTTTATCCTGAATTGTTAAACTTAGTTTAATATTCTGAGATATTTTAGATGCAAATTTCTCAGGGTACTTTTAGTATAATCACTTCTATTTAAAATCATAAGTTTTCTACAGATAAATGTGTCCTCATTTAGCAAGAATAGTTTATTGTTTTGTTCCCTTGTTAGTTGACAAAAAATTTTTACATGTTTTGTGGCACTGACCTTGTTCTTGTTCTAATACGGCTTCTGTTATTTTCAAACTAATTCTAATATTTCTTTTAGATTGTTAGTTTTCGGTAGACAGGGATATTGTTTCATTATATTAAGAATTTGTCAACAAAATGTCACTATTTCACCAAAATCATCTGTTGTTTTGATGCATAGAAGACCTATGATCTTTCCTAAATTACATTTTCCTTAATCCAGACAAAACAAAAAATGTTGTTAGTTGCATGTCTTAATGAATCTACATGGAAAATGCATCGTTAATGAACAATTTAAATCATCGTAGCAAATTGTGCCAACCAATATCTAGGAAAACAAAGCATGGCAATGTTACTACCACCACCAAGTCTGGAATGCATCTGACTCCATTACCAAGGAGGGAATGTTTCATAGCACAAGCGTTTTTATTATTCAATAATTTTTCAATTTATTTATTATATAAATAAAGTTAGATTTTATATTTAAATAAATCCATGAATCCAGATTCTGAATGAAAAATCAAGAGAAAATTAAAACAACCTTGTAAGTGGGCTTTGTAAGTGTCAAGACTTCTTTTCTGATCCCAGGTAAACAAATGCAGAGAAACCAATTTTCTACTTTATTGCAAAGGAAGAGTAAACTGAACTGCAGCACTTGCTGAAAAGAACAAGCGGAAGGTCAGTGAGGCCTCTGATAACAGGCCACCAAGCCAGAGTGTGCAGTTAAGTTCATTGAAATTTCAAGGGAACTGTATGTATCTTTAAATAAACAAATCAATAAATGGTACTTATTCTGAGTTTGAATTGGTTCTAACTGAGCTGAAGTGATCTAAGATACTAGACTGCTTAACTATATGCTGTAAACCATTTTATTTCTTTGGGCAAACTGAGCTACTGATCTGTGTAAAATCTTTATAGTATTTTCATAACGAAAGCTCAACACAAATTCTATTAACTAGTGAATGTTCAATAATATTTAATTTCATATTTACACTAAAGTTTGGCTTAGACTGGATGGTCCACAAACGGATGAATATCATCATAATAAAGCCCTGAATATACTTGCACTTTATAGATTTTACTATAAGAAAACAATGAAATGAGTAGCATTTATGCCATATACAGTCCATAAATGACTTAAACTCTCAAAGTAAAGCTGTTACATTATTCTTCTTACATATAATCAGTAATATCCTAGACTGGACCTCCAAAAACATACCATCAATTAAGTTGATAGTGTTTCTGGCCTTTGCCAGTTTTTCGTTTTATTGTTAATAAATGTATTTAGTATTTAATCATATATTTTGATGGATATTCTTGTTAAAGGGGATATTATGGTGTTCTAATATGAAGAAGGATCTATGTAATGGAAGATTCAGACATAAAGAAATCTTTTCAAAACTTTCATTTTGAAATTAAAGAGTAAGAAGTCTGCTTAGCACCATCATATCTGTAAAAGAGGAAGAGTTAACCTCTTGTAGTTTTAGCTAACAGTCCCGCCTTAACTTAATATTGATTTTCTACAAAGCAAAAGAAAATGGAAGTTTGAAGGAAAAGCGTATTAAGCAGGTTCCAGTAGTACTGAAATTGAAACAAGTTCATATATATTTATTAGTGTGAAATCCTTTGGATTAAACTCTAAAAAGGTTTAAGTTGTTAACAACCTCAATACAATAGATGTATAAATATAGTCAGGTAAAGAAAATGTCTGTGATTAAAATATGCACAAAGTTCATATATATAACATAGGCAAAACTGGAGTAATTGTTTAAATTATACATTCATTGTACAATAGATGTTATCTATGTAATATATAGGTGCCCTTTATGTGTCCTTTTTTAACTTTATATTATAAACATTTTCAATCACATAGAAAATGAGAGAGAACAGTATAATAAACATTAATATACCTATAATTGTGCATTGGTCAATGATTATATTTCATCATACTTATTCATCTATTTTTTTTGAAATATTTAAAAACATATTATAAATAGAATAGCATGTTACCCCTACATATTTCAGTATGCAACTCTAAAAAAGATATTATCCAGAATAGCCACAATATAATGTTCAAAGCTACAAAGTTAAACATAGCCCCTTAATATCATAAATACCTAATCCATATTCAAATTTCTTCAATTGTCCTAAAATGTCTTGTACAGCTGGTTTGTTCTAGATGGGATCTAATCAAGACCATGAATTCAAATTGTTATAATTTTTCTTTTCCCTTTTTACACTTATAAATTTAAAGATTCATAGGAATTGCTTCATTTTATCCAATTCCTACACTTATTACAGAGATCAGGCAAGTTGTCCTTTAGAATGCACTGTTTTCTAGACATGTTGGGTGTTCACTAATGTCATTTAGCAAATTCTTCTATTCTCTGCAATGTAAGGTGCAGAATTTAAACCTAAGAGATAAATCAGATTCAGGTTAAATATTTACAGAAAGCTTATTTTATAGGTAGTAGTGGAAGAGAGCAGTGATAACAGTGGAGGAGGGATTTTTTTTTTATAAAGTAAAATCATATTCTTCTATTCTACAACATCATATGCATGAAATACAAACTGCCTAATTATCTCAACAGCATTGTTGAAATGATCACAGCCTTGACTCTCTTTTATAAAGTTATGTTTTCTTTCACCTTATGAACATGTAGTAATTTGTGGAGTGAAGTTTTGGTGCCATTAAAATATCCAGTTTATCACTAGTTTTCCATCCAATCATTTTAGTAACCAATGAGGTTCCTTGCCTAAATACAATAAATCTATTTAGTAGTGTAACAAAATAGAATTATCTTCCTAAGGTTTTTCAAAGTTCATATACAAATATCAAAACAACCATAACCCACCATTTGTATGTATCAATCACTACATAAAAGGATGCATCTTATATGTATGTCTATGTACACATACAAGCACATGTTTTAATTTTCCTCCTTATAAAAATATTTTATATTATAAATACTTTTGCATTGCATATTTCATATTCAATAATGCCTTGTGATAATCCCTCCAAGTCTATGGGTATACACAATTTCAATTCATCATTTTTAATGATTCCACAATAGTATGTGTATATATTCATTTATTCAATCATTCTTTATTTTTCACATTTGATGTTCCTATCAACAATCTTGCTATTTGTATCCTTAAACATACATTCTTAATCCTTAAAGATGTGTATATATATCAAACATTTTAGATATTTTCATTGTACTTTCCAAAAAAATGTTTTGAACCATGTCCATTTCCTGTTTGTGCATTTGAGCTTTCTCTTATCTCAACTAGCACAAAGTGATATTTTATTATCATTTTGTCTGACTGATAGTTTGAAAATCTTTCTGTTTATTTGCAGAACATTCCGATATATTTGTGATTAGCCTGGACATATTCTTTGTTTTTCATTTATTTATTTATACTTTTCTACCCAATTGATAAGAAATGTCTACAAATATCATTGCTAAGGCAACGTTTCAAAAAGACTACACTTTCTTAATCATACAGTTTTTATAGTGGTATCTATTTTCTTTCTTCCCTAGACATTTTTTACAGAAGCCTCTAATTTCTGATTCTGTTCTAGACATACTGCTCCCTTGATCCATTGCCCTTATGTTACAATGAAATTCTTTATCATAGCTTTTCTGTGTCATTATCATTCTTGCATATAATCTACCTTTTCCTCTTTCTTTGATTTTTAAAAAATGTTGTAATAGAGTACATTAGTTGATTTTTTCCCAGAAAAGGTGTGAAAGTCTTACATGTACAAAATTGCACATTACTCTAACATTCAACAGATAATTTGGCAGGTTATTGAATTCCAGCCTTAAAATAATTTTTCTTCATAATTTTTAAAGACTTTAATGATTTTGTTCCTTCCATTTTAATAATGAGAAAACTGATGCTCCTGTGATTTTTGTAGTATGTTCAATAACAGTTATTATTGTTTTTCTTCCTGGAGTAAGGTAGAATTTCAACTTTATCTTTGGAGTTCAGAAATTTCACAAAGGTAAAAATGACATATCATTTTAATTTCTACTCAGTATTTAGTTTATTAACCTAAATATCCATGCCTTTGATTATTTCTTTTCTTCATTTTTCTTTATTTTAGTCTCTAGAAATCCTATCTATATTCCTTACATTTTGCCTTCTGAATTTATCCCCCAGTTTTTTTAATTTTTTTACTTTTTTTCTGATAGTTCAGTTTTTTTATTGTGATCTGGGAAATAACCTCAAGTTTATCTTTCAGTTTCCTAACTTGTTTTTGAATTAAGTTCACTCTGTGTAACACTTTTACTAGCATTTGTTAAATCATTAAAAAATATTTATTTAGTCATTCAAAATACTCATCAAATACACAGGGGATATATTGGGTGTCATTACACAGAGTGTATGAATACTATTTGTATCCCTGCCCTCATGGAACTCACAGAGGTTAAAATAAAATCCTATGTGCAGTGACACATAGTGATGCCTTTGCTGATTGCTCATCTGAGGATAAGGACCATTGTCATGAGGCAGGTTTGCAGCTGTGAAGCGATTAAAATAATATTGAAAATGCAAAATGCCTAGGTCAGAGTGGAAAAAGCTCACAAGATAATAGATGATAGTGTGTATTTGCTTACTAGTTGATAAACCTCAGCTGTGTCCTATATGTGCAACATCTGCTGAGATGCTCAGCAAAACTGTAATTAATTATTGATAAGAGAAATGAATATCTTAAGGGAAATCCCTAATATCACTGGAATTCCTAACTCTCTTCCACTTGCTTATTAGTGCTGCTACGAATGTTCACCTCTGATACCTAACTCTTCCCTGAAGACAGGGCTTGTCTTGCAGTTTTATCCGTGGCTCTCTTCTCTTCTGCATCTCTTGTCCTACTGGGCCTGGAAGTGGTATAGGCATTCTTGATCCCCATTTTTTCCTCCAACCTTATCCACCCGTCTCTTTAAAAACTGCAGGTTTGAAGCTTTAGCCATTACATTATTCCACTGACTACCCTTCCTTGCTGCAGTCATCTACAGTTTCCCAGTTCACTCTTCTTATTCCTTTAAGACTGTAGCTTCTAATTTAGTCTCCACAGTTAATCTCATAATTTAGTGTATTTCGATAATCTTATAGATAATTGGTGCAGCACCCTGACTCTGAATACTTTGACCTCTGCTCCAATGATTTCCTTATTATTCGCAGTTTCTCAGCCAGTCACTCTCCTGCCTGTAGCCTTTGTTGGTAAAAACTGATCCCTCTCAGTAAACTCAGCTCCCCTGTCTGCTTGCTAACGTAACCAGCTTACATTTCCATTCTCTAACTACTCTGATTCCAACAATTCTTTAGCGCTACATTGGCCTGGTTCATTAATTTCTCACTCTGCTATGTAATTTTTACACCTTTTCTCTTCTCCGAACTCCACATCTCTTACCAATTTTCATTTTCAGTTGAAGATTCTTTTCATATTTCCCTGAAAAATTAGAAATTATCAGGAGACCTCTACACTCCCAGCACATCTTCCATCTATCTGTACATACTTGTTTCTCTCCGATTCCTATAAACTTCCTCTGTTTCCACCTGAGGCCACCCTCTTAGCTTATACCCTCTCTCTGACCCTCTCTCCAGCCCCTCCTCACCTGCAACATTAATATTTCCTTTTTATCACCTTTCTCTTATTAACATGCAAATATGTTGAAATTTCTCTCATAAAAAACCCACTCTTTTCCACCTTACACCACCATTCATTTGTCATTCTTGTCTGTGTTTTGTGGCTTACTTTTTAAATGATAAAACTCCTCAAAAGAATGGTCTGTGCTTGCTCTTCCCAGGTCCTCTCCATCTGTGTTCTCACCCACACTAGTTCCTAGTCCCCTGAATACATTTTTCAAGATGACCACCAATGACCTCTGTTTCGTTGAATCCAGTGAAGATTCTCAGCCCTCAACTGGTTTGACTAGTCAGCAGCATGTAAGACAGCCGATCCCCTGAACTTCCTTGATCTCGTCTTCATCTGAGATAAAACCCTTTTCTTGGTTTTCCTCTTGCTCACTGGTGGTTCTTCTTAAGGCTCTGTGGATGCCTCTACCATCTGCCTGAGTATATTAAGAGCGGCGGGTGGCAGTTCCCAGGCCCTGGCCCGTTTATAGTTATACCTACTCCCTTGGTGGACTCGTAAGTTCATTTGCTATAAAATCATCTATATATTGTATCCCCATGTATTTATTTTCTCCCATGCATGTCTATTGAAACACACCAACCAGAGTGATCCTTTTAAATATAAGCTATATCATGTTATCCTTTCCTCAAAATTCTTCAATAACTTCCTACCATCTCGTCCCAAGCCAATAGGTTTAGCGATACCCTAGAACACCCTGTCTGACCTGGCATCCCTGTTACTTCTCTGACCACATCAGCTACTATATGCCTCTTTGCTCACTCTGCCACAAACCCATGGCCTATGCCTAGTTAGTTACTAAACACGGTATTTCCTTCAGCATCACTCCCTGCTCTTCCCTTTGCTAAAATGGTCTTCCCTCAAATACTTAAGTATTCATTCTTTACTTCCTCTAAGACGTCACTCAAAATTCAGCCTCTCAGTGAAGCCTTTTCTAAGTACTTCTCCTATTCATTGTTTCAATGCTCTATTTTCCTCCAAAGGATCATCCATCCTCGGTGTGTCTGTGTGTGTGTGTATATATTTTGTTTATATTTCTTTACTCCCCCACTAGAATATGTATTCCAAAAGGGTGAGGATTTTGTTTGTTTACAGTTGTTTCCTTACAGCCTGGATGAATGTCTGACATATAGTGGGTGCACGATAAATATTTATCAAATGAATACAGAAATGCAAGGAAGATTGGATCAAACTGTGCAAGTTTTTGCTTTTGGGAGAAAGCAATTTGGACTTTATCTGCACCCAATAGGAAGTTCTCATAGATTTTTTTTAAATATTGACATTTTAGAATACTTCTTTAGAAAGATTAACTTGGAGTGCTCTGTTGTGTGGCATGACAGGCTGAGGGGCTAAAGGAATAGGAAGCAGTAAGAAAGTTTTGCAATAGGTTATTGACAAGGAAGAGATAAATAACTAGGTGGGTTATTCAAATATTAATATATACAGGCAGAAAGACACCAGATATGATTTAAAAATTGTTACTGAGACTTGTGATAACTGTACTAGTACATATGTTTTAATGGATTTTTGAAAATCGTACTTTACTTTTGAGATCCACATTCAGAGCAAACTCTTCCTGAATTTTCTGGGGTGATTAATATCTCCCTGAATCCCATATGGTTCAGGAGTTTCAAAGCATTTGATAAAAGTATCTATGGATTAGTTTCTTTAACATATCTGCCAACATAGCACAAAAATCTCTGATTCCTACCAGCCTACACCCGGCTCAGACTAGCTCTGGTGACCCTTCTTTCCCTTTCACCTTCACGACCTCCATTTAATTGGGTTTTCAGCCCTGACAACAGACATCTGGTTCTCAGCTTGCCCATTAATCTGAGGGCTGCACTCCTTAAACTGAAAAAGTCTAAAGCTCATCAAAGGGCAACATTTAGATGAACCAAGAGAAAAGCTTTTTATTAAATAAGGGCTAGAGGGAGCCTATTGAAAAGATAATCGAGCTGTCAGTTTTCTGGATAATTAATGTACTTTGCCACTTAAACCCAAATCCAAGTTATATTATAACCAAAACAAATATATGTATTTGATATGTATCTTGATTTTTCTTTCTTACTGATTTATTTTTGAAAATATAGACTCTGTGCCTGAGTGTTTTGAATATTTAACTTCTACGACATATAATCTGTTCCCTCAGTGGATGCCTGATCAATTTGAACAAAACTGAGGTAAAAATTCTTAGCTTATTCTATAATGTTAGACATAAGTAATATCTAAAAGCTTAATCCCCTTTGTTTCCATTATCAATAGGGTAGAATTTTTCAAAAAGGATGGGAAACACAAACAAATGATATTGGATATTGGTTTCTGATCATGATATATGCCTTAAGAAAATAGAAATAATTTTTAGCAAAGCATAATTTAACACAGTAAGACCTCCTTGCTTATCTCAGACCAACATTGTTCAGGACTCGTCGGTACTATACTGGAAAAATCACAGCCACACTGCCACCGTTCAGTTCACCTGTCTGGTTCCCTGACAGTAAAACCTTCAATGTGTGCCAAACTGACATCTCTAAAACGTGGTCATGTGATCATGTCATTTGGTAGCTTAAAAATCTCTCCGTGCCTCCCTTATGTGGGTCTAAGAATATGAAAACTCTTTTGATAAGTACATGAGTCTCATTCCCAATCATTCCAGTAAATACATAATGAAACCTCCTTAAACATTCCTAAATAGACCATTCTGCTTTACACTGCTAACCCTCACAGTGTTTTTCCAAATGCCCATTTTGTTCAAGTGATACTGTCACCATTTTTGCAACAAATTTCAATGACCAGCTCATCCAGAAAACTTTCCCTGACCTTTCTATCAAATGTATGTGTTCGTCCATTAGGCTTTGATAAGTCCCTGGGTGATAGGAAGCCAAGTCAAGAAAAAGGACAATGTTTCTTTAAGGCTTTAAGGAGGTAGAGGAATACCAGAGGGCTTGAGAAGCAGTGTAACAATGTATTCCTCCCACCTGGACCCAGTGATATGGAACAGCTTGTTGATCATAGTCATGTAGGCCCTTTAGTTTACCATAGGGTATCCAGGTACCCTTTATTGAGATATGTTAAAACACAAGTAGCATCCTGGCTGAACCTATAGTACACTAACAGCTCCCACTGCAACATTCCTGGGAGCTGACTCTCCTCTACCCTTGCAGCGAATGTATAAAAGGCATGGCCCCACTGCGCACGGGGCTCCGCCTTTGGATATGAATCCGCCAAGCCTGCGCCAGCGCTAATAAATGCTGCTTCTCGTCAAACACCTCGGTGTCCTGACTCCTTGTTCTTAGCTTTTGCGGTTCCTGCAACAGCCGGACAGACCTCTATCACAGCACCTTCCTTATCCAACCCTGTTAAAAATCCTAACTACATTGTCTTTCTTCTAAATGTAGATGCTACTTAATTCCCAAATCCTAGAACAGTAACTGATGTAATAGTAACTACTGAATATATTTGTTGAACAGTTAAAGGCAACATGTTTGTTGATTAATAAAAGAAAAACAATTATTGATAAAAAATTGAATGACAAAAATTCAATTACTTTGATAATATTACCATATTTTTAGGATCATGTCTGGCACACAGTAAGCACTCAATAAATGTTAGTTCATTTATTTGTCCATTGATTCAATATATATTAGTTGTACCTACTATGTGTAAAGCTCTATTACAAGTACTAAGCACAGAGCAGTGAAGAACACAGCCCCAAATCCCCCATAGAACCTCCACCTCCATTCTAATAGCGAAAGACAGAAAAGAAGCAAAATATGCAAAAAATCAGCAGTTTGTTCAAGGTGACAAACGCAAGGGAGCAAGATAAAGCAGGGGTTGGATAGGGCGTTCCCCTGAGGGCAGTAACAGGTTTAAAAAATGAAGCCAGTGAAGAAGACATCTGAGCAAAAGTGAAGGAGATAATGGGAGGAGCGGCACAGGCAGAATGAACAGCGCGGGCCAAGGCCGGGAGCGCGCGGCACGGGCACCAGGCACGCAGGCGGATCGACGGCCATCATGGAGTGGAGTGGGCGCGGGGTTGGGGGCAGAGGCCCAAATCATGTGGGACCATTGTACGAATTTTTGGCTTTTACTTTAAAAGAGACGCCACACACTGGAGGAGAGGCACAGCATGGTTTTATTGGAATAAATCACTCTGCTTACTCAATTAGAAATATTATTTCTAGACCTTCTGTCAATAGGAATTTATACTTACTGGTGCAGCCATTTACTCATAAAAGACAAAGTTGATTATCTTTTCACTTAGCAGTCTCTTTGCAGTTTTCATCACCTCGTTGATTGCACCTTCTAAGTTTCCTCTGCGGCTCATCCTTTTCTCAACCTCTACATGTTAGGGTCCCAGAGTTTACTCTGTGTTCCCTCTTCTGGTCCTTTTCTGCCTCTACACCGGAGGTTATCACCTGAGGAGTGACTTTGCCTGCCAAGGGGTTTTTGGAAATGTCTAGAAACAATTACGGTCGTCACTACTGGAAGGAAAACAGGTGCCGCTGGCATTTAGTGGGTGGAGGCCAGGGATGCTGCTGGACACCCTGCAGTGCATGAGGTTTATCCACCTTGAAACCGCAGTAAATGCTGAAATTGAGAGACTCTGGTTTACACATATTCCACTGGCGTTCATATCCTGATGCCAATATTTAAATCTCATCAATACCCTGATGATTTCCTCATTTCTATCCTTGTCTCCAACTTTCACCTGGCATTAGACATATGTAATTTATTGCCAAATAAGCAAGTCTATAGACATCTCAGTCTTAACACATCTACAGTAGGCTTCCAGGTTTGCCCAAATCCTGAACCTTTCCCAGATTCCTCATCTCAGTAAATGGCATCATCATCTTCCCAGATGCCCAAACCTTAAATCAAGGCCTCTTTCTGGACTCGTTATTCCCCTTCTGCTCTACATCCAAAACACTGTTAAGCGTTACAGAGTTTGCCCAATCCCTAGTGCCACCACTGCTGCCAACCTGGCCGAAGCACCACCACACCCTCAGAATGAGGCAGTGAGAGCTTCCTGGCATTTCCTTCCATTCCTGCCCCTTGACGGTCAATCCTCCCACAAAGAGACCAGGGAGATGTTTCCAGAATATAAATTGAATCAAGTTCCTCAGCCGCTCAAAACCTTCTGTGGCTTCCCATCTCTCTCAGCAGAAAGACCAGTGTTTCACCACAATCTGTAGGCCTTCCCTGTCCGGGCCCTTCTCATACGCAGCCTAGCCCCCCGCCACACTGTGTCTAGCTCACTGCCTTCCGGCCACAGCTGGTTGTCTGCTGTTCCTCAAAACAACATACCCGCTGCTTCTTCAGGGAATTTTCACTTTCTGCTTTCTCTGTCACGAATGCACACACTTGTCAGCTGTCACTTCATCCAAGTATCTCCTCAAAGGCCAGGTTGGGGTCCCCTATCTCTACACCACACCACTCTCTATTTCCTTACCCTCCCCATTTGTACTCTTGGCGTTTACCGCTCTCTCATGTCCTGTTAAATATTGATTTGTTTTCCCTCTCCAACTAGAATACTAACTCCAGGAGGCCAAAGAGCTGTCTCTCTTTTCGTGAGAATATTTCCAGAACCACAGCAATCCAGAGTTTGGCACATTATGGGACTCAATGAATATTGGTTGAAAGAATAAGTAAATGAAAAGGCACGGCCTTTATCTATTTCTGTTTAAAAAAACAAGTATTCGGTAGATGCCTTAATTAAGATTATTTCTTCTTTGTTACCTGCCATCATTTGTTTCTAGGCCTTTCTATGACTAACTATGATCAAAAGTAATTTTGTTTTATATTTTAAGCACTTGAAAAAGAGCAACTGAAATTGATAATTTACCCCAAACAAATCATCTTCCATCTCTGTTCCATGAGACAGGTCAGGTCTGTGGCAAATTCCAGAGGATATTTGGTGCTACTCCATGACCTTAAATGAGAAACTATTTTTTGCTACATTTTAGCAGTTTAAATAAGATTACATTAAAATATAATTATACTGCCACGTGAAAAGTGTAAAAAATATTTTTAATTAGGAAACTGAATTTTCTTATTAAGATAGAACATAACATTTCAATCTTACATATTCCCTGTAGGAATAGTTCCTTTTGCACTAGGTACTTAGAATGCCACATACACATATAATAGCCACAGCACAGAAAACTAACTGCCGGTAAGATGAACAGAAGTGGTAGCATAAAGATTTATTAAGAAAAATACCTTTTTATAATTTATTGAATGCTACACACTGTAATAAAAAATTTCAGAGGGTGCCTGTGTCATAAAATAAAATAAAATTGTAAGGAGCTAACAGGAGGGTCAATCAGTAAGGACAAGACTCCATGTGTTTCCCAAAGTCGGCACCGTTAATACAGCATATCAGAGAGGGAGTTTTCTGCCAGGTTGCAATTTCTGGGCCTGCCTGGCATTTGCTGTATTCAATGGCTCACCTGGGAGAGGTAGAACCTGAGAGGAGGAGTGAGATGAGCTGGTGAAGCCTAGTGAGGTTTGGGAGGCTAAATTCAGGTGCAAAAGTGCCAGGTATTTCTTATCTTCCTGCAGAGGTATGAAATGATTACAACATTAATCCACATGGGTGAGGTGACTGATCTATCAGACTGAAGTCGCCCAAGAAAGTGTTATTTCATGTGTGTTTCATATGATATTTTCTGATAATGAAATGTTTTCACTTACTTTCATTCTGAGAGGGGTTATTTTGAATTGTATCAAGAATGCTAGATAAGGAAAGTATTCTGTTACACAATTCTCTATGAACTAATTGCCTGGATGGATTCATGAACATTTTCACAGGTTAAGGTATTACAGTTATTAAGAGCATTTGTATGAGAAAGAAAGAAATCAACTTCTCAAATTTTGCTTAAATTGGAAGCTACAAAATATCTCTCATATACACTTAAGTTCATAGGTAGAACAGATAACATTGCATTATGTGTATGATAATATCAAGCTTAATTTAAAATACAATATAATTCGTAAAGTAATTGTTGGTCCAAGTAAATATTAATAAAATACCTAACAGGTGCTATAGATTGAGGTTGAAAAAATGAGCTAAGATGTGTTATTTGCCCTTAAGGAACTCCTGCTTTAATACAGATATATAACTGTGAGGTAGTATCCCTAACCTTTTCAACAATGAAGAATATAACTACAACTCAGTCATACTCCAACTCCTCAGGAAATTATAAAGAATATTTTGAAATCAGTTATAAACATATCTCAAGTGATAATGACCTTGCAACTAAATAAGGGCAGTGCTGGGTATCAGAAATGACATTGCACCCAAAGATTAATCTTACAAATTATCTGAAATTCAGATAATCTTAGTCTATCCATTTACCTGAAGTTGGCTAAAGGCAAAAGTATATGAATGTCTAGATAACTGAATAACTATTTTTTTTTAGTTAACTGATTTAAAAATATCACTACTTCTTCCCCATAACTTTTTTAAAAATCATATATCTTATTGACTCTGAAAGAAGATAAGACAACCTCCTGGTAGGTTGTAAGTAAGACAACTTGGAATCTGAAAAATCAAATGCTCCCACTGGTTCTTGGGAGGCTGAGATAGTTAAGGTTTTATCTTCTCTTTGTTTTGACAAATACCTACCCTCCATACCCCCTATTGGTGCTTCTGATTTCATGAAAGTAGTATTTATTGAGCACTTATCATGTAACAGGCACTGACTTTGGCCCTGAGCATATAATAGTGCTCAACAGCTGAATAAAACAAAAACCCAGATGTATTCCCTACTTTACAGCCTTATTTGAAGAGACAAATATTGACCAAAGACCCACATGAATAAATAATAAATAGCAAACTGCTATTGTATTAAGGGACAAGAAGAAGAGGTGACTGAGGCCAAATAGAGTGAATTGCAGTAGGGATTGTGTGGTCAGGGAGAGCCTTTAAGAATGTGATGAATGAGCCAATATCCAATAGCAGGGTTAATTTGGTGAAGGGGGAAGAAAACATCTTAGTTAAAAGAAGAATATTGCAAACGTACTAAGATGAAATAATGCAGGGCATGTTCCAAGAAGTGAAATAATGCCAGTGTGGCCAGAAATCAGAGAATAAGAGAGACCCAATAAAGGCAAGAGATATAAGCATGGGACAGGCAATAGAAGACCTTGCAGGCCAGCCACAAGAAATGCTTTTAAAGTAGAAATACAAAAGAACTGTTTGGATCTCCATGTTTAACAGATCATGTTGAATGCAGTATGGAGAAAATATGAGAAGATGCAGAGTAGTTTCAGAGTGACCAGTCAGGAAGTCATTACAAACCAGATGAAATAATTGGACTAGGTTGTAAGTAATGAAAATGGGAAAAGGCAATAAAAAGGGAAGATATACAGAAGGTAAAATTAACAGAATTTAATGGTGAGTTTGATGGTGAGTAGTTAAAGATAGAGAAGTATTCAGCATGACCACTAGATTTCTACTGAGGATAACTGTATCATTCACTAAGATCACCAGCTCAGTTTTGGACATGCCAATTTGGAAATATCTTCAAGAAATTCAATTAGAAATCAAAGTAGGTGGTTGGGTGTCAGAGAAGAACGATGGACTACAGATAAACATGAATCCATCAGCAAGTTTCCAATTGAAGCCATGATCATGGATTATATTTGGAAGGAGTACATAGTGAGAAGAACCGAGTGCCATGTCTAAGCTTTGAGGAAATCCAGTCCCTAATGGTCTAGAAAAGGGGATGACCTGGAAATAAGGTAAAACAGGGACAGTCAGAGTTGAAAGAGAACATCTAGGATATTTTTAGAAGCTCAGTTAGATGATGAGGGAAAAGAATGTGTCTTAGCTTGAGCTGCCATAACAAAATATCATTGCCTGGGTGGCTTAAATAACAGAAATTAATTTACTCACAGATCTGGAGGCTGGAAGTCCTAGATCAGAATGCCAGCATGATGGGCTTCTGGAGAGCCTCTTCCTGGTCTGCTGACAGCCACCTTCTTGCTGTATTCTCAGTGGTGGAGAGAAAAATGATCTTTCTCTCTGACTCTTCTTATCAAACACAAATCTCATCACGAAGGCCCTGTAAACATGACCTCATCTACCTCTATTTACTTCTCACATACTCCTAACACCATCATTCCTGGGCCCAGATCTTCAACATATGAATTTTAGGAAGACACAGTTCAGTCCATAGCAGAATGCTTCAATGAGAAAGCTTTAATATTTTTTAATATTTATGAGAGATTAAGTAAATAAAACCAGGCTAACATAGAAGTCAATATGACCTTGATTGTTAGAGTGGGTGGGTTTTCAGAAAGATCAGGAGGTAGACATGCAGATAACAAGCATATTAAAAGCCTCTAAAAATTGATCAGTGAAGGAAAGGAGAAGTAGGACAGTTTGACACATGAGTGTCTTTTGTGTTTGTAGAAAAATAGCTTAAAGGTAACTTGGAAAGCTACTGGTGCTTTGAAGCTTATAAAATCTAGTTCTCTCTGAAAAACTCTTTAAGTTCAAGCTTGAGATGAAACTCTTGTCTCTCATGGCATATTGGATTTCATGAACCGGTGAAATCTACCAAATTATCTCGGCTTTCTACATTGTACCAGGAACCAAGAGGCCACAGTTAGAGGGAGGGTAGGTAAGAGAAACTTAAAGTTTAGAGATGCTAAATTATCTGCTTAAAGTCTCATAGCCAGTGAACAGTAGTCCTGGAATTCAAACATATTTTCCCTCCCTGACTTCTAGTCTATAGCACACAGAGTCACCACTCTGGCTTCCTTTCCAGTCTCTCCCCTCTCTCTGTTTGTCAGCCTCTCTGATCTTCTTGGTCTTTTAGTATACTAGATAATTGACTGTCTCAGGACCTTTGTACTGGCTGGTCCCTCTTCCTTGGAATGTGCTTCTACAGAATGTTCACATGGTGTACTCCTTCACCAAACCTAACATTTTCACTGAAGGTCACCTTATCATAGAGACTTTCTTTGGCTACTCTAAAATTGCAACAGGCTTTATCACTCTTCATTATTTGCTTTATAATTTCTACAATATTATCCTGTAAGAGATAATGCCATTTACTTATTTTCATTATCATTTACTGTCTGCATTCCACAGCTAATAAAAGTTGCATAAGGGCAGATTTTTCCATCTTTTTTTTCCCCATTATATCACAGTGGCTTTGAACAGTGTAAAGCACAGGATAAGTGCTCAGTAAATACTTTTTAAATGAATGAATGAATGAAAGAAAAACGTACAAAAATATTCATAATAATGTTTTGTATTAAGGTATTTCCAATGCTTATCATTTTGACTGGTGCTAGAAAAACTAACTAATAAAGGCAATTCTATAAGAAGTTAAAACAACATAGCCCAAATAATCATCTTTATTACAGACTGGCTTTATTCAATGGATAAACTTAGAGCATGGGTTCATAACTTAATTTAAGTTGATTTTCACGGATCTCTGAGAATGGAATTCAGGGTTCAGTACATTATGAATAAATGTATAAATTAAGCAATATGCTTTTAGCATAGTGAAACAAAGAAGTCCGCCAGAAATCTGGCCACAAGAATATTTCTGAATACATTTCATCTGCCAGATGCCCCTCCTCTCCCAAAACATAACTGCTTGCCCTGGCCTAGCCTGATGCGAATGAGATGTGCCTTCTACACAGAGCCCCTCACAGATTTAATCATACCATGTGTATTTATGTATGAAATCAAATACTATCTCTACTCTGATGAAAATGATGATATAGGTCATATTCATAAAAATTAATCTTACTAAGGCCAATTTTTAATAACAAAATAAATAAATATGCAATAGAAGCATTTTGTTAGTTTATTGGGTATTATTTTTATGAAGTCCTTTAAAAATTAAAATTCCATAATAGTTCAGTGTTTCATGCACATATAAAATCTGAATTAGTCAATGGGACTATTTTGAAATCTGAGAGAAATTTGATATTAGCTTGTAAATAAAAACAGTGCATAGTTTTTTCTGTCTTTTTAAGATATAGGACAGAACTAGGATAATTTGGGTGGTTTTCATTTGGAGGATCACTTATTTCCCCTAGGTTTTTATGAATTCTCTGTTATTACCACCACAATGAAGATTAAGATAGTGAGCTCCAGACTCTTGGTCAGAATGGAATATTAAGTGGGTGATTTTCATAGAATTAAGATTCATGACTCTATGGATTTGGCTACTTTGAGCACTGTGGCCTGTCAGTCTTCATAAGTACGCATGATATAATCCACACTGTCTCTCTTGCATAATGCTTGTACTTAATATATTATGTTGGGCTTGGAATCTTCACACTTTTAAAGGTACAGATAGAACAAATACTGTCTTTGGTATTTTACAATTGTGTCTCCTCAGAGCCACATACTTGACGGATGACGTTGGTGGGCCTTTGAGGATGTGAACTAGATGTGTGATCTAACTAGTATTGTGCTGTCTAACGAAGCACCACCACACGCTGAGGAAGGGGACCTGCACAGCCAGCTGATACTGGAACAGCCAAATCTCCCAAGGTGCTGGAGACCAGGAAGAGATGCATCCTGCAGAGTTAAGCCCATGCAAAGCTTGTGGCTGAGGTCAGGAATCATGTTGTGAGGCAACACTCTCAGGACCATCTGTGTCCATATATTTCAAGAATGTCTTCCTGTGATAAGAGTTGTATAGAAAGAAAAGTTGGTGCAAATTGAATGGTAAAGCTCAGGGGCAGAAAACTATGCAAGGTATGGATTATTTATTTCTGAATCTCCACCTTGCAAATAATGCTATGTGTTTTGTTTTCTTTTAGTTTACTGGTACCAATTCCATTCCCTTGTGGAATAAGACCAAATGTATATAAATGAATAAAACTGTTTGATTTGAATTTTTAAAAGCACAGGAAACATTTGCATAGTGGAAAAATGTACTGTTTGTACTATTCATAACAACCTAAAGGAGTCCATTCCATTTAATTAGATTCAGTAAGTTTCAATTTTAAGAAGTATTGACATATTTAGAGGACTTTCAAAGTACAAATAAAAGATAAGGTAGATGTGGACAATGCTAGGAAGTTATTAACAACCAGCAAAGGAAGATGACCTTTTTGTCTTAACCCCATTTCCATTAGATCCTAAATATGAGCTGTGACTTATTACCCATAACTGATGTTCAAAAAAACACCCAGGCAATAAGTTTTCTCCATTATCATTTCAGAAATAGCTTATTTATGCAGAGATCAGAGTTTATGCCATCTTGGGCTTCTGAATCTCAGTCTCAAAGAGTGAGAAACTTTTTTTCAGTGCATAAGTATTTGCCCCATTGCCTTCCTTTATAACAGAATGGAGAGTGTGGATTTAAGTAAAAATATGCTCCCTACAGTATTTCCTGAAAAGACACTATAAAAACCAATGCTCAAGGTGAGTATTAATGATCTTTTTTGTTTGATTTAATTTAATCTTTTTTGTGAGTATTAATGATCAATTAAGAAGGATAAAAACACCAAATATATTTTAGACAGATTTCCAGCAAAAATGGTTAAGTATTAAAAAGTAAACTGATATTCGAATATAACTTACCTGGTTGTCAATGTCACGTAGTCTTTCGCATTGGCTCTGTAGCCGGACAGTTCATGGAAGGAGAGTAGCTGACCAGTTGCTACCTGATGTGTTCAGAAGTTTAATCCAAGCCTGGACTGATTAACCAGGGATCTTTCCTTAAATAAGTCTAATTTTTCTAGGGATCAATTCTCTATTCAAATTTAGTATATGGGTTGGGTTAGTTAATGTCTATGGTACTTTCTTGTACAAATATTCTAAAATGATGTAACTTTAGGGAACAAAAACAATAAAATTCAATAGCTTAAATAAGGTGTTGTAAAATATTGTGAGCAAATATGTTTTTGACATTTGTCATTCCAAAGAATCAGAATGCAAACCAAAAAATGGGAAAACATCTGATTATTTTCTAAATAATCAATTTTAATGAATTCATCAATTTAACCTGCAATTGTAAAATGGAGATTATTATGACTTTGGTCTTAGGAAAAAAACTGAAAGTTACCTTTAACATAATTGGAAACTATTCTTAGTCTGTACTTTTAAATTATATGCCAATAACAGTAAGCCTGGGAACCAGGAAAATAGAACTCTGTTAAGTGTCATGTTTTTGCCCAATTCCATTAGGCCACCTGAGATACTCAAAATAAGCCTGCAGCAGGAAAGGAGCAAAATTAAGTCATTCATCTTTTGACTGATTTGTTCATGAAACAGACAGACTCATCCAGGACTCCTTTTAGATAAAACATACCAAATACTTTCCTGATGTCTAAAGTCATTTTAATCTGTGCTTCTAGTTCATAATTACTGTCAAATTGATGATTTTTCCTTTAAAAAGACCCTATTGAGGAAGAATCTTATGTTAGGAGTCTGTATATTTTCAAAATTAATTTCCACAAAGCCCATGATAAATCACAGAATTATACCTTTGAAATCAGGTCTACATATGTCAACTGTGTTTAGTCTCCACTAACAGAATTTGTTCTCTCCACTCTCAAGTAGAATCTTGACGCCCGTTTATGATCAGTTTATAAGAAAGAATGGAGAGTCATGGCCTGGGTTTTGGTCTTGTCTTGCCAGTTAGCTGCTGTTGGATGTAAATCCTACTAAAAAGAAGTGTAACCACATAAGTTACCACTGAACAGCCATTAAACTAGCTGATATTAAAGCAAAACAAAGCATACAGTAACAAGTGTTGGCAAAGTTGTGAAGAAACTGGAACGCTTTGCATTTCTGATGGCAAAGTAAAATGGTGCAGTAGCTATGGAAAACAGTATTATGGTTCCTCAAAAAATTAAGCATAGAATTACTATGTGATCCAGCAACTGCAGTTTTGGAACTCATTCAGGTGTTTATAGCCCCATGTCCATAGCGGCATTATTTGTAATAGCCAAAAGGTGGAAGCAATCCAAGTGTCCAGTGACAGACGACTGGATAAAGAAAATACTCTATATACCTACCATGGAATATTATTTAGACTTAAAAAGGAAAGATACTTGGATACATGCTACAACATGGATGAAACTTGAAAACATTATACTAAGTGAAATGTTACTTATTAAATAACTTCTTAGGAGATTCCTAGAATAGTCTAATTCGTAGAGACGGAAAATGGAACAATGGGGTTTCCAGGGAGCAGGATAGGGAGAAATGAGAAATTATTATTTAATGGGCACAGAGTTTCTGATTGGGGAAAATGGAAAAATTCTGAAGCTAAATGGTGATGGTTATACCATAACATGAATGTACTTAATGTCACTAAACTTCATCCTTAAAAATGGTTAAAATGATACATTTTATGGCATTTTTGTGAAAAAGAGAAGAGCATGACCAGGAAACATAACTGAAAATGCTACAACACATGCTGTTTCTGTACATGCCTCATTCCACTCTCCTAGAAATCTAAAATCACTATGGGTTGTTCAGATTCTTTTAAAAAGAATATTTAGGCAAAAAAATATATGTCCCTCTTCTTTGGAATAGAAAGGGCTTATTTTGTTTTGTTTTGTTCATTTAGATTATAGAGAGAGCTTCCAAGGTGACTTTTACATTTACTCATCTTTCTAGATTGTTTTCTTCCTGCTTGCTCCAAGGTCGTGAACATCCACTTTGGGGCAATAGTTCAAGTCTCCAAACAATGCACAACGGAAACACCCTGATTCATTCAAGGAATATGTGTGAATGGCTTTCTTTTGCATGTGCCTGTTCCCAGATTAGTCTATGCATGTAGACTTATTGTTCTTTTCTTAAAACTTATCTTCTTATTTGTAAAGTAGATAATTTTACCTTGGTTAATTTCAGAAATATATTGAATATCTCTTTAATTTATAGTTGGAAGAACTGAAAAGAAAAATATTTCAAGGTAGAAAATCCTTTCCCCATATAAGCATATTTTACTGTCTGCAAGATGAAAAGGAAAAACTGTTTTTTTCTTCCAGCACATCTGATTTTCTACATATTATTAATAACCAAATCTAAATAAGCATATTCCAGAATAATTGGCTTTAGCCTTTGCTGCCAGATATAAACTATGCTTTTAATTGCTACTATTCCTTATTCATTTTTTTATATAAATGTCCAATAGGGGTTTAAATCCTTTTCCCAAGCTTCTCTTTTATCATGTTCCTAATTACCTAGCCTAATTGCTCAGAACCTTAAGAGCTTGTGAAGTTTTTAAATGGTTTTCTTTAATTATGATTCTTTAGTGAAGAAAATTCCGCTAAACAAAAGTTCAAATGGAATACTGAATATCTGTGTTATAGGAGTAAAGATAAGGAAATTAAATATTTGCATTAAAAAAATACATTTTGTAATGATCTTTTTTTAAGACTCAAGATTCAGCTATCAAATTGGTCTGATGATAAATATTCATATGCAATATAAAAACTACAGTATATATACTGTAGCGTGCTTTTTTTTTCCTGTACCTTGTACACACAATGTCAGAACTGTAAGAAAGGATTCTTGAGTATTTCAGATAGACATTTTCTTACCAGTAAATAAATTTAGAACACTAATTCAGATCTCAAGACAGCAACAGAACTGTGGCTGATGCTGACAGAATCTGGACGGGAGCACAAACCTTTTTGAATAAGCCCACCCACCATCTCAGGGAGACCTAGGTTTGATCTTACCTTGGCTACAACAAGCATTCTCCGGAGGACACAGCCCAAGCCCACCTTTTCCCCGACCCCTCCCCTCAAAGAGCCCGCCAAAACACTTGGCCATAAAAAGTCTTTTAGCCTGTAAGGGATGCCTTCTTTGTTCTGCTGGCCATAACAGGGGGGTCCTCTCAGGTTTAGCAATAAACCTGCTTGGACTGTTGAGTTCGTATCCCCTCTTTGCCTTTCAGATACCTTTCCAGTTTTGTCTGGGTTAAAAATTGTAAAAAAATAATTGAAACCTCTGTCAAAACATTAAAAAACTGTGTTCTGGGAAAACATTTTATGTACTTGTGCTTTTTAAAAAGATTTTAGTGAATAAAACTGTATTTTTAAAAATTATTTACTCATAGTACAAACAAAACTGCGTAGAAACAAGCCAGGTGTTGAAATCGGAATTTGGTTTGCTATGGAATGCTATAGACTGGAAGAATCTATTTATTTCTAGATTCTAATGATAGCTGGAGGGTCAGGAACAGATGCAGGGATGCAGAGAAGAAGCAAGTGACAATGTTCCTTCAAGGATCAGCGTTTGTGAATGGGACCCCGAAAGGCAGAGGAGCAGTAGAATACAGACTTGCACCGAAAAGCACCACGAAAAAGGACTAGAATGTGAAGAAAGAATGTCAGAATGAGATCGTCTGAGGCAGTACAGATGGGAGTCAAGGCATCATATGGACAAGTTTGATAAGGAATAGAGAAGAGATGTGGGCTGGATGTGACCAGCAGCGAGATAAGGTGCAGCCGGCAGATTCCATTGTGATGGACCAATTGGACTGAGACCAGGTCAAGGTACAAAAGTAGAGTTAACTGGAAGAATTAGCAAGCAATCAAGGGCCACATAGGTACTGACAAAGAGAAAAATTAGTGTCAAAAATGTCTACTGTCTAATCTGTGTCATATTACTACACTGATGGACAGTGACTGAATTGGGGTATGAGTGGGGACTTGATAATATGGGTAAATGTGGTAACCACATTGTTTTTACATGTGAAACCTTCATAATAGTGTATATCAATAATACCTTAATAAAAAAAATTAAAAAATATATCTACTGTCAGTTAATGGCTACCTGTACATAGAAAGCAGAGGCCAGCAGCAAGGCTAGCTCACAGGAGACTGACTCAACAGGGCCAGACCCTCATCCACTGGCAGCTCTGCTCTGATCCCTGGCAGGGAAGTTACTTGCCTGAAAGGCACCTTTGAGGCAAAATGAGTGTCTCCTCGCAGCAGAAACACACATGCACCGCTGGGTGGCACCTTTAGGCAAGCACAAAACAGAAAGTACCTTCCTCAGGGTGGACTCATCTCCCACAGCAGGCGGGCAAAGCTGATTACAGAACCCACATGGGTCCTGCCCTGAGTCTGCACAATGCCCACCGACGTCCAGCCGTGGGACATACCCTTGCCTCAGGTGCAGCCCCTAGAATGTGGGCTATACATGAGATCAACTGAGAAAAGGGCTTCATTCTTCTTTCACTTGTTCATTCAGGAAATACTTAACGCCTGACCTGTTGCAGGCACTGCACGTGTAATGACTCTTATCCAGACATTACCCAGGTAAAGCCCCACTTCAAGGACCAGAACATGAGTCAGACAGAGCCTGGGAAGGAGGGGAATCAGCCTAAGTAGCTCGTGGTAGAGTAACACGTGGTAGAGTAACACTGCCTCTATCCAGTGTCTATATGTACTTCTGCATATAAATGCATTACTGGAGAAAAGTGAAAGCTTATCATTAAAGAAGGAAAACATCTTAATCTAAAAGTTTGAGGGAGAATTTTTAAAACATAGACTGTCAGAATTCCCACATTTAGGCTAAATGTGTTCTAACTTTTTCTTGGTAATTGGGAGTACTTTCTAACATAAATTACTATGAAATACACTGAGGTTCTAGATTATGATATTACCTCAGCTACTGCTGAGCCATGTAAATATAAGCACCAAATTTAATGCTCTCGGCTCTCAGTATATGTAAGATCCTTTCCAGCTCTGTCATTCTGTTTAATAAGCTCTATTGGTCTACCTAGTGTCTAGATGAGAGCAAATATTTTATACAGCACTTAGATGTGACAAGCACTCTTAGGACTTTATATATGGTAACTTTTTAATCCCCTTGAAAACCCTGTTCTCATACCATTTGACCCAGGAATCCCACTCCTAGGAATTTACCCTAAGAATGCAGCAGCCCAGTTTCAAAAAGACAGATGCACCCCTATGTTTATCACAGCACTATTTACAATAGCCAAGAAATGGAAGCAATCTAAGTGTCCATCAGTAGATGAATGGATAAAGAAAGTGTGGTACATATACACAATGGAATATTATTCAGCCATAAGAAGAAAACAAATCCTTCCATTTGCAACAACATGGATGGAGCTAGAGGGTATTATGCTCAGTGAAATAAGCCAAGCCGAAAAAGACAAGTATCGAATGATTTCACTCATATGTGGAGTATAAGAACAAAGAAAAAAAACCTGAAGGAACAAAACAGCAGCAGACTCACAGAACTCAAGAACGGACTAATAGTTACCAAAGGGAAAGGGACTGGGGAAGATGGGTAGAAAGGGAGGGATAAGAGGGGAAAACGGGCGTTACGATTAGCAGAGTTAAGGTGGGGGGGGCACGGGGAGGGCTGTACAACTCAGAGAAGACAAGTAGTGATTCTATAGCATCTCACTACGCTGATGGACAGTGACTGTAATGGGGTTTGTGGGGGGGATCTGATGAAGGGGTAGTTTAATAACCATAATATTGCACATGTAATTGTAGACAAATTATAGCAAAATAAATTAAACATAAAGAAAGAAACAAATAAAGAAAAAAAAGAAAACCCTGTTCTCATTTTATAGTTGAGGAAATTAATGGAAAAAGGGGTTATCTGACAGCTGTAACGTGACGGAAGTTTGCATGCATACAACCTGTCCCCAGAGCCACTACTCTTACCTAAAATGTCATTGCCCATCAGACTTCTTGGGGAGCAAATATTTTATCCAAATGTCAGTGTAAATGGAAACCTAACATGTAGAGCAAGTCAATGCTGAAATGTTTCAGCAGAAGAACGGCAGAAATCCAGACATTTTGGCTCTTTTCCCCTACTCTCAAACTCTCCTATTCTGCAGAGAAGAGTTTAAAAATTACCAAAATTGATTAAAAATAAGTGATCTTTAATTCTTTTTGGGTGACAATATTTTGACTTTACAACTTTAGACCACACATGTCCACCTTTGTTTAAAACATTCTTATTACCTTTTATGTATCTATCCATGAAGTAAAGAATAATAAATCCTATTTTATAGAAAGAGATATTTTTGCAGATTCTCCTTGTCAGCATGAAAAATTAATATTATCTTGTAGTTGTGCTTGCTATATTGCAATTACTTTCTCAGCAGTATATTAATTAGTCAACTCTAGTAGTCTAGAACTCTTTGATGCTAGGTAATGAGATTAATAATAGATTTCTCTCAACCCTCCCAAAGCTGCAATAGGAATCAAGTATTTCTAATCTGTATTGCCTAATGTGACTTGAAAAAGCTCTTCGGGTATCCACAGCTCAATGTCCCTATCATTCAGCACATCAAAATATCTAGTGCTTATGAGAGAAACTTCTATGAGAACAGCATTCCAATATTCCACTCCACACCTATTATAGAATGGATTGGTTTGCTTAAATTATATGCATAATATTGCACATGCTTTCTTTGCAGGAGTAACGCAATGCTAGCTATAGCCTGATGGATTGTTGCTTCTAAGAAACACGTAGCCTGTGGATTCAGAGCCCTGGACACACAGCAGACAGTATGTGCTGAGAAATATCTACTGCAGAAAGAAAATACCAAGAAGTTCTCTTATTAAGGCATTTTATAAGTTTCTAAAGAGAAGACTGTTTTGATGGAGAGAAAATAATGGATCATAGAAATATTTAAAATGAAAGTTGAGCTATGTATTGTATATCTTTAATATCCACACATGCATAAAAACACTCAAAGCCACATTTATTGTGTACATAGTTTTCTGCCTTGTACAGTTCATCCATATTCATTTCCTTTTCTAAATATCTTAGCACACCTTTATTTGGCCTGTGGACATATGTTGCCGTGTGTCCCCTGGCAAGCCAACCGTCCTAATTATTGTGCTTGAACACCAGTAGAGTTGCCTTGTCCTGTGTCTCCCTCTGAGGAAATACTCACCATAGAAAATCAAACTTGTACATTCTGAATTCTATCTTAGGGTTACTTAGGACATGGGCATTAAGAATTTGAATTTTAAAAAAAGCTTTCCCCTTTCCATTTTCTTAACAAAATATGGGGTGTAATATCTGTGTTCCATTGATGGTCTTGTTGGCAATATCTAGATAGTATTTCTGGGCTCTTGTTCAAGATTATACTGACCAGTATGCATATGTATAATATATATTTCACATATATATTATTTATAAAAATGACTTCATTCCAGGAGATAGTTGGTCAAATTCCCATTTATAGGCTTAATACTCCTAAGCATTCATCATGTGTTGAGTTTTCTTTCTTACAGAAAACTAGAAAAAACTATTATGTATATAGAGAATACATGTATGCTTATAAATATATAACCAATATTAATGATTGGTCTCAAATACACTACAACAAAATTTCCAAGCAACTTTCTCAGAAGGATAAATTTCACCTTTGCACCAAAGAGAATATCTTATGCTTATAAAACTCCAGAGATAAATGTTGCACATATTGTCTATTAACACTAATGCTATAGAATAGAGGGTATCAACCCACTGAGAAGATCTCATAGAAGCTAAAGGAATAATGACTAGACTCTTCTGTTTCTGTCTCAGGAGAGGCTATAGATTCAGGATATTCCCCCTGCCTAGAAGTAAGTACCCACATAACTGTAAGCAGTTGCTTGGTATACTGACTCTAACCAAGGACTGTGACCCATGAGCCATACATATGAATTGATTGACTGTAGTATGTGTGGCTTGGTGTGTGAATTTATGTGACTGCAGAGTATATGTTACTCTGAGTTTGTGTGAGTGTGTGTGTGTGTGTGTGTGTGTGTGTGTGTGTGTCTGTGTGTATGTAGGTACTGGAAATGGGGTAGTAAAACCCTAACTCTTAATAAAATGAGAGAACCTATACTAGCTTCTCTTCTATATTTTCCCTTTCACATAGTGTGCCTATTATTGTCCTGTAAAATCAGACTGACACAGCTAAGTTAATAAGAAAATGGATGCCACTATTTTTCAGAGCAGACTTAGTGTAGTCTACATTTATTATTTTATTATTCAAATTTGAAATTGGAGCATTAAATTGACAATTTTAAGCACACTGAATTTTCTAAGTGTGAGTTTGCCAAGTGACAGAAAGGGACCTAAGGAATGTCCCAACCTGTGGGATTTGAAGTGCATTCTCAGAAATAATGGATTTTATTATCAAGTCACACCTGAATTAATATCCTTTTTAACTTCAACTGTCATCTAAGCCAGAAGATACTCTTTCGGGAAAGTTTGTTGAATTCTCAGTACGGAGGTGCTCCCTGATGTCAAGTACACTCCTTTCCTGCCCGCTACAGTGCAGCACAGAGGGTGCTTACTCACCGGGCGGGATGCATGCTTACTGACCTTGAGCACTTTGCCTGAGATTACAAAGATGTGATATAAGACTCTGATACAATTTCAGGGCCAGGAAGAGTCCCTCTTTCCTTCACTCCTTGTCTAGTGATCACTGACATTTCTCAATTTGATTATTTGTTTAAGGCAGAGTTAAGAAAACTTAAATATATAAACATGGTTTGAAAAGCTCTAAAAGAAATATGTATTTTTTTCAACTTTCTCTAGTTTATCATTTTAACTGTGTTTTATTTACACAGAACCTTTATATTACACAGAGGAAAACTCAAGGACATATTTAATATCTCTTAGGACAGTGGTATTTTGAAAACAGAGATTGGGAAACTCTTACTTAAGGCTTTGTGTCTTGTTGAAATGCAAATGAGATATAACACACTAAGCTTTACCATTTTACTAAGTATAAATTCTGTTTAACAAATCTTTTCCTAACAGATTTCAAAGAAGGGAGAATGGAGAGAAAATGAGGGCACCCAATGTTGGTAGAAAGTTAAACCTTTGCCTAATACAGTTTTATTTGAGCACATTCTGGAGCACACGGTGGTTAGAAGAATATATGTTAAATCAAGGTACAGAACTTTCTCATCCCAGCTGGGACTACGGATATTTAGAGGCACATTTGAACAGATCATTGATTTATTGCAGCCAAAGAATTCAGGTTTTCTCTATATGTTTCTTTGTATTTGTGTTAGTCACAGTTTTGTGTATTAACGTTTTTATATAATGTTAATAGGGGTAAAGTAAATTATAAAAGCAAAACTCAAGGACTTTTATAATTGTGATGTTTAGTCATGATCTCTATAACCTTGGTTTCTCAATTATTATTACTAATATCGAAAGAAGAGAGGGGATAGATGAAAGAAAAGAGGGGATGTGAACTCCACAGTCCAAGCAGGTTTATTGCTGAACCTGAGAGGCCCCCTCTGTCCTGGCCAGCAGAACAAAGGAAAAGGGTCTCTAACAGGTCAAGGGGTTTTTTATGGCCAGGGTTTTTGGCGGGCTCTTTGAGGGGAGGGGTCAGGGGAAAGGTGGGTTTGTGGCTTGCTGACGTGTCCTCTGGAGGATGCTTGTAGCCTGGGTAAGATGACACTTAGGTCTGCGATGGTGGGCGGGTTTATTCGAAAGGCGGTACTCAGGTCTGGATTCTATCAGATATCGTCGTGGTCTCCTCAGGACTACGACCACCACAAATGTCCCTTTGATTCCCTGTCATCACACAGTTGGTGGCTGTTATGGAGTGATTGTATCCCCCAAATTTCCATGTTGAAGCCCTAACCCCCATTCCCCCAGCATATGACTATATTTAAATATAGGGTCTTTAAGGTGTTAATTAAAGTTAAGTGAGACCATACGGGTGAGTTCTCATTCATAGGACTGGTCTCCTTGCAGGAAGATGTGGTTAGGACACAGAGGGATGACTATCTGAGGACACAGAGAGAAGGCAGAGGTCTATGAACCAAGGACGCTTCAGAAGAAGTGAAACCAGCTAATGCCTCAGTCTTCGACGTCCTGCCTTTAGAACTGTGAGAAAATAAATTTCTGTTGTATAAGCCATGCACTCTGTGGTACTGCATCATGGCAGCCCTAGCAAACCACTGTAGTGGTTATACAGGATATTTTCTGTTTATCTCTCCAGATCTAATCTCTACCTTTCTCCTGCTCTACACAAGCTGATCTTAATGAACGCTGATCTATGGTTTCCTCCACCCAGTGGTTTCAAGCTGGGGCCAGAGAAAGGGAAGCACCAGCAGATGCTTCTCCTGTGGCAGGAGGAGAGTTAGATGTGGCCATTATTCTCCTGTCTTCTGGGTAAATGTCTTCAGGTATCTGGTCCCTCATAAAACCAGTTTCCATCCAGTAGCCCGCAATTATAGCTTCATCTACTGACTCAGTCTCTAAGTTCCCTCCATTTGACCCTTCAAGTTTAAAGCTGGTCAGACTCCTGCCCGTTGCTCCCCACCTTGGAGGACTTCCTGTACCTTGCCCACACCTTTGTACATAGCCCTTTATTACATAGCATCCCCAGTTACCCCATCTGAGCTGACCAGCTGCTCCTGCCAGGACCCTGAGGCAGCAGTTTAGTGGATGTAGAGGGAACAGTCTACTATTAGCAAAAAGTCAACATAACCTGATTAAAATATGTACTCTATGTTAGTGCTTTATATCTTTTTTCCTATTCCTTTTTATTAAATTTGATAGTGCCTTAAATAGCCAGCACAATCAATGAGTAATTAGTGAGTATCTACCTTACAATACCTTTTAAAGATGTTCATCTGTTAGAGTTGATGCTTTTAATCTCCTAAACATAATTGCAAGTTACTCTAAGGAATCAGAGAGGCAGAATTAATGTTAGCATTTCTAAATTCACATGCTCTCAAAACATTTTTCCACTCAACCTCACCCTATTTATCTGTCTTCTTTCTACAGAGAGTTTAAAGGTGCTCACAAATCTAGAAGTTGGGAAAAATTTTGTTCAGTAAATGTATATTAAATATCATTAACTCTTATTTATACTAAGGAACAGTTCCTGAAATTAAAACTAGGGTAAAATTATGCTATAAATGATATGAAATTATTACCAAACCTACTTTAATACACAAATAAATTACTTATCATTTTAACCTTATGTAATTTCTTCATCAGATTTTATGATCTTTAAAGTTTTATATTTTTCATAAGCAAAATTTTAATATATTGTGCTAAATATCTATAATAATTGTATCTCTGCTGCCATCTAGACTTTGAGGGAAAATATTGCATACAGATTTCTTAGTATTAGATTTGGTGATGCATAAAAAAGAAATGCATAAAAGAATTATCTGACAATATTTGGTTGCATTCATTTTAACATATACTTGCAAAAATTTTCATGAGAAACTTGAAAATAAACACATTGAATTATTACATAGTATAATATACTCACATTAATTTATTAGTTAACTTTTAATGGAAGAGGAAAGAGAAGATATATATATATATATATATATATATATCTTATATGAAAAATTACCTAAATGTAAAATGATGACACAACTCATATTATTTCAAGAAGTTTTAAGTAGAATAAGCAACACTATAACATAATCAATTAAGCATATTTATTTACTCTTTAAACATTGATCTTTGCAATTAAAATTAATCTACATTAATTGTTCTTTATAATATATCTGCCCCAATCATTAAATATTCATCTATTTCATTGGGAAGCATAAAAGTGTAGGTACAACATATCAGGCTCTGTAGAGAGTCAACATCAGGTTCAAATTCTACTTCTGACAATTATGAACCATGCGAACTTCAGCAAATTGTTCAACCTGTCCAAACTGTCATGTTCCTCATCAGTAAAAAGGAGGTAATAATACCTGTCACTAGATTTGTTTTGAGGGTTAAATCTGATAATGTAATATCTGTGCTAGACACAATGTTCAGGATATTTTACTTGACAGACTAGATAAGATCTCTCCCAGCCCTTAAGCCACTAGTCACTGGCTTAACTCACTTAATTTCCTATAAATTTTGTGATCTTTCCCTACACAACCAAAAAGATGTGTTTAATATTTACCATGTATTATATTTTCTGTTTTATTTTTCTGATTAGAACAACCCACATCTAACTTTCAAAACTCAGATGCAGAAATACAAATACATGATAGATAGGTGATAGATGAAGATGATAGAAAGATAGATGATAGATAGATATAGCTGTTCAGTTCCTCACAATTCTACCCATCATCTCCTAAAAATAAATTTACTATCAACGTATAATGCACATTGTACTTTATTTTTGTCTATATACTGATAGCATAGTTTCTATTATCTTTATGCTAATGAGATTATTGTATGCATTCAATTGTAAGCTAACTCTTAATGTAATTCTCTTATCTAACTTCCACTTAGTTTCACACCTATTCCAACATGTTTGCTGCTGTGAGAAGTAGGTTGATTTGTGAAACATTGAAAAATAATGCAAAACATTACTGCAGATTACTTTAAGAAATGAATCCCCAAAATACCACTCCTCATTTCAACTGTCCCCAAAATACCACTCCTCATTTCAACTGTCCCCAAAATACCACTCCTCGTTTCAACTGTCCCCAAAATACCCTCCTCATTTCAACGGCAGTTTTTTGCTTTCTTTTCCTCCTCCAGCCCCTGACCGCCACAGGATTTAGTTATTCTTCCTACCCTATTCACAAGTAACCTCATCGCCTGCCGCCTCTTTCCTTCCCTAGAGCAATTTAGCTCTCTCTTCACTTATCTCATAAATAGAAGACTTGTAGATTCTCTGCAAAATGCCCAAAAGAGTTGAGGGCTTAAGGGTAGAAAATTGTAACTTTTCTTTTGTTGCTTTTATTACATTGTTTTTCAACAGTTTTTCACTTAAGAATATTTTTTGGATATTGTAACAACCAAGATCTCAGAAGGAAAAAGATGGTGGAATCAAAGGGTTTAACTGCAAAACTGTGTAATGAAAGGAATCCCTACAAGAAGCCGGAGAAGCCTGCAAGGGATTGTTAATTCACCCAAGGAATAGAATAGTGGGAAGCCACTAGCAGCCCTAGGCCACTTGGCTAGGGGAGGCGATGGGATCATGATGCCCAGAGAAAGCTTCAAGGCTGTTTTATCTTCCATTCTAACCTTAGAATTTAGACAGGGCCCACGTGGGATAAATTCCCTGGATTTCTTCTCATCTTACCTTCCCTTACCCAGAAACTACCTAGAAAATGGAGCACAGAGTAGTAAAAAGAAGGGAGACAAATAGATGAAAGGAGATAAGGGAAAGGAGGGGGAAGGATACTGTAAATGTAGAACATGCCAAACAGACTTCCTTCAATATATGCAGTGCATATAGGATTTCTTCCCAGCAATTGGTTCTCCTAGGACCAGGAGGCCGGAAACATAGTGTCTTCTTATTACCTTCTTTTCCTAAATTTTTCTTTTTAGTGAGCTCTAGATTATTTAAAAGAAAATGGGTTCATTTCTTAATAGCATGGATTTAATTATTCTATATCCACTCACAGGCTTGATATGACCTAAAAGTTTGAAAACATGTACCATATAGACTTATAAAAAGAATAGTGCATTCTTAATGGGGAAAAAAAATTAAGCACAGTGCTTTCTCACATTCTTGAACATTTACAAGCAGGGTATTGAAAGTCTATAGTGTGACTATATGGTACATGGGACTCTCTTTGTTCTAACTTAAACAGCACCAGTTTATTGAAAGTGTGCTCTGACTGAATTAAATTTAAGAATGTATCAATTAGCTCTTGTTATGCATCAAAGCCCATCCAAAATTAATGGCTTAAAGAAAACACAATTGATTATTTCTCATAACTCCCGGGATTGTCCATCTGGGAATTTCTTTATCTTATCTTGCTTATAATCACTCATGTGGCTGCAATCAACCGATGGCTAGACTGTGGCTGGAAGCCCCACTCAAATATCAAGCAGTTGGTGTTGCTTGTCCTCTTGGGCATCCTTTTCTTTTTACATAAGCCTTCTTATCCTAAAGTAGCCTAGACTGGACTTCCACACAACATGACTTCTTCTCATTGGTTTCGAGTTCCAAAAGAGTGATAAAGTCTAGTCTGGGTAGTAAAACTTGGTCATTTCTTCCAGATTCTATTTGTCAAAGCAAGTCAACACAAGTTCAAGGGAAGAGGAAATATTCCATCTTATGAACTAGTGATGTAATAAAATCACACAAAAAAGAGGTATTCTTAGTAGATTGTCATCTTGGCAAACAATCATACCAAAAAGACTTTTACTGGTCCTTTAGCAGTATCAGCCAAACTGAGAAGTTCTAGTCAATTATTTTATGCAGCTTCTATTTTTCCCTGCCTTTGTGAGCTTACAGTAATTTATGCCTGTGGATTAGTATTGACCACCATATTCTAAATTCCTGGTAAAATGCTGAAATGCCATTCTCTTTGTAATAAAAGTCTAACTCCATTTTTTGGTATTTGACTATCATCAGCATTTAAACCTCCCCTCTTCCTCTTCCTCCTCTGTTCCACATCTGGCCAAAGTGATAAAAAAAAGTCTAGGTGTTCTCTCTTTTGGTGCCAGAGTTTCAAACCAAAAAGTCTCTACTGACCCAGAAACTTTGAACCTAACCCCACACCTGAGCACCATAAAAAATCCCAAACCAGTCATGTTTCCCTGCCTTCTCAAGCCTTTGTAAATTAGCTTTGGAGGTATTCCCTACTCTCCTTAGAAATACACATTATATAAGTAATGAATCATTTTGCATTCTCTTGGTGTGTGTGTGTTTCCATCGGTTTTGACAGCTGAACCAAATTTTAAGTGGAGGTCCACCTTCTGTCTTCAGAGTAGCCGCAACAATTGCCATGTGGGCAAGAATGTTTGACAATGGCAATCACCCCCAGTGGTCCTTCTTTTCTTGCTTTGCATCACTAACTATCTCTGCTGCTTGCTGATGAGAAAGGACTTTGAGCTATGCTGCTTTATGCTGCATTTGCTAAGTTTTATTAAACCTTCATTATAGATTTAATCAATCTAAGTTCAAAGTTTTGATAATTGACCTTTACTGATAGGATAATGGGACTGTATCCTTCTTACTGTAGCTCAGGATCACGTGTCCATGCCCAGCTATATCTGTGTGTCTTAGATTGAATCATGTGTCTTCAATTCAACATAAACTGTAACAGACATTAGACTGTAGGGAAAGACCCTTACCCTGTGACCAACTGGTTATGTGTCTTACCATGCATGAACCCCTGTTTTATAGAGTACTCTGTCCGATATTCAGACACACTGGGAGTCACTTACATGGAGGACTATTTGAAGAATGGTCATTATTTGAAGATTTGAATTACTGCTGCTCACACTCCTAAAGGCAGATACTTCATTAAAACTCTACAAAATGCCTTTGCTTCTCCTGCCTATGCCTCTATCTCCAGAAAACATCATTTCCTTAGGACTATAAGTAAAAACACTATAGCAACCCTGTGGTGTTTTCCTTGGGGAGACCCTTACACCCCAATGGTACTCATTTTAGACTCTGGAGGAAGGAATTTATAAATAATAACAAAGTAGAATCTCCTCAAAGTTCATCCAGTAACCACTGAAGAGAGAGAGAAACAGAGAAGGAGAAAAGAAACAGAAGCTTACATACAGGTGAAGGAGGAAATTAAAAAAAAAAAACAAAAACAGAGATCCACAATTTGACTGAAGGGAAATCCAGATTTGCTTAAAAGAACATATACAACAAAACAATGAAAGTGTACTGGTTGGCTTATACACATCTACAAAATAGATTCTGGACTAACTTCTAACATCTGCTGAAATGAACTAATTGGAAAACCTTCATGGCCTTAGTCATTACTGGGGCCCAAATACAGTTATACATGGGATTCCACTAAATTTAAACAGGGTAACTGCTGTAATCTTAAAGGAATTACTGAATACAAAACAGGACAAACAAGTATTCCTAATTTCCATAATCATAACATCCTCAGTCCTAAAATATTGCAAAGTGGACATCAGCAGTGTGACTCAATGAGTGATCAATGAAAATTAAATTATGTTTTTGGCATTTCCAAATCGATTTGACACAATTAGATTCCATGGACCAACTCCCTTGCCTCCCATTAAAATAGTTAATACGATTCAATGCAAAGTAAAATAAGATTTTCAAGGATTGAGAGCCATTAAATAACACCTACTTAGAAAAGAGGTGATTACCCTCACTGATTTTCTCCATTTAACAGCCCAGTTTGGACTGTTCTGTAACTTGGAGGAGTAGTAACTCACAGTGGGTAACTACAGCCTTCATGCTGTGGTCCCACCCATCAAGGTCTCCACATAATACCAGAGGGGGCCATCACTCTCCTTAACCTTTTGACCATCTGATGAGATCCTTGGGATAAACTTAGTGAGAAGCAATGAGAAGTCGTACACTTCACTGATGGCATCATTACCATGCTCACCGGAGAGCTGCAGCTTTATATTCCTTAATTGCAATGACCCCAATAAAGGACAAACACAAGGGTCAGCACAATTGACCAAGTAATAATCTTAGCACTGATGTTCTGGCCAAAAATCAGCCTCATTTGCATATTTTTAATGATAACTGGTCCACTGCCAATGATCTTGCTATCTGATCTAGCCAACAGCAACAATCACAATTCCTTGTCCAAAGTTGCCTTCTTTGGGGTAAAGAATTGCATATTTCTTGCCTTATATATACTCAGTATGTGAATTAAGAGATATATAAATCTCTTTATACAATAAAGAGTTCATAATAAAGTCTCTGTACATAATAAAGTCACAATATGAGTCCTCATCAAGACACCCCTTATCCTCTTTGGAGTTCCACACGTTATTAATGATGGCACATGTCACTTCCCAGAACACACAATGCTACACTCCCGAACAAGGCATTCAGCAGAAATTTCACCTCCCTTATTGGCCTCTGCTTCAGGTCTCTTAAGTACAATAAATGGCCTATTTAAACAAGCTTTTACTCAACTAAATAAAACACGGTATTCTTTAGTCGTCAATGAAACATCAGGAATGAATAGTAACAAAGGGTCTGGTTCCATTTTTGTAATGTTAGACTTCTGCCATCTTTTAAGCTTCACCCTTTCCTTTTCCTTTCTGCTGAACATCTTGGCAAGTTTATAAGAAAATTTGGGTGCTTCCTCCTTTAGTTCTTGTGGAAGTTTAAAGTCACACAAGTTCATGTCAGGCATTCCAAGCTCATTGGAAAACTCTCACTCTATCCTGACTTGTTAAATTCCACAAAAACTCCAAGCCAGTCTCTTTCCTCCACTTTCTCAAATCATGTTTGGAATAGCTTTGGAAGTAGCCCTGTTCACACATGAAAGCCTCGTTATGTAAGTAATATGCTTTTGGGGGGTGTGTGTGTGGCATCTTTAGTCCTGATATCCAGATCAAATTTTGCATAGAAGCAGGATCCATCCTTCTTCTTTAGAGAGTGTACAGCAATCTTTTTAGCTTATTTTTAAGGAAGACAATGTGATATAGTGAAAGAGCATAGACATTAACAAAAGACAAACATTGTGTAAGTAAGTTGTGATTACTACAATGGGCAAGAATGAAAACTCCCCCTAAAGAATCACCTGTGTGCCCTCCTGGATTTCTTGCTATGATACTGTATTTGAATAGCGTGGTGGTTTATTCACCTATATATGCATATCTGATTACATCAGAAATACAAGATTGAAGTTGTTTTCATTCTCTAGTTGGGGTGATGTACAGCTTTTGCAGGCATAGGCTAAATACAAGCAAGATTTAACATACTAGGAAAATGAGGTACCATGCAATGTTCAAAGTAGTATCATTTAAGGATGACTGCTGTGACTATGACATATAGAATGGATGTGATGGTTTTAACAATGTGCCTTCTTTAATACGTCTCCCTTCAAGACATAGAGGTTCATTTTCTATCTGGAGTGTGGTCTGAATTTAGAGACTCATAATGAACAGACTATATCAGAAGTGATGGTATGTCACTTCTGAGATTAGCTTATACAAACACTGCAGCTTCAATTTTGTATTCACTCACCTTTTATTGGGTCATTTACTCTGGGGAAGCCAGATCCTTGTTAAGAATGACAACATTAAAAAGGCTCATATGCAAGGAACTTAAGTCCCTAACAAATCATCAGAAAAATTCTCAGAGCTGAAAACCACCGTGTGAGTGAGGTTGGAAGAGGACCCCTCACCAGCTGAGACTTCGGCTGAGACCCAGCTGACAGCTTTCCCACAACCTCATGAGAAATCATGAGTGAGAGGCATCCAGCTCTGCTCTTCCATGACCACGGTTCCTAACCCGTGAAACTGAAATAGTAAGTCTTTGTTGTTTTAATTTGCTAAGATTTACAGGAAATTGATTACATAACATTAGTTAACTAGTGAAGATAAACTAGAGGTGGTTGGATTAGCTTAAGTTGAAAAAAACTAGAAATTAGACAAAACAGAGATAGTGGAAATGGATAGAAAGTACTTTATGAAAGATTAGAATAATCAGCATATATGGACACATCCATAGCATATATGTATATATATATGGCATACATATACATATATACTATATGAGAATATAATTTACATTATATTCATTATCAGAAAAAGTTATTAGGGGGAAAAGTTAATTTAGATGTCCAACGAGATGTAGTAGAAATATGGACGCTAAAGTTTTGAGCCTAAAAGAAATCTCAACTACACAAATTGCTGACCCAATTTGAATTTAAAGAATCACAGCAGTTCACATTTCACATTGTGCCAAACCAGTGACAGGGGCAGTAATCTCAACCATTTATACTGAGAATAACACAATACATAGAAAATTCTAATACTGAATTTTTGTGATAAAATATACCTCATATAATAATGAAATGTTGTTGTAAACTCATAGAGGACATTTTTAAGAACTCGCTAATATAAGCTTTAGTTTCCTATCTTTAAAGAAAAACAATCCTGCACTTAGCTGACAAAGGTTTCTGCATTTTTGAAAGTCATTGAAAATTTGGAGGATAATGGACATAGTGCAAAAACATAAGTTCTATCAGAACATGTATGGTAGCTTGACACCATAAAACTATAAAATGAACAATAAAACTTTAAAAGGAGTAACTTCTAATGAGGAATGGAATAATCACTTCATAAATTTTATGGTTCTGCAATTAGGTTGTGGTTGATAGAGCAGGCTAAAGTTTAAAACTAAGGGCTCATGACATCTGAGCCCTCATGAACATGAAAAATAGCAACTACTGTTGGTTAGAGAATTGCCTTCAACATACACAAACATAAAATGCACACACTCAAAACTGGGTTCACCATATTTTTGTGTACTGGATAGTCCATAATCTGGGAAATTGAATATTTGTGCCTAGACAGAGGTTATTGTCAAAGTTTCTCATATTCTTATGGTTTCATTTTCCCCGTAGAGATTTTAAAGGACCCACACTCCTGGGGACTGCCAACTTTTAAAGGCAGAATACTGTGCATATAGCATTACAAGTTTGCAAAGGCAACTTTACATTCCACTCTAAAGAATAAATTAAACATAAGCCAGAAAATATTTATCTACACATAGTTGCCCATTATTTAATTCATTGTGTAGGGCTATTTTCCCCCATGTACAATTTTCTATGTGAATGTCATTTTATGAAATCAGGTTTTTTTCAATAATTCTACCAATCAATATACAATCAAGTTTGGTACTTCTCTTTGGTAAATGTTGGAATAAATGTTGCTATTTTTTTCAAGGACTTTATGGATCCATTGAAATCACAAATAGGACTTTTTATGAGACAAATATAGGGACCTCATATAACACATAGAAAGGCCTACCTAAGAGTCCAGACAATTTAAAATCACAATATGTATATTTTTTCTACCTTTAAAAAAAAAACAAAACTTTGGTGTCTCATGAAATAAAATATATGCAATGAAAAATATTCTTTAACTTGTCTTCTCAGGCCACTGGGTACATCTCTGGTTCTTTTGGAAATTTTGAATCACATTTTAAGGGAAGAAATATGCCAAAAGATTTAAAAAATGGTGGCAGCTATGGAACAAGAATAAATCAGGTTGCGTCACTAGAGTATGAAGCAAAATGATAAAGGATCAATGGAAAGATGAAGACCAGGGTTTGAATTCAATTTCTCAGATAATATATAACGTTGAGTGTGATCTTAAGACATTCTAAACCATAATTTCATCTGTAAAATGGGGATATTAAGAATCTTCACCTCAAAAAGTTGTTGAGAGTATTATAGGAGATACTGTATTTGAGGCATTTACCAAAAAATCTAATAATCAGTATATTGTGGGCCATGACATGTATGTATATATACATGTCAAACTATATATATATATAGCTTGCTATTTTATTATTATCAACATTATTAGTGGCAAACTGTGTGTATATATATATATATATATACACACACACACACACATATATATATACTCTATATATAGCAAACTATATATATAATATTTTATTATCACCATTATTAGTGGCATAATTAATATTCTCACAAACATCTATATTACAAATAGTATTTTTTGTTTGAATTTATAAAGAAGCTGAGGTGCTGAGAGTTTAAGTAATTTGCTTGTATTTGCACAGCTAAGTAGTGGCAGAGATACAATGTGATTTTAAGTTTTCCTGACACAAAATTCATGTTGTTTTAAGCACTTCTATCTCTCCTTTTAGAGGCAGAATAGAATCCATCAATTCTGCAGTATTGTATATCCTACCTAGATTGTCAGAATAGATGAAAATTACTCAGATTCTTATCATTCATGTAGATAGACTTTAAACTACCCTGAGGAGTGACCAGAAAATAAATATTATATATATATAATATAATATAATATATATTATATATATCTCTATATATTTTATAGGATTATATATAGTATCTGTATATATTTTTAAAGTCAAGATGAATGACAAGCAAGAAATACCAATTGTTGCACTGAAAAAATAGACAGTATTATGGCAGCTTAAAAAACCCAGAATATATATTTATAATAGTCTTTTTCACCATCTGTCTCACAAGTGTCAAACTTGCTTACATGTCTGACATGCACAGCTGGTGATAGGCTGCTGTGATCCATCTGTACACACGCCACATGCCAGTTGCTTGACTGGTTCTAATTTGAGAAGCCTATGCTCTAAAAATATTCATTTGGTTGCAAATAAGTATTTATTCACTGATATGTGTGTGTGTGTATGTGTGTGTGTGTGTGTGTGTGTGTGTTCAAAATATCTCATAAACAGCGCCACTAGAGTTTCAGTCTTCTTTCTTACTTCTTGTAGTATATGGTTCTAAATACTGTAAACACAATTTGCTCATTTGTGAAATAGTAACAATAACCTCTCCATTGTATCTCTAAGGATTAAATGATGTATTGAACTAACACAAGTCCTTCACTAAGTCCTCTGCTGTGCACAAAATAAATACACCTAAACTACCACTATTGCTACTATAACTAGTACAATGCAAGGAAAATTATTTGTGATAGAAAAGTTAAATACAACAAAATAAAATACACATAGATTGAAGAGTTTACCATAAATAAAATGTAAGCCGAAGAAAATTGGGTATAATCTCAAGTGTATCGCTTTTTAAGTATAAAACAACAGAAAAATCACAAAAGTCAACAAAAATCAAGGCAAAGAAAACAAAGCTTTTGCACACCAAGAATTATCAAAAACTAAATTAAAAAATAAACCAAATCCTACTTTGTAAAACTTATTGGCAACAATAACATAAATTAATACCATTAAAATATAAATATCTTTTCAACAAAAAAGTAAGTCACTGAAATTTCCATTTGAAAAATAATAATATTCCATGATTGGACAATATGCAGAAATAGTAAAAAGAGTAAACACATGAAAAATGTGTATCTTTATTAACAAGGAAAGGTAGTCAAGTTTGTGCAATGATAAGAATTTATTTTCCTTTTACCAATTAGCTATTGTCAAATGATATTAATATTGTTCAGAATACAGCACATCAGGCTGTTAGTATCTTTAGGGTGTGAGTATAAATCTGGCAATATGTATCAAGAAATTTTTAAAAATTAACCTAGCAAGTTAATGGCTAGGAATCTATCATAATTTAATAGCAATTCAGACAAATGTCTGTGTCCAAAATGTTTGTCTCAGCATTATTTTATATCAAAAACTGGAAACAAATCAAATATTTCTGAATAAGACATTTACTTAGTAAATCCTTTCATGTAAATTTACAGTTATATTTTTATATTGCAAAATACAACTGTTAATAGTCATGAAAAAATTTAAATGAAAAAAATCTTGCAATACAAAATGGCTGGAAAGAATTGTAAGGCAAAAGGTGGGATTGCTCTTTGTTTTTCCACTTCTGGAAGGACCAATATCCCGCTGCTCAACTCCTTCTCACACCCCTGAGACTGGACAGCTCTCTGTAGAAGTGCTGATAGTGGAAATGATGGTGATGCGGGCCTTGGCCCTGGGGACAAATAGAGGTGCTCTGTAGGATACATGGAGGGCAGAGCTCGGGTCTCCCAGAGCCCAGTCTCCAAAACCTTTCCCAGTCTCTGTCAGTCCAGCCTGCACAAACTCTCATGGCTCTCTGCAGCCTAGATTTTATGTTGCCAGCCTCAGTGGCACTGCCTCTCCTTCACTAGGACTTAACCCTCACCGCCTAGAACAGGCATTGACTGCCCAGAGAGGCCACTCTTGTCCACCACCACTTTTATTAACAGTGAATTTGTAATTACAGTTGATTTTTATTTTTTTACTTCATGTTTATATGTTCTAGACTCCTTGTAACAATCACAAAAGTGTTTTTATAATTAGATTAAATTTCTAGTTTAAGTCAACAGAAGCTAATCATTCAAAGCTGTAATATGAATTCTGTACACTAAAGGTGTTTTTTAAGTTGATGTTGATGATTTCTTATTGGTCAGGATTAATCCCGAAATGAGAAAGATTTTCCAGCCCTCGTAGAATGAGCAGTCAGATGGTGAGCGAACAAGGACCGGTATATACCTCCTCATTTTTCTCCAGTCGAGAGTCAATTTGTCTCTAGCTTAATGAAGAGGGAACACTGACTTCCTTACAAAGGGGGAAACAAAGGAAATCTTTGGCTATTTTTTTTGTTTGTTTCCAAAACCAACATAACGAATTGTTTGATTCTCATAAGCTGCATAGCAATTATAAACAGAGACGACTTGTTTCTCAAGAATGGTTCCAGGTGCTGCACCTGATTTGTGACACAGGAACTCAGAGAAAAATGAACAATTTTCATTTTTCATAAAGTTATGTGAACCATATGATTAGAACATCTTAAATCCACCATGCCCTTTCCTCTGTCTGTATCTCCTCCAAATAAGGCAGTTTAGTCATGACACATTTTCCTTTTTCCAAGAAGAAATGTATATTCAGTAATAAAATAAAACTATTTTAAAGATGATATTTAAAAAAAGAAGAGGAAATGAAACTTACTCTCTTTCAGATATAAAATAACTGCTTTAGTTGAAGAAAAGTAGAAGGTTCTAAAAGTTGATAGTAATTGAAAGCAAAAAAGCAAGTTGTGATCTCAAGTAATTTCTGAATCAACAATAATCAAATACCCATCATAAAAAATATGATTAAATAGGTAGAAACAGATCAAGATATAGATCAACACATATGCCCTATATATATATACACACAAGTACACATGTAGTATATAGGTATACATATTTTCTAGATATGTATATATATATATATATACACATAAACTTGAATATTACATTAATTATATTATCTATTCCTTGATCAGTGTTAATAAGTAGTAACCAGATGAAGACCTATCTTAAATTAATCATTTTATAATCCCTGGAGTGGACTACAGTATGTTATAAAAATATCTTGCCATATGTGCTTGGAGAATTAACAAAAAGATAATAATTTTCTCATTTCATTGCAGCATTCACTCTTCACAATGTTGGCAATAAGCAATTGTAGAATTATTATTGTTTGCAAACTAGGAGAAAACTTTTGTTGGTAAAGTTTGAAGAGTAAGGCAACACCAAACTATACACTATGTAAACCACATTGTTGTTTATTCTGTGAACTGCAAGGAAAAGGAAAGATGGAAAAGAAGGAGGAGGAGAAGGAAGAGAGAGAGAGAGAGAGATGAGGGATGCAGGGAAGGACAAAAAGAAAGAGGGATAGAAAGCAATCTTCTGATATCTCTACTATCCTTTATGTATTCACTCATATTCAGCAAGCATTCGCGGAGTTCCTACAACATACTAGACACCCTTCCAGCTATATCCAGCTATAGAAGCTATATCAGGCTCATGAGTAGCTAAACTCACTGTTGCTTCCATTTTTCCCAAATTCACCTATAAATTCAGTACAATTTCAGTAAAAATCCAGGTAGCTTTTCTTTTTTTGAAGAATTTGACAGGTGAATTTTAGAATATATTTAGAAAATCAAAGTGATCTTGACAAAACAATCTTGAAAAAAGGAAAACCAAATTGGAAGATTTACACTTCCAGATTTTGAAATGTTACAGTACTGTAAGCAGTCTATAGACAAATATCAATA
>JAQQAC010002701.1:9886430-9938207 GCA_029783875.1 Phataginus tricuspis
AATAAAGAATATAGAGAATCCAATAATAGAAAAACACATCTGTGGGTGTGTGGATTATTGACCAAGGCACCAAATCAACTCAGTGATGAAACAAGTTTTTGTTTGCATGGTAAAATATGCAACCGTGTAAAATATAATATAAAAATAATTGTTTTAAAAGAGTACAATTCATTGACATTTAGTATATTTATATTTTTGTACAACCATCTATCCATGCCCAGAACTCTTGCACCATCCCAAACTGAAACTTTGTATTCATTAAGAAATAATCCCATTATATATAAGGGTTTTTTTGTTGTTGTTATATTGGGCCTATATTATATTGCAGTACTTTTCTTCTATTCTAAGTTTGTTAAGCATTTTTGTCATGAAAAGAATGCTGAATATCCTCAAATATCTTTTTCTGCAATATTTGAGACAAATCATGTTGCTTTTTTTACCTTCCTACAGTTAAAGTGGTATATTACATTGATTTCATATGTTGAACCATCACTGGCATTCCAGAATGAATCCTTGTTGATTATGATATATAATTATTTTAATACATTGCTGAATTTGGTTTGCTACCATTTTGTTAGGGATTTTTGCATTAATATTCATAAAGGATATTGACATGTGGCTTAATTTTCTTGTACTGTCTTTGGTTTCAAAAAACTCTTTTTAACGTGAAAACATAAACCTTAATTCCTGCCCATTTAATACACAATGCATAATTCAGATTGACCTAGATTTGAACGTGAAAACTAGTAAATAGCTTTCCGGGAAACAAAAAGATTATCTAAATTATCACAGATTATTAAATGTTACTTATGTAAGGCATTAACCATAAAAAGGATAAATTTAACTTCCTAAATTTTTCTCTTTATATTCTAGCCATCAAAATAACTATTAATAACATTAAAAAGCAAGGCACTGATAGAGAAATACATTCAAAATTGGTGTATTTGACAAAGCACCTGTACCCAAAATATGTGAAGAAGTTTTAGAAGTCAACAACAGAAAGACAACCAAGTTGATTAAAACATGGGCAAAATGTTCAATAAACACATTTATAAAAAGATTTCAGAAGATGAAAAAAAATGGCAGTGTAGGAAGGCAAGGCAAAAACCTCTTCCCAAAAATCTCATAGAACACAAAGCATACAGCAAATACAACTAGGCCTGAAATGAACCTGAAGACTGCAGAACTGACCACCTACATCTGGGGAAGAAGAGAAGACACTACAGAAAAGGGTAAAGTGACAAAACTATGATCTACTGGGACCCAAGCCCACCACCACCACAGCCCATAGGCAGAAAGAAAAGGAACAGAGTGAGAAGGGATGAGAACCCAGGACCCTGAACACATGGCCCTGAAGATCTGCTCCAGGAACATAAGCCCACATTGCATGGTGCCATGGAGATTGGTGGGGCTAGACAACAGAGACAGGTGGGAAATTCAGGGAAATTGAGATCCAGCCAACTGTGGAGAATAGACGCCCCCCCCCCCAAGAGAGAAAGCAGAGTGGGCAGTGTGAAAGACTTTCCAACAGTGAGAAGGGTGCCAGAGAGGCAAGGATTGGATCGTGCTCTCTGTTTAGGAGAAGGGTCAGGTGAAAATATCTCCCTAGCCTGTCCTCAGCTCAAAAGGTTGGGACGCTGGACCTCCTTCACTGGCAACACAGCCCAGAAACACCTTGCAGTGGCACACAGACTGATGGCCAGCAGTGAAATTAAACTTTATTCCCAGGTAGGCAGGGAGAGAACCCCCAGCTTGCTCAGCCCTATTTGGTGCAAGCTGGGGAGCTGCATGCAAGAGCTAGCATGGGGAGCTCTTTCTTTCTGGCAGGTGCCAGGCCTGTTCACCAGTGCCCCCAACATCGCAGCAGGCCATATGGAGGGCAACTGCAGCCCCACAGCCTAGTGTGCATGCACCACCCAGTCCTGGGAGCTCTTTCTTCCCAGCAGGTACTGGTTGCACATGCCTGCACCCTCAGCATTGCAGCAGTCTGAGCGAAGGCAGCTCCACCCATGACAGCTCCACCCATGGCAGCTCCAGAGAGTATTCTCCCTGTATCTCAATATCAGCTGATGGCCCAAACAGCCCGCCTGAAATCAGAACACCACAAGCAAGGCAGACAGGTGCCACACCCACTGCATGCCAACAGCTGGGGCTCCCACACAGGAAATTATGCTTCTGGGTACTAGAGGGCACCTCCTACACAAATCTATTATCCCATAAGAAATACTTAAAAAAATGAGACAGAGGAATTTGGTACAAAAAAATTCAAGAAAAAACACCAGAAAAGGATTAGTGAAACAAATCACCAAGTTCTTGATAAAGATTTCAAAATAAAAGTCATAAACATGTTCACAGAGCTACAGAAAAATATTCAACATCTCAGGAAGGACTTCAACAAAGAGAGAGAATTTCTTGAATATACAGTATCTGAAATGAAACATACATTGGAGGGATTTAAAAGTATACTAGATGAGGTAAAGGAGGTGACAAATGAAATGGAAATTAGAGAACAGGAAAACAAAGAAACTGAGACAAAGAGAGAAAAATAGATCTCTAGGAATGAAAGAATAATAAGAGAGATGTGTGACCAATACAAATGGAACAATGTTTGCATTAAAGGGGTACCAGAAAGAAGAGAGAGACAAAGGGATAGAAAGTCTCTTTAAGGAAATAATTGCTGAAAGCCTCCCCAGTCTTGGAAAGGAAATAGACACTCAGGTGATGGAAACACAAAGATCCCCCCAAAAAAGGACCCCTAGGAAGACAACACGAAGACATATAATAATTAAAATGGCAAGGATCAAGGACAGGGATAGAGTATTGAAAGCAGCCAGAGAGAGAAAAAAGATAATTTATAAAGGAAATATTACCAGGCTATAAACAGCATTCTCAGCAGAATTATGGGCCAGAAGGGAGTGGCATGATATATTTAATGTAATGAAACAAAAGGCCCTCAAACCAAGAACAGTCTACTTGGCAAGATAATCATTTAAATTTGAATCAGGGATTAAACACTCGCCAGATAAACAAAAGTTGAGGGAATTCACTACCACTAAACCATGCTTACAGATATTTTAAAGAGACTGATCTAGATGGAAATTCTCCTAAGGCAAAATAGCTATCACCAGAGAAAACATACCCACAGTAAAGATAGTAGACCAATTAATTACCAAGCAAATACAAAATAAAGTCAACTACTCACAAAGAAAGGGATACACAAAGAGTGCAGAATATGACACCTAATATATAAAGTGTGGAGGAGGAAAAAGAAGAAGGGGAGAAATAAAAGTACCCTTAGAATGTGTCTGAAATAGAGTAATCAGTGGTTTAAGGTAGACTATTAGATAGAATGGAAGCTATCCTTGAATGTTTGGTAACCACAAGTCTAAAGCCTGCAGTGGCAATAACTACATACCTATCAATAATCACCTTATATGTAAATAGTCTGAATGTGCCAATCAAAAGACACAGAGTGGCAGAATGGATACAAAAACAAGACTCATCTATATGTTGCCTTAAAGAGACTCATTTCAGACCTAAAGACATACACAGACTAAAAGTGAAGGGATGGAAAAGATATTTCATCCAAATCATAGGTAGAAAGCAAGAGTAGCAGTGCTTAGACAAAATAGATTTCAAAACATAAAAAGTAGCAAGAGACAAAGAAGGATATTACATAATGATAAACGAGTCAGTCCACCAAGAGGATATAACCATTATAAGTATTTATGCATCCAACACAGGAGCACCTACATATATGAAACAAATACTAACAGAACAAAAGGGGGAAATAGAAAGCAATGCACTCATTTTAGGAGACTTCAACACACCACTCACTCCAAAGGACAGATCAACTGGACAGAAAATAAGGAGACAGAGGCACTGACAACACATTAGAAAAGATGGACCTAACAGACATCTACAGAACACTCCACCCAAAAGCAGCAGGATACACATTCTTCTCAAGTGCACATGGAACGTTTTTCAGACTACATCACATACTAGCCCATAAAAAGAGCAACAATAAATTTTAAAAGACTGAAATTGTGCCAAACATCTTCTCAGACCACAGTGATATGAAACTAGAAATAAGTTATGCAAAGGAAAACAAAAGCCCACAAACACATAATATATGAACAACATGCTCCTAAATACTCAATGGATCAGTGAGCAAATAAAAACAGATATCAAGTAATATATGGAAACAAAAGAAAACAACTCAACACTCCAAAACCTGTGGGATACAGCAAAGGCTGTTCTAAGAGGAACGTATAGAGCAACACTTGCTTACCTCAAAAAAGAACAATCCCAAAAGGACAATCTAAATTCACAATTAATGAAACTAGATAAAGAAGAACAAATGAGGCCCAAAGTCAGTAGAAGGAGGGACATAATAAAGATTAGAGCCGAAGTAAATAAATTTGAGAAGGATAAAACAATGAAAAGAATCTATGAAATGAGGAGCTGGTTCTTTGAGAAAATAAACAAAATAGATAAACCCCTAGCCAGACTTATTAAGAAAAAAAGAGAGTGTATACACAAACAGAATCAGAAATAAGAAAGGAAAAATCATTAGGGAACCACAGAAATACAAAGAATTAGTAGAGAATAATATTAAAAATTATATGCTAACAAATCAGATAACCTAGAAGAAATGGACAACTTTCTAGAAAAATACAACCATCCAAGACCAACCCAGGAAGAAACAGAAAATCTGAACAACCAGTTACCAGCAATGAAATTGAATTGATAATCAGAAAACTACCTAAGAACAAAACTCCTGGAACAGATGGCTTCACAACTGAATTTTATCAAACATTTAAAAAAGACCTAGTACCCATACTCCTTAAAGTTTTCCAAAAAAAAAAGAAGAGGACGGAATACTTCCAAACTCATTCCATAAGACCAGCATCACTGTAGTACCAAAAACAGACAAAAACACCACAAAAAAAGAATATTATAGACCAATATCCCTGATGAACACAAATGCAAAAATACTCAACAAAATATTAGTAAACCGAATTAAAATATACATCAAAAAGATCATCCATCATGACCAAGAGGGATTTATTCCAGGGATGCAAGGATGGTACAATATTCAAAAATCAGTCAACATCATCCACCACATCAACAAAAAGAAAGACAAAAATCACATGATCATCTCAATAGATGCTGAAAAAGCATTTGATGAAATTCAATATCCATTCATGATAAAAACTCTCAACAAATGGGTATAGAGGGCAAACACAATAAAGGTCATATATGACAAACCCATAGCCAACATCACACTTAATAACGAAAAGCTGAGGGCTTTTCCACTAAGTTGGGAACAAGACAAGGATGCCTACTCTCCCCACTTTCATTCAACATAGTACTGGAGGTCCTAACCATGGCAATTAGACAACACAAAGAAATAAAAGGCATCCAGATCGGTAAGGAAAAAGTTAAACCATCACTGTTTGCAGATGACATCATATTGTACATAAAAAACCCTAAAGACTCCACCAAAAAACTACTAGAACTAATAACTGAATTCAGCAAAGTTTCAGAATACAAAACTAATACACAGAAATCTGTTGCATTCCTATGTACTAATGATGAAGTAACAGAAAGAGAAATCAGGAAAACAATTCCATTTGCAATTGCATCAAAGAGAATAAAATGCCCAGGAATAAACCTATCCAAGGAGATGAAAGACCTATACCCTGAAAACTACAAGACACTCATGACAGAAATTAAAGAAGATACCAACAAATGGAAATACATCTCAAGCTCATGAATAGGAAGAATTAATGTTGCCAAAATGGCCATCCTGCCTAAAGCAATCTACAGATTGCTTGCAATTCCTAACAAAATACTAACAGTATTCTTCAATGAACTAGAACAAATAGCTCTAAAATTCACACGGAACCACAAATGACCCTGAATAGCCATAGCAATCCTGAGAAGGAAGACAAAGCTGGGTGTATTACACTCCCTAACTCCAAGCTCTACTACAAAGCCACAGTAATCAAAACAATTTGCTGCTAGTACAAGAACAGCCCCATATATCAATAGAACAGAATAGAGATTCCAGATATAAACCCACACATATATGGGCAATTAATATACAATAAAGGAACCATGGATATACAATGAGGAAAAGACAGCCTCTTCAACAACGTACGTTGGGAAAACTGAACAACTACATAAAAGAAAATGAAGCTGCATTACTGTCTAACTCCATACATAAAAGTAAACTAAAAACGTGTCAAAATCCTGAGTGTAAATCATGAAACCATAAAAATCTTAGAAGAAAACAGGCAAAAATTTCTTGACTATAAACATGAGCAACATTTCCCTCAGTACTTCTCCTCAGGCAAGGGAAACAAAAACAAAAATGAACAAACAGGACTACATCAAAATAAAAAGCATCCGTACAGCAAAGGACACCATCAGCAGAAATACATCCTACAATATGGGAGAATATATTTGTAAATGACTTTTCCAATAAGGGGTTAATATCCAATATATATAAAGAACTCATATGTCTCAACACCCAAAAAGCAAATAACCCAATTAAAAATATGGGTGGAGGGTCTGGACAGACACTTTTCCAAAGAAGAAATTTGGATGGCCAACAGGCACATGAAATGATGCTCCACATCACTAATAATCATGGAAATGCAAATTAAAACCACAGTGAGATATCACCTCACACCAGTTAGGATGGGCAACAACAAAAAGACAAGAAACAACAAATGCTGGTGAGGATGCGGAGAAAGGGGAACCCTCCTACACTGTTGGTGGAAATATAAATTAGTTCAACCATTGTGGAAAGCAATATGGAGGTTGCTCAGAAAAACTAAAACTAGAAATACCATGTGGCCCAGTAATTTTACTCCTAGGAATTTACCCAAAGAAAACAAGATTCCTGATTTGAAAAGACACATGCACTCCTATGTTTATCCCTGCAGTATTTACAATAGCCAAGATATGAAAGCAACCTAAGTGTCCATCAATAAATGAATGCATAAAGAAGATATAGTACATAGACACATATTTTCAGCCAAAAGAAGAAAACAAATCCTATCATTTGTAACAACATGGGTGGAGCTAAAGGGTATTATGCTCAGTGAAATAGCCAGGCAGAGAAAGACAAGTACCAAATGATTTCCCTCATTCATGAAGTACAAAAAAGAAGCAAAACTGAAGGAACAAATTAGCAGCAGACTCACAGACTCCAAGAAGGGACTAGGGGTTGCCAATGGGAGGGTCAGTGGCTAGAGAGAAGGGGATTAAGGGGTACTATAAATAACAATTACAATATAGGTAGGTCACAATGAAGCCAGTACAGCACTGAGAAGACAGGTAGTGACTCTTTAGTATCTTATTAGGCTGAGAGTCAGTGACTGCAATGGGGCAAGTGAGGACTTGATAATATGAGTGAATGTTGAAGCCACAATGTTGTTCATGTGAAACCTTCATAATATTGTATGTCAATGATACTTTAATAAAAAAAATATTTCAGATGGAATGATTAAAATGACTAGAACAAAAATGACAATAGCACATCTTGGAAAAGATAAGGAGTTACAGAAACAGTCACACACTGCTGGTGGTAGTGTAAAATGGTTCAATAATTTAATAGAATAGTAATTTATCATATTTTTTAAATGAAATTGCTATAACCTAATAATTTTAGGCCTAGGCACTAACCAAGAGACTAAAACTATGTGCCCACAAAAAGATTCAGGAAAATAATACTCATAGAAGCCTTATCAGTAGGACTATAAAGCTGAAAATGATCCAAGTTTCCATTAACAATTAAGGAGATACAGAAAATGTGGCATATTTTTGCAATGTAATGCTAATTCTAAATTATCCAAAAATCAAACTGCTGATATACATACAACAATATAGATGAATCTGAAAAACATTAAGCTGAGCAAAAGAAGGCAGATACAAAATAATATACTTTATATTATTTCATTTTTATGATGTCTAGAAAAAGGTAAGACTAATCTAAGGTAATGGAAATAAGAAAATGGATGCCTCTAGCTTAATGTTGGGGCAGGCATGGGGAATTCATTGAAAAGAAGCAATGGGGCTTTCTGGAATGATGAAAAAGTTATATCTTGTTTTAGGTGGTGATTACTTGTACATATAATTGACAAGACTCATCAAACTCTGGTTAATAATAATGTATGACATTATTGTATATAGTAATGTAATGCATATTGTATGCTTGAAATTTGCTAAAAGAGCACATCTTAAGTATTACCACACACCAAAAAAAATGGCAACTGTGAAATGAGAGAGATGTTAATCAGTTTGGGGTAATCATTTTACAATTATATGTATATCAAGACATCACACTGTAGACTTTAAATATATGCAATTTTTCATTTGTCAATTATACCTCAATAAACCTGGAAAAAAATCACAAATTATTTTATTTAATTTGTTCAGGTTAATTTTATTTAATTTGTTAAAACTGCCTTTAATTTGTTCCACAGAAGTGGTGGGAGGAATTCCTTTTCCATTATGGAGGAATATGATACTAAGCCCATATCTCTTAGAGATAATAATTATAAACTCTGGACATAACACTAAAGTACTCCCTGAGACTCTGATAAGTGAACTAAAAAGATTTTGGAGAGAAGTTGAAATTTGGAAGAAGTGATTTAATCAAACTGTACCACCTGTTTTTATAGTTTTATCATAAGCAATGCCACAACTGTGGTTTCTGCATGGAATGGCTAAACTCATTCAAGCCAGAAGAAGCAGGGGAAGGAGCATGGCGGAGCTAGAATCACCAAAGAATTAAAGGCTAACTTCTAGGAAGGGGAGAACCAAGGAAAGAGAACCTCGGATTCAGTGTAGAAGCTATGCCCAGAACAAAAATGATGGCATGCTTTACAGGACTATAAATGAATCCACCATCTTCACAACATAGAATGCACAATGTCCAGGATATAACTTTAAAAATTTTTAATTGTGAAGATTTGAAGAAAAGAAACCTATCCTCAAGAGAAAAGACAAATGACAGATCCCAACCTAGAGATGATTCAGATGTTCAAATCATATAAGTACTTTAAAGCAGGTATTTTAACTATGCTCATGATGGTAAAGCATACTTACTGATAAATAAAAATATAGGAATCCTTTGTAATTTTGCCACTAAATATGAAAATAAACTATATTGAAATTTGGAAACTGAAGAATACAATACTTGAGTAAAGTGTAATTTGATGATCTTAATCTTTTTTTAAATGAGATGAAAGCAGAAAAACTGGTGAATCTGAAGATAAATTAAAAGAAATAATGCAACTATGAAAAGAAAGAGCAAAAATACTTTAAAACTGAACAAAGCCTCAGGAACCTATGAAACAATATTCAAAAGATCTAACCTATGAGTTTGGACTCCCAGGAGGAAAGGGAAAGGAGAATGTGGCAGAAGTAAATTTTTTTTTTTAAATAATAGAATAAATTTATGGATTCAGAAAGCTCAGCTAACACTAAATGAAAAAATGAGAAAAAAAACCATACCTACACAATAGTGTAGTACACCATTCTCAAACTGCTAAAACCAATGATAAAGATAAAAAAATCTAAACTAATGAGAAAAATGTCGCATTACAAAAAGAATACTCAATAGAGTTTTTAAAAATCAAAAACCATGGAAACCAGAAGTCAGAGAACGCAGAAAAATAAATTGAAAATGTTCACATCTATTCATGATTAAAATATTAAGTAAACAAGGAATAGAAGGGAATTTGCACAATCTGATGAGGGGCGTTTGTAAAATACACAATGATGAGTGCTGAAAACTCTTCTTCCCAGGCCGTTAAACAGTGTACTAGAGGTCCTGGCCAGTATAATAATGCAGGGAAAAGAAATAAAAGCCATATCAATTGGAAAATAGGAAGTAAAATCTATGTATAGATGACAATCATTTAGATAGAAAATAGTAAAAATATGAATATGAAAAAAAACCCTATCAGAACTAATATGTGTATTTAGCAAGGTCACAAGATGCAAGTTGATCACATAAAAATGAACTGTTTTATATACAAAAATCAGTTTTAAAGTTATAAGCCATCTACTTAACATTGGCTTCAAAAAATAAGAATAAATTTAATAATAATTATGAGAAAACCTGTTCACTGAACAGTACAGAACTCGAGAGAAATTGAAAAACCAAATGAAGAGATATGCTACGTTCATCCATTGCAAGGTTCAATATTAATATCTCAATTACTGCAAATTGATCTATTGATAAAAGTCACCACCAATGTGGACATTTTTTGTGACACTAATGAACTGATTCTAAAATTCACATTGAAATTCAAATACCAAAACAATTTTAAGAGAAATAATAGAATTGAAGAAATTAAACTATTTGATTTCAAGACTTGCTTTAAAGCTGTAGTAATCAAGAAAGTATAGAAATAGTGAAATAGACATATATTTAGTGGAAGAGAAAAAAATAATCCAGAAATTAGTCCACATAGACATTGACAACTGATTTTCAAGAGTTACCAAAGTAATTCAGTGGGAAAAATAAAAGACTTTAAGATTTACACATGTTTTACCTTCTTAATATAGATGGTACTGAAACTCTGGATATTTGTATGGAAAAAAATAAATATCAACCCTTCCCTCATGTTATGCTATGCAAAAAATTAACTCATTAACTTAAAATTAATTTATAAACTGACCTTTAAAGAATGAGATTATCTTGGATTATCGGGGTTTGCCCAGTATAAACATGAGGGTCCTTACTAAAAAGGGGAAGTTGGAAGCAGAAGAGTTGTCATCAGTAATGCAATGTGAGGAAGACTTGACCGGTCATTGTGTTATAGTAGGTAGACAGCCAGACAGGGGCACCGAAGGGGGAGGGGATTTTGGCTGGTGTTTATGTTTGGCTAGCTGCTCACTTATATTCTACAAATATTGTGCAAGCTGTTCTTGTGGGATGTGGAGGGAGAATATAGATATCAGTCTAGCCAAAACAGGCCAGTTCCAACATGGAGGGGAAATTGAGCTGAACTCCACCTCATAATACATTAAATAATAAAATCATGACTCTGTCATTAGCATAATAAATATCACACCCCTCTAAGCCATGACAGTTCCGATGAGACCAAATACAGCCAAAATCCCTCCACTCAACATGAGGGTGGAGTAAACCTGAAATCTGAGAAAACCCACCTATTCCCTTTCAAATCTAATCCCACTTAGAGAATATTCATCTTTCTTTGCATAAAAAAGGATCCCTGTTGTTCCCTCTTCAACAACCTCCTCTGGGTCTTCCCATGCCCCAACACACAGATGTATACTCTTGTCTTTCTTTAAATTCTAAATCTCCAAATAAACGTCTAATTCTCAACAACTTTTCTGTGTCTGTTCTTGAATTCTTTCTTAATGAGACCAAGGACCCATCTCTGGTAACAATTGCTGTTTAAACACGGAAGGAAGCCATGAACCTAGGAATGTGAATTGCCTCTAGAAGCTGGAAAAGGTAAGAAAATGAATTCTCTTTTGGCTTCACAAAGGAATAAGCCCCTGATAACACTTATTTTAGCCAAGGGAGGCCCATTTTTGGACTGTGACCTCTAAAACTGATAATAAACATGTTGCTTGAAAAAATGGATCAGAGGCATAAATGTAAATGTCAATATTATATAAGTAAATGTAAGAGAAAATCAATTTTGAGGTACGGCAGTATTTCCATACAGGAATTCTTTCTCAGTAATCTTCAGGAAGTGTATTTTTTCCCACAATCCAGAAATTAAAGAAAATTAGTTGAGAAATCAGAAAAATGTGAAAAAAAGCATTTTAATTCTTCAAGAATCCAAGCTTACCAGTCAACATCAAGATAAAACTTGAAGAAATGTACTCACATTCAATTGGGGCCGGGTGGGGGGGGAAACATAAAACATTAACACATGGCTTTGAAGTTTAAAGCCACCATTGGCATGAGCTGGGTGAAGAACATGTAGGAAAGGAGCGGTCACTATGTTTTTAGAAGTTGCCATGTTTTATGTGTGTGTTTGTGCTCCCATCTTCTGCTGACAGTGAATCATTCTTGCAAATAAAATAAGTTTAAGTACATAGTGTACTTTTTGAAAACCTGTGAGTAGTGTTCCAAGAAGTAATATATTTAGGGAGAATAATATGTCTTTAAATTGACAATTTCAGCAAGTTATTTTATATAATGCTATTAAACCTGCTAGGAGATCCAAATATTACATTATTCAAATGCTACCCAATAATGTCCACTGGTATTTTTTAGTGTTTGAGTATTCAACATAGGCTTCAATTCCTTATAACTACTTCGCATGAAAATAGTACAAAGAAAAAAAGATGTTACTGTGGAATACTCCAACATTAGAGTATTCTAATTTAGAAACTATTCTAAACTCTAATCCTCAAAAGTAATATTAATTTTAATGCTAAACTAAACCAGGGCAAGCAGACAACACAGTTTCATCATTTAAAAGGTAAGTAAGTGTGTATTGGGAGCAAATTTTCTATCAGTTTCTCATGTGTCTGCATGTGTAGGCAAGAACAACTAATTTGCTCTAAATGACATTTTCAAGTATGTTTGTATAAGCAAGCAGCCAGGGAAGAGAAAGATGCCTGCTCTTCAAAGATCTGCTTACATTCCAGGTATTAAAGATGTCTTTTTTCCTTTATCTCTCTGTCTCTCTCTGAATAGGTTTTTTCACATTCCAGGATAATAAATACAATATCTCCCTCAAGGGATGCATATATACTTACCTTACTGATTAATAATGATAATGTCATCTCTAGAGGAAAGGATGAGCTGATTTGCCAGCAGCCTCCTATAAAGATCACAGCCTCCTAATATCAGTGTTCTCTGTAACACACTCTACTGTGTGTATAGACAACAGCTTTATCACATTACCCTGAGGGAATAAGGATTAGGATAACTGAAATAACAATGTGACTCTGTTTAGTGTTACTACTGTGAGTAATAAAATGTCTTTTGTCTCTGACCCAGGATTCTCATGCCTTCTGCCAATATATATGAAACTGTGACAAGCTATCTAGATTGCAAGTGATGAAACTATCAGATATTGCATCTTCTCACATATAAAACAACATGCATACTGACATTCAACTTGAAGATTCTTTAAATATTTTATTTTAGCATAAAGAAGAAAATTTGAAAAGGAGACTGAGAAAGAATAGCCATTGCAGTAGGAGTTCCACCAAAAGAGAATGGTGCCTTAGGAAGTCAGGTTAAATGAGTATGCTCCGTAAAATAGTGCTGACAATCAAGTAAAATATGCAGAGACTCATCATCAAGTTTATTATTTATTATTACTATTACTGATTATTATTCATTATTATTTACTACTACAGAGCTCATTAGTGACTTTGCTAAGACCTGTCTCAATAGAGTGATAGAAATGAAAGACTAACCAGTTTGGGTTCAAGAGAAAAGAGTGGGAGGTAGATGAGATGGCAAATATAAATATTCTGTTAGAGTTTGAGGAAATAAGAATCAGTAAATTTACAGGAAAAATTTACCCCAAAAGACTTCCTTAGTAACTAACAATGTTGAAAGAATCTGGTCTGTCACATTCTCTTTCCACTATAACATGCTGCCTACTATACAGAATGTTAGAGTTGTCAGGGTCTTAATCCACTTGACAGACAAGAATTTAGAAGTCATTTGTGAATTAATAACACTATTCTGCATTATCATTGAGATGGACTTTGCATTGGCTAGTTATGCTTTTAGGTTAATGAAGATATATTAGATTTAAAATGATGGCTAGGTGATTTACATTTCAATTGACTCTGGGAATTTAGGGTTTATTGCCTGGGGAAATTCTTAATTCCAATATATTATGATTGACTACTCCATTGTTATGGAGATATAATTTGATTTTAGCCAGTCCTTACAATGCAATTTAGTTTTTTGTCTCCTTAAGGTTACTTTTTTTTTTTTAAACACAGAGTAGCATCTATTTTGGTCCTTGCATAAATTATGTGCCAGAATGACCACCTGAAACCACACAGCTGCTCTCCAATTCCAGTGAATTTTGGTTAATGCAACATCTGCCTTGTCTGTCTTGTGCTTGCCCATGTATTAATACCCAGCTTTGCATAGCTCAGAGACTCTCTCAAGCATATAATAAATAAGTTCCAATGAATTAGAACCTTCTGCTTCAGCTGATATTAGAAGTTTTGTTGTTTTGTTTTTCTCTTCTGGTTAGTTTAAAATTTCTCCTCTTCTCTCAGAACAGCTCAAACTGTCAAGGGGTTAAAATACATTTTTTAAAAGATTAGTATTTCTTTTCTTCCCCAGGAAACTTCATCTCCTTTCATGAAATAATTACTTGGTTAGAAACCATTTTAAAAGCTAGATACTAGAATATGAGTTATGTGTCATCTCCCTTAAAATGGTTCCCACTTCACAGGGCCCTGGAATGCACTATATTGAAATTATTCTGAAAGGCAAGATGAACTCTTCTAAATTTTATTATATTTTGATAAGCATATATTTTCTCACTACATACTTTAAAATAAAAATGCTTATAATGTGATTTGCCCTTAGGGAGACTTCTTTCTAAGGAGGGACAAAGAAGAAAAAAGGAATATAACATTAATTTTCATCTTCTATAAAAGGGATTTCATCGAACGTCACATTTTTAAATCTCTAGAGACAAATAAAATATTACTGCATCAACATCATGTATGGACATACTAATTTCTGCTTTTTTGGGGGTTTAATGTTCAAGGACATACACTCCTTTCTGTTCTACGGATTCAGGCACGCACTTGGGCCACTGCAGCAAATCCTTTTTGCTCCAGGCGGAAAGCCAATATTACCAATGAAGGGCCATTCAACTTGGCTTTTGAGTTTCAGTTTTCTCTGTATCTTTAGAGGAGTAGAGGGAGTGAGAGTCTAAGGCATTCAGGAAGAGAGAGAATCTGTAATTTTTGTAGAGGTGGATTTCTACATGTTCCTTGCCTTTTTAGTTCCCAGGTTTGATGACAGTTCTGGTGTGAAGAAGCTGGCATGAGACGGGTTGGCCGAACCCTAGGCTTGGGGGTTCCCAGTCTCAGCAAAGATCATGAGATATGAGGGAGTGACAAATATTCCAAACTGAAGTGATCAGGCTTGAACAACATGTCAGCATTGAGATATTCCTATAACCTTGGGGGTTAAAAGGGAGTTCCAATATTGACAGACCGAATTTCACCAGCTAGGAAATATAATGGCTTGGAGTCTGACATAATCTGATTTAGGGAAGATAAATATTATGACATTTCCTGTATAAAGTGTATCTAACATGTCAAGCACGGTTTAGATAATTGCTGTTAAATTACAAATTAAATTACACATACTTTTTTAAACTTTTTAGGTAGGGAAAGATCTAATATTTCACTCTCACATAAACTTCACAACAATCACATGAATGTAGATCACTTCATTCTCCAACTTAACGATTCATATATTTATACTCAAAAAGTTAACTGGCTTATCTATGAAGTGAAGGAGTAATATTCAAATTCTACCCAATTCCAGTCTTCTCACTATATGCTATGGTTTCAAGGAAATACTTTTATGGAGTAACCACTATACCACTATATGTTAGGGCCTTATGTGGGGATTCAACTGACTAATAATGTTGGGCCTTTCTTTGAATTTTTCACTCCACCTTCCTCCTAGGAGGAGACTGGGGCTTCCTCCTAGGTTTTCTTTTTGAGTCAGCTGGCCAATTTATATAGAGCACGTGTTTTTGCTACTCCACACCTTAAGTTAAAGGGGCCAACTATTCAAAGACCCTGTGGTTTCACAGCTCTGACTGTGCACAACGGGCAATTTCATTCTCGGGTCCAAATTTAGGAAGTTCATGCACATCGAATCAAAGCTGATTTTTTTCAGTAATACAAGTAATGTAAGCAATGATTTTATCTCTGTCTTTCAAAAACGTGCTTGTCTCTCAATTTGTTACCCATGAAAGTAGAAAAAAAATACTATTTTTCTATCCCTATCAAGTTCTACCATGTATATTTGAGTTGTAATTTTCAATTTCCTGTACTTAAATTAATTCAGTAGTTCTCCATCTGGCTGCAAATGATAGAAATCTGAGCCAGTCTAAATTTGGCCATGAGAAAAGGTTAATTAACCAAATTTCAAGATATTTGGGGGAGGTAAGCAGGTATTAGGAAACTGAAATCATGGACTTTAATCATCTGTCTTCTACCTAGATTATTTTAACGTTGTTTTTACCAAACACTAACTTTCTTCATGTGCTGGGAAACATGGCCATGACACTTACGCTTAATTCTGTGCTCCTGCCTTATAGATACCATAACTGTAGACAGAGTAGCTAATAATAATAACTAATATTTATGCTTGCAATGTATTAAGCACTTTAGATACAGTGATTCTTTTTATTCTCACAACCTGCCTACAAGATGTTATCAACTTCCTCACACAGTTCACAGTGACACAGCCAGTACTGGAAAATAATTCTGCATGTGCTCAGCGCTGGTTGCTAACCGACACTCCTTGTATTGCCTCTCCCAATTCAATCCTTCCTCCCCTAATTTGACTGAAAATGTGAAATTGCCCAAACTGGGCATTTATCTGTTTTTCTAAAAATACTGATTTCTAATGTGCACATAGCTTTTCATAGCATTAACAGATAATATATGTCATTTGCAGTTACATGTACAAGTTAGTTTGACTTTAAGACATTATTTGTCTAGGAAAGCAGGGTTTTTTATCTTTTTTGGTTTATGAAAATTCCTCTGAGATTTTCATGAAGTCCACTGAGTTTTTCATTTCTCAAAAGTCATTTTGCTACCATGTAGCCAGAGTTGTTCACTGGACAATTCATTGGCATAGGTTGTGAAATTTTTCTCTCTGAAGCTGGAGCCCACATAAAGCAAAACATACAAGTACGAATATATTTAATGGAAAGCCACTATGTATCACTTCTTTAATATTTGATATTCTACAATGATATCCAGGTTGACATTGCCTTAAAATTAGAACTTTGGCATTTCTAATTATAGCAAATGTTATCAATACTTCCTAATTCTTAGTGGAGGGATGTGATGTAGCTGAAGGAAATAGAAGAAAATTTTATTTTGGATAGTCAGAATTCAAAACAAGAATATGATTATAAAAATAAAGTCAGTACTCTCCTGAATATTGTTCGATAGGGTAAACGTGTTTTAATAATACAAATAAGGAAATGTTAATTAATATACATATTCAGGTAAATAAATATATGCCTATAAAACAGATGTAAGTATTCTTACAGGTGACAGAACATTTGAAGTGCAGACTGTCTCAAAAACTTAGTATATTTGTTTGTTATGTATTTGGTAGTATTTGGCTATCTATCAAGATTTAATGAAAACATTATTTCTGTTTTGGTCTTTCTTTTGAAATAGGAGATAAAGCATTAAAACTGTCCAAGCTAATAAGATGTTAAGAAGTAAAATATATTTTTTAATGTAGGGTTTTCTTTAATCTTGATATTATCAGTTAAATGTGATGATGAAAAATATTAATCACACCCTTTTTTTTATTTCAGCAGTTTTCCAGCTTGCGACACTGCCTATTCAAATGAAGATCTCTCTTGTCAATACTTTAATTCATTCTCCTATTCTGTGCCTCCCACACGAGTCTGCTGTCATAGAATTGTCTGTTAGAAATTAAAATAAAACTAGCCAGAAAGATACATGGTAAGGTGATTCCACTTATTCCACAGCCTACTGAATTAAAATTCTCGTGCCCAAATGTGCTGTGAAAAATTTCTATAACAAAATTCTCCTATGGCGGTCGTTCCTGAACATCCATATAGAGACTTTAATCCTTGCATGCAGATGAATTTGCCATATCAGATCTTTTAGTTTACACACTTCCTAAAAATGTATTATAAGTTTGTAAATAAATTTTTCTCACTTCAGCTCTATGTATCTTAGATATGTGCTGACGATATATTTAATGTTTCTGTGATTGCATTAAGGACAAAGGATTATGGGGTTGAGTTCTGGCACTATCAGTATTAATAGTCCTGTAGTTAATACACTTTTCACTGTTTCAAGCTCTCCACGATAGTATGTCAAGTATCTTTAAGGCAGTTCCTCAATCCATTTCCTTTAAGGTAGCTACTCATTGTTCAAAAGTAATATTTTTATATACTCTAAAATATAGTGCTAATTCTATGAAAAATGGGGGCTCCTACTTTTTCATTTATGGCAGGGCTGTGACCTGAGACTTGGATATTCTCCAAGTGGCAGTGAAGAATACAGGATTGGGTGTGTCAGCACCATTTGAAGTATTATACAGGCGCCTCCAGCAGTAAATTCCATCAATTTTTCACCATCTGCTACTCTAAACATTGGGTGTAGACTCAGTGTAGGAGGTTAGGAATAACTGAATGGGACTTACTGGTATCAGGAGATATTTGTAGAACAAAATGAAAATTAATAGCTCAGCAGATTTATTACTTTCTTTATCTGTTGAATATATATTTATTGAATGCCTGCTTTAGGGCCAAGGACATAGCAGAAAGTAGGGTAAAAATTTAAGGGACTTTAATCCTTATCTGAAGATTCCTAAGTACTAATAAGTAGATTGTACAAAAATCGGGAGGCAGAATATTAGGATGTATTTTACAGTTTCTAAAAAGCTACATTATGAGCCCAAATGCCACCTTTACTCCAGACATCTCAGAAAGGGCAAAGAAGGGATGTACTGATGCAGCACATCAGACACTGGAGAGGGAAGTGTAATTGGGAGGTGCCAGTGGAAGGGGTACAGATCTTGAACTCTACGTCCTCAAAAATTTAAGTTACCATTAAAGTTTAGAGAAAACCTATAACAGATTGTAAAAGTAATTTCAGTTAATCAGATAGTAGTTCTTATAAATGATGGCAAGATATACTAAGAGGATTTAAAGGAAAACAGTTATTATTAAGTGAATACAGCAAAAGTCAACAGTATGTCCATCAAGATGGCAACTGGAAAACAAGGTTAGGAGCTATTCAGAGATCCAAATAGGCAGGGAGATGTCTTTATCAGAAAACATGGTCTTATGTACAAAATTTGGTGTTGGGGTGGACTCAGCTACCTAGGTAAGGAGATTGGCTTGAACAGGCAAGGCTGTAGTCCTAAATACAAAAGGAATGAGCCTGATTTTTATACAAACATACTGAAATACAAGAGAATAAAAAAAGTGAAGTACTTGGTAGTATATAAGTGTAGTAAGAGGTTAAAAAATATATAAATGAAGATAATTAATGCTAAGCAATCTGGGCATAAAGTGGAGCTAAGTTACCTCTCCTCTAGCATAAGTAAGGATGGTGCACATTCTAGATCCTGCCACAAAACTGAACTTGTTTACCATGAGTTAAGGGCTTCACCTATAAGGACTTGAGGGATGTATAAGCCATGAGACAAGATGGCTCCATCAAAGGTAATCTGTAATAAAACAAAACAAAACAAGAAAAATGGACTCCACCTTTCCAGCACTGAGCACAGAACCTCTTATGTCCAACTTTACCCATTCTAACAGAATCTCAATTTTGATGCAAAATCTATACCTTCTCCGTGTGACTCCAGGGAAGATGAACTCATTCTCAGCTCTAGGAATAAATCTGAATTAGTTGAAGCCAATCAATGGCAATCCTTTGATGATTGTTATTGGTCCAAAGATGAGCATATGATCTAAATTGGCCTAATCAGATTGGAATAAGGATTTGTATTCCTTTCCTGGAGAATATAAATTTTCTTTTCTGTTATGACTAAGAAAACATGTCATTGTCACTGACAGCTCTCTGGTGGCCACAAGAAGAAAATGCCTTAGGATGAATCAGATAGGCAAAACAGTAATATGCTAAGATGGAGAAGAGATGGTTGCTTAGCACCATAATTAAAACATAATGCATAAAGTCACCTAACCCCTGGACTTCGAGGCATAGGAGATAATAAATCTTTATTGCTTAAGCCAATTTGTTTTTAATACATATCTTAACTGCTGAAGAGAGTTTGTATTTGGGTTTTCTATTCCTACAGCCAAAAGCATGCTCTCGAGATTCATTGGCTAGCCTTGTATTTAATTATAAACAGTAATATGCACATTATTTATCTTCTCTTCCAGAATCTAAGATTCTGCACCCTCACTGACATTATTAGTCTCATTATGGTCAGCTGGCTAGTTTCTGAGTATGTTTTTCTCAAATTTAAAAATAAATTTTCCTGTAGTAACCACATTCTTTTCTCATGTGAAAAGTTCATAAGAGTGTATATCAATAATACCTTAATAAAAAATAAAATAAAATAAAATAATAAATTTTCCTCCTTTAAATAATCACGAAGTAAATGTCTTTGAAGGCAAAGCGGGCAATGAAAAGGTGTGATATTTGCCAAAAGTAAGAGACTAGGCTGTTTTTCAGACTTCGATTTGAATTCAGTGGGCCATAGCTAGCCCTTTTTTAAATGAAATAATAAAATAGAATAGAATAAAACAGAAAAAAAAATTAGTATAGAAAATGGACCATATTCGAAAATAGGAGGTTGCGGGAAGATGGCGGTGTGAGCAGGGTGGCGGAAATCTCCTCCCAAAACTATATATATCTATGAAAATACAGCAAATACAACTATTTCTAAAAGAGAGACCAGAATACACAGGACAGTACACAGCCTGCATCTGCACCTGAGAGGACTGGGCACCCTGCGAGGCGGGTAAGATACGGAGCCATGTCCCAGCGGGACCCGAGCCCTCCCCCACCCCAGTGCACTGTCAAGAGGGGAAGATTCAGAGCCAGGAGGGAGTGGAAGTACAGGCCTATGAAATAACCAGTCCTGGTGATCTGCGCCGGGAGCGCTGACACACATCGCGTGGTGTAGCAGAGATTGGAGAGGCAGAAGGTGCAGGTTTTGAGCTGGGAACGCGCCCAGGTCCTTGCAGCCAGCTCCTGGGACAAAAGAAAAGCATGCACTTTTTTTAGTAGTCTTACGATCGTCCCAGCAAACTCAGCCCAGCAGGCTGGGAGTCCTGAGGAGTTTCGGATCTCTTGACTGGCAACTGGGAAAAAGTAACTGCACTGAAATTTCACACAGAGAACAATAGCCTCCCATTCGTTCCCGCCCCTGGTAGAGCTGCAAAGGCCCAGCGGAGCGGCACGGGGCAAGGCTGCGGAATAGTGGAGCAACAGCACCACCTACAGCATCCTTACAGAATCTACTCCCAGTGGGCTTTTTTTTTCTTTCTTTTTTTTCTTTTTTTCTTTCTTTTTTTCTCTTTTCCTTCTCTTCCTTCTTTTTTCTCTTTTCTTTCTCTTCCTTATTTTTTTTAAAGTCTTAAAGAGCCGAGCTGACATATGTGGCACCTGCCAGCGGCCACTTATATCACCATGAAAAGACAGAAGAATATGGTACAGAAACAGCTCACCCAGACAACACCAGAGAGGGAGCCTGAAGGGATGGAAATGCACAATCTTCCTGAAAAACAATTTAGAATAAAAGTGATAACCATGCTGACAGATCTACAGAGAAATATGCAAGAGCTGAGGGAGGAAGTGAGGGAAGTCAGGAAAGACAATGCAGAAAGGAGACAAGCCATTGACAGGCTTAGCAGCAGACTGGATGAGATGCAAGAGATTGTTAATGGAATAGAAATCAGAGAACAGGAATACAGAGAAGCTAGGCAGAGAGAGATAAAAGGATCTCTAGGAATGAAAGAATATTAAGAACTGTGTGATCAACCCAAACGGAACAATATTCGCATTATAGGAGTAACAGAGGAAGAAGAGACAGACAAAGAGATAGAAAGTGTCTTTGAAGAAATAATTGCTGAAAACTTCCCCATGCTGGGGAAGGAAATAGTCTCGCAGTCCACGGAAGCCCACAGATCTTCCAACACAAGGGACCCAAGGAAGACAACACTAAGACACATAATAATTAAAACGGCAAAGATCAAAGATAAGGACAGAGTATTAAAGGCAGCTAGAGAGAGAAAAAAGATCACCTACAAAGGAAAACCCATCAGACTTCTCAACACAAACCCCACAGGCCAGAAGAGAATGGCATGATATATTTAACATGACACAGAAGGGCCTCGAACCAAGAATATTGTATCCAGCACGATGATCATTTAAATATGATGGAGGGATTAAACAATTTCCAGACAAGCGAAAGCTGAGAGAATTTGCCTCCCGTAAACCACCTCTACAGGACATCTTAAAGGAACTGCTCTAGAGGAAAGCACTCCTAAGGCTAAAAAGATGTCACCAGAGAAAATAAAATCATAGCAAAGAAAACAGACCATCCAAATACTAACTAAAGACAAAGAATAAAACACCTAGTATATAAAGAATGGAGAAGGAAGAATAAGAAGGGAGAGAAATAAAGAAACATTAGACTGTGTTTACAACAACTTAAGAAGAAAGTTAAGTTAGATTGTTAGATAGTAAAGAAGTAACCCTTGAACCTTTGGTTACCATGAATCTAAAGCCAGCAATGACAATAAGTACATATCTATTGATAATCAACCTAAATGTAAATGGACTGAATACACCAATCAAAAGACACAGAGTAACAGAATGGATAAAAAGGCAAGACCCATCTATATGCTGCCTACAAGAAACTCACCTCAAACCCAAAGATATACACAGACTAAAAGTGAAGGGATGGAAAAAGATATTACATGCAAACAAGGAGAAAAAAGCATTTGTTGCAGTACTTGTATCAGACAAAATGGACTTCAAAACAAAGAAAGTAGCATGAGGTAAAGAAGGGCATTGCATAATGATAAAGGGGTCAGTCCAACAAGAGGATATTACCATTATAAATACATATGCACCCAAAACGGGAGCAACGGCATGTATGAAACAAATACTAACAGAATTAAAGGAGGAAATACACAGCAATGCATTCATTTTAGGTGACTTTAACACACCACTCACTGCAAATGACAGATCAACCAGACAGAGAATAAGTAAAGACACAGAGGCACTGAACAACACACTGGAACAGATGGACCTAACAGATATCTACAGAACTCTGCACACAAAAGCAACAGGGTACACATTCTTCTCAAGTGCACATGGAACATTTTCCAGAATAGATCACATACAAGGCCACAGAAAGAACCTCAGTAAAGTCAAAAATATTGAAATTCTACCAACCAACTTCTCAGATCACAAAGGTATAAAACTAGAAATGAATTTTAGAAAGAAAACATAAAGGCTCACAAATACATGGAGACTTAACAACATTCTCCTAATTAATCAATGGGTTAACTACCAAATCAAAAAAGAAATCAAAGAATATATGGAGACTAATGACAACAACACAAAGCCACAACTTCTGTGGGACGCAGCAAAGGCAGTTCTAAGAGGAAAGTGTATTGCAATCCAGGCCTATTTAAAGAAGGAAGAACATTCCCAAATGAATAGTCTAAAGACACAATTAGTGAAATTGGAAAAAGAAGAGCAAATGAGACCCAAAGTCACCAGAAGGAGGGACATAATAAAGATCAGAGAAGAAATAATTAAAACTGAAAAGAATAAAACAACAGAAAAATCAGTGAAACCAAGAGCGGGTTCTTTGAAAAAATAAACAAAATAGATAAACCCCTAGCCAGACTTCTTAAGAGAAAAAGAGAATCTACACACATAAACAGAATCACAAATTAGAAAGGAAAAATAATGATGGACCGCACAGAAATACAAAGAATTATAAGAGAATATTATGAGAATCTATATGTTAACAAGCTGGAAAACCTAGAAGAAATGGACAACTTCTTAGAAAAATATACTCTTCCAAGACTGACCAAGCAAGAAACAGAAAACCTAAACAGACCAATCATCAGCAATGAAATTGAATTGGTAATCAAAAAACTACCCAAGAACAAAACTCCCGGACCTGATGGATTCACCTCTGAATTCTACCAGACATATAGAGAAGAAATAACACCCATTCTCCTGAAAGTTTTCCAAAAAATAGAAGAGGAGGGAATACTTCCAAACTCATTCTATGAAGCCAGCATCACTCTTATACCAAAACCTGGCAAAGACCTCACTAAAAAAGAAAATTACAGACCAATAATCCTGATGAACGTAGATGCAAAAATACTCAAAAAAATTTTAGCAAACCGAATTAAAAAATACATCAAGAGGATCATGCACCATGATCAAGTGGGATTCATCCCAGGGATGCAAGGATGGTACAACATTCGAAAATCCATCAACATCATGCACCACATCAACAAAAAGAAGAACAAAAACCACATGATCATCTCCATAGAGGATGAAAAAGAATTTGAGAAATTTCAGCATCCATTCGTGATTAAAACTCTCAGCAAAATAGGCATAGAGGGCAAGTACCTCAACATCATAAAGGCCATATATGACAAACCCACAGCTAACATCATACTTAACAGTGAGAAGCTGAAAGCTTTTCATCCAAGATCAGGAACAAGACAGGGATGCCCACTGTCTCCACTGTTATTCAACATACTACTGGAGGTCCTAGCCATGGCAGTCGACAAAACAAAGACATACAAGGCATCCAGATTGGTAAAGAAGAAGTCAAATTGTCACTATTTGCAGGCGACATGATATTATACACAAAAAACCCTATAGACTCCACTCCAAAACGACTAGAACTAATATCTGAATTCAGCACAGTTGCAGGATACAAAATTAACACACAGAAATCTGTTGCTTTTCTATACACTAACGATGAACTAACAGAAAGAGAAATCAGAAAAACAATTCCATTCACAAGTGCATCAAAAAGAATAAAATACCTAGGAATAAACCTAACGAAGGAAGTGAAAGACCTATACTCTGAAAACTACAAGACACTCCTAAGAGATATTAAAGAGGACACTAACAAATGGAAATCCATCCCATGCTCTTGGCTAGGTAGAATAAATATTGTCAAAATGGCTATACTACCTAAAGCAATCTATAGATTCAACGCAATCACTATCAAACTACCAACAGCTTTCTTCAATGAACTGGAACAAATAATTCTAAAATTCATATGGAACCACAAAAGACCACGAATAGCCAAAGCAATCCTGAGAAGGAGGAATCAAACAGGGGGAATTATGCTCCTTGACTTCAAGCTCTACTACAAAGCCACAGTAATCAAGACGATTTGGTATTGGCACAAAAACAGACCCAAAGACCAGTGGAACAGAATAGGAAATCCAAACATTAACTCAAACATATATGATCAATTAATATATGATAAAGGAGCCTTGGATATACAATGGGGAGATGACAGCCTCTTCAGCAGCTGGTGTTGGAAAAACTGGACAGCTACATGTAAGAGAATGAAACTGGACTACTGTCTAACCCCATAAACAAAAGTAAACTCAGAATAGATCAAAGACCTGAATGTAAGTCATGAAACCATAAAACTCTTAGAAAAAAACCTAGGCAAATATTTCTTGGACATAAACTTGAGCTATTTCTTTATGAACATATCTCCCTGAGCAAGGGAAACAAAAGCAAAAATGAACAAGTGGGACTATATGAAGCTGAAAAGCCTCTGTACAGCAAAGGACACCATCAGTAGAACAAAAAGACATCCTACAGTATAGGAGAATATATTCATAAATGACATACCCAGTATGGGGTGACATCAAATTATATAAAGAGCACATGAATCTTAACAAACAAAAAATAACCCAATTAAAAATGGGCAGAGGACATGAATAGACACTTCTCTAAAGAAGAAATTCAGATGGGCAATAGGCACATGAAAAGATGCTCCACATCGCTAATCATCAGAGAAATGCAGATTAAAACCACAATGAGATATCACCTCACACCAGTGAGGATGGCCAACATCCAAAACACAAAGAACAACAAATGTTGGTGAGGATGTGGAGAAAAGGGAACCCTCCTACACTGCTAGTAGGAATGCAAATTAGTTCAACCATTGTGGAAAGCAGTATGGAGGTTCCTCAAAAAACTCAAAATAGAAATACCATTAGACCCAGGTATCCCACTCCTAGGAATTGACCCTAAGAATGCAGCAGCCCAGTTTGAAAAAGACATATGTACCCCTATGTTTATCACAGCACTATTTACAATAGCCAAGAAATGGAATCAACCTAAGTGTCCATCAGTAGATGAATGGATAAAGAAGAAGTGGTACATATACACAATGGAGTATTATTCAGCCTTAAGAAGAAAACAAATCCTACCATTTGCAACAACATGGATGTAGCTAGAGGGTATTATGCTCAGTGAAATAAGCCAGGCCGAAAAAGACAAGTATCAAATGATTTCACTCATATGTGGAGTATAAGAACAAAGAAAAAAGTAAAGGAACAAAACAGCAGCAGACTCACAGAACCCAAGAACAGACTAATAGTTACCAAAGGGAAAGGGACTGGGGAGGATGGGTGGGAAGGGAGGGATAAGAGAGTAAATGGGGCATTACGATTAGCAGATGTAATGTTGGGGGGGCACGGGGAGGGCTGTACAACTCAAAGAAGACAAGCAGTGACTCTATAGCATGTCACTACACTGATGGACAGTGACTGTAATGGGGTTGTTGGGGGGACCTGATGAAGGGAGTAGGTTAATCACCATAATATTGCACATTTAATTGTAGATTAATGATACCAAAATAAGTTATAAAGAAAAAAGAGATAGAAAATATTTCCTCATTTTGAATCCAGGTTGGCTTTATGATGTGCTTTGCCCAATAATAGAATGCAAAAGTTCCAAGTTGCAGGATAAGACTTACGCCTGCCTCCCACTTCCACTTGCTTGGACTGCCCCCTCCAGGTGCTCCATGAAGGAAGCTGATGCAACGCAGGGGTTAGCAAACCTCTTCTCTAAAGGGCCAGGTAGTAAGTATTTTCAGCTTTGTGGACCACATGGTGTCTGTTGTAACTTCAAATTCTGCCACTGTCATGTAAAAGCAGCGCTAAGCAAAATGTAAATGAAATTTATGTGTCTAGTTTCCAATAAAATTCTATCTACAGATGCTGAAAGAAAAAAAAAAAAAAAAAGAAAATAGACCATATCCACGAATGCAGTTAAGGATAAGGACTGTTTTATAGTTGTGTGTGTGTCTGTGTGTGTGTGTGTCTGGGGCAGAGAGACAGATAGAATGAAAGAAGGAAGCAGAGAACAGTCTGGGTAACAATGTAACGTGTGTTTCTTACTATGGGTACTTTCAGATTTTGAAAAACACTAAGGCAGGTAATATATGATTCATTTGAAAACATTCAAATTTAAAACAAAATTAAAGAAAATATTTATGCTGGTAGAATTCAGCCTACATAAAACCAATACAACTCAGATACAATCTAAGTTGAATTCTTCATGTAAAATGCTAATTTATTTTCTAATAGAGATGATCAAGGATGAATATTTTGGAATTGAATTACTTACAGTGAATTTATCAGAGCTTGTAAAATTTCCAGTATACCCTGAACTTTATTAAGTTCATTAACTCATTAAGGCAATTATAGCTCTATTTCTAGGTCATCTTCATTTTCACTTGGCTCCATTTCTCACTTCTCCCTTGTTTTCAAAACCTTATCACCAGGTAACAACTTGTTAATGCCCTGTCAAAATGCTATCTTGTGAGACATATCGGAATTTTTTAAAACAACTTCAAAAGAAAGATAACCATAAAATAATTGTTCAATGCAGCATTATGTACTAAAACTTCCTGATCTCCTGAATTCTTTTGTCAGTGAATACACAGTTTTCCTTGCCCAAAGTTAACCTTAAAAGATATACCTTCTTTTTCCATAAGGGAAAACAACACACGAAATATTTATCTGAAATCATTTTTATGACCATAAAACTTTAAATTCTCAACCTAAGCTTTCATAAGCAATGTAATTAATTTTACTCAACAGTATTTAAATCAAATATCAGAAATCTGATCAAAACCAAGTCATAGTAGAAAGTTCAAAAATACAATCTCTGAGTCTGCTCCCTTACTAAAAGAGAAGATACCTGTAATCTGGAAAGGAAATTTCCTACCTTCCCTTTTGTTTTATGATAGAATTTTAAAAATTAGAAGAAAACGTTAACTCAAGAAATAGAACTGCAAACAGAGTATGTCAAAGTATCTCTTTCCTTCTCATGGCAATTTTTTTTGCCTTCTCATTTAATAGTCAACCCTCTCATGTTAGTAATTCTCAAAATACTTATTTTGTTGCATATATATATATATATATATATATATGTATACACAACACTTTTAAATATGAATTCAAATTCAAGAGTCTTAAGAAGATAGATCAAATTAGAAATCAAGAGCACGGGAGAAAAGACCACTCAACACATTCTGCACAAGATCATCTGAATTCCTTCTCTGCCATTCACGGTGATAATAGCGTCCCAAAAACCCCCTGCCACCGCGCCTGCAAGGCCTTTCTTCGGGACCCTGAGGCAATCCACAGCCATTATCCTCCTGAAGCTGGGTCCTGCCACTGCCTTCGGCCTTCGGGTGGGACCCATCCACAGTTGTCCGGCTCATCTTCTGGGTATCTGAAGGGAAGTGTTGATGGAAGTTTGCATGGACTGCAAAGTCGCTTTTTCTTCAACTCTTCAGTTTTTTCTCACATTTGTTCTTTGATGCTGGGGATTTCTAGCGTGACGAAGTTGTTTTGCTACTGTATTGATAATAATTATTCTTTCCCACTGGCTGAAATATGGTTTCATGGTTTCTTGTCTCTCTAGAGCACGTGGACCTATGGAAGGACTCATTTCCCGCCCTGCTGCTTCTGTCTCTAACTTCTGCAGAAGCATCCCGCTTCCATGCACCATTTTTTTCCTTTCCATGCTCCTCCTGTCCTTGTCTTCCTTCACATCAAGCTCCTTTCATCTCAGTGAGTTAGAGGGAGTTCTGCGTGCTTGGGGATAATTGCCTTTCTAAACTAGGTTTGATTTGAATTTGTTTCCCCATTACATGACACTTAAAAGAATGAATGTCATCTTTTTGGCTTTTTTTTTCCTACATCTTTAGTGTAATTTTCAGTCTTTTATAGTTCTGGTACCTCTGTGGGCTTTACAATCTTTAGCAACCCTTTAAATCTGTGGTTGTTTCCTCAGTTCAAAGTTCTCAAGGAGTTTCTTCCATGACACGTAATGCACTCCCTGATTTCGTTTCTGACACGAAAGGCTGAAGAATGCTGACATGGTGACGCTGACGGCACTTTGCTTGAGGCACTAGCACCTTAAGAGATTTCAGAGTTCCCTTTCAGTATCATTTAATTTTGCACCAATGATTAAAAGGTCTGACTTCTCAATTTTTTAGCCTTCTTCATTTGGTTCAGAGGTTTCTCCTCAACCAGATCAGTCAGACAAAACATCTGTCATCATCACAACCATAAACTTCTTCATCTTCCCAGTTTTGGGCTTTCTTTTCTGAGACACTGCCTTCTGACTCAGAAATCTTCAAGTCTGTAGGACCCTATATACTTCCAGTGAGCATGAGCGTTGCCTCCTTTGTTTTACTCGAGTGAGTGGCATCAACTAATTGCTTTCCAGTTGAATCCAATCGGACTCTCTCTGCAGAGAGAAATATGTTCCTGTACATCAAACTCATATTCTAGTATATTCTAATTCTTCTAATTCCAAAAAAAGGGGGAGCTTCCTTTGAACCCTTTATATAAAAGACCTCTCTTTCCTACGGAAATTCTAAGACAGTGGGGCTCTTTCTCTTCCACTTCAATTTCTTCACATCTCCCTTATTCTCCATGTGCAGCCCATCTTATCTTTATTAGCATTTCTCTTCCTTCCAGTAATATCCATTCCTTTTTCTTCACCTGAGTCTGCCAGCATCTTCTCCAGCATCCTTTGTTGCTGCCTGCCCAGTTCCTTCAGTTGAGGTACTGTTCACTCAGATCTTGTCTCTGTCTTCCTCTGGATCCTGCAGAATGAAAAACCAGGGCTACCTCCAAAGCTAACAACATGCCCCACGTGTATCCGACAATAGGTGTGCTTTAGGATTTTGTTGAGAAAAGTGTTGTCCCTGGGTGCTTCCAAGAGCTATAAGACAGGTCCCTGGCATCGGCACTGCCCCAATGGCTTGTGATGCAACATGACACGGTGCATGATGGGGTACAGAGACATGGAAGAGTGCTCTGGACACACTTGGCATCTGGGCAGCGGCCCCAAAAGGCAGGAACTTGTCTTAAGACTATAGGTGCCATGGTGCTCTCATCATGGGTTGTGGGCTGTGGGGCATTGTGGCCAGGCCTTCAGGAGAGAAAGCCGCTGTGGGTGGGGGAATGCAGCCGCTCCTCCTGTGGGGCCCTGGGAATCCGGGCCCAGCAGCACATGGGCCGTTCCTTCTGTGCCTCCTCAGGACTTGAGGGACTGGTGGCCTGGCCATTGCCCCCACCGGAGGCAGGGCTGCCTTCCTAACACTGCCATGGAATGCCTCCTCTGAGGAGAGGAGGAATCACAGCTTAATTTTGATTCCTCTATGCTCTTAGAAACAACAGGGAAGTCTGAGTTCATGTTTTCTTGGAAGTGTCGTTGAAGATGTATTTTGTGTTTTTAAGGAGGGAGTTGATGAAAACAAAAAGTGCAAGACACCCACGTATGTTTCTGGTATAAGGAGATGAGGTGCATTCCCAGCCCGCATATGACAGACTAAAAATGGGAAGTTATTTCTTAATTGAACTGTTTCAAGTTTACATGATTTATTATTAGTGTCTGGGCGGGAGAAAGCTAGCTGTGAGGTTTTAGCAGCAGCATTAGGCCTAAACTTACTCTGTTTTGCTCTTCCAAAAATTAATAATTGGGCAAAGCCTGTACAATCCATGAGACTCAGAGGCAGAGATGCCAAGCAGGATCTTGTTCACACCCTGCACCGGCCCCACTAACACTGTTTTACAACCCCCTTTAAGTGAGCCAAGCTTGTCACATTCAGAGTTCAGAGCAACTGAGCCTCCAGGAACAGCAGGTGGGTGAAGGAAATGCCCTTAGGTGCTGTCCCCGGGTGATGTCCCGGGCTGCTCTGTGCCTGTGAGAACTGTGCATTATTTACATGTGCTGGGTGGCTTTAGGGAGGTGGGGTCTTCCTCACCCACCCCTACCCACTTCCAAGGTTGCAAGACTCAACCAGGAATCTCATTTCTGCCCACCAGTGTTCATTAAGTTAACAATGTTTGCAATATAATGTGCACCCCCTTAGATACGGTGCCTTCACCAGGCAGCCCTCAGAGTTATTGATGAGAACTTAAGGTTATTTTAAGTACATACAGGATAGCCATTTCACTCTTCCTCCAGTGGCTGTCCCATGAATTATTGCGTGTCTGAGTGCTTTAGTAATGTATTATAAAGCCAGGGCTTGAAATTATCCTAGCTTGCTGTATCCCAGGCGATGTGTGGCAGAAGCTCCCACCTGGGAGGCAGGAGACCTGGGCTTTGGTCTCCACTGTGTCAGAACTTGCACTATGGTCCTGGGCAAGTTACCTCAATTTCTTTTTTGCTAGGTGACAAAATTGGGTTAAATGATCTTTAAACTTCTTTTCAATTCTGAGGTTCTGTACATTATAAAGAGTTTATTGTTAACACAAAAAGTAGTTCTATAAATCAGGATCTGCTTATGTGAAATAAAACTAGAGTTTTGTAATGGTATTATTTAAATATGTGTTCTATTTTTAATATTTTGGGGGGTCTTATTTCTTTGACCCAACATTATATACCCAGTATATACAGTCTATGGAAGTAAATTATCCTGGTTTTTTATCTGAATGACACCAAATTAATTTGCCTGAAGTTCTCACTTGTTGACTGGTAGTGCAGTGATGGATTGTGTCCAACGAGGAGTGCATCTACTCACTGACCCTGTTCTATGGCTGTGCGGGCCATGTAGGCTTCTACAAAGAACAGGAAGATTCACAATAAGGACATCAGCACAGCTCTGCAGCAGGGATTCACAAACATAATGCCAATTTTCCTGGGCACATTTCATAGTGTTCCATCTAGTTCAGCTAGAACTGGATGAAAGAAAATGCTCTGTTATATTCACGTCTAATCCTTCCCATGTACAGATGAAGAGGAAACACAGCATAAACTAAGTGACATATGCATGCTAGTTAATCACATCTTAATTTGTGCATAAATATGTGGAAAGTGATATAGAAGAGAGAATGGGAGAAAACAATAAATGCCTTTTATATTTATGAAGAATGGTGGCTCTGCAAGTAAAATAGTTCAATTCAGTAAATGATCTGAGTTACTTTATTTTACTATCAAGTAGACAGATAAAATAATATTAGCCAGTCAGCAGCCTTACAGTAAAAATATATTACCATATTATTTTGATCAGGTTTAAACCTGCACCAAGATGAATTGTAATTATTTTAAATTGAAAATTCATTTCTGACTAGTATAAGTGAATGTATTGTATATTGTATTGATAATTACAGTGGTTAGTATGGAATTGCTCTTCTGCTTGATATGGCTTTCTTATTAAGTAATTATTTTATAATTAGTACTAATTTGTAGTAATGAAACATCTTAGTTATGAAGAAAATACTGAATAATATCTTGACTAATAGTGTATTTTGAATTAATGATTTAGTATTATTGGAGAGTAATAATTAAATTCATATTATTTTGACTCAGTGAAATATATCATGTACACATTTTTGGATACATGATACTTTTTATAGAGAAACTGTGTATTTATATTTCAAAATCAGAAATATTCCAAGTATATTATGAAAGGTCTTTTTTTCCTACTCAGTTGATATATGTTTGGGACATAGGAAACTAATTAAGTAAACATTTCAACCATTCAATCTAGTTAATGGTATTAAATATCATATAACTTTAAAATATATTCTATGTTGAAAGTTAATAATAATGTTAGTCATCCTGACTCAACAATTACAGTGGCATAAGTCAGAGCATGAGTATAGGGCTGCCCAGAAAATATTACCCTAGATGTATTTGAGTGTTGATAGACAGAAATAAGTTGCTTTCACTAGATCCTATTATTTCGGTCTATGGATTTAAGGACTTAATATTATCATAGATATAGAATACATAGAAAGCCTAGAGGGGAACTAAAATGTGACAATTTGAAATAACTAGAGAACAGGAACTCTCTGCATTGTAAATCAGCAAATAACATAGCCCATGTGTAATCATGATCCAAATGTAATCAGTAAACCAAAGGCGTTGGGTGGAATGGAGGCTCACTGTAGATCGAGGCTGCTGAAGCTGGCATAAAGGACTCAGGCTTTGAGCCAGGCTCCAGTGGTCATGGAAGAGTCACAAGGAAAATGGGCTACCCTGGATGTTGTGAAAAGCAGGAGCAGAGGGAAATAAGTACAGCCTAGCACAGCCCTGTCTAATTCAAATATAATGCAAATATAATTTCATTTGCAGGTCTTTGCAAGCCACAATAGGGAATTTTAATTTTCCAGTGGTCACATTAAGAAAAGTAAAAACAAACAAGTGAAATTAAACTTCATATATTTTACAGAATCTGTAATATTCAAAATACTATAATTTGACCATGTAATCAATACAAAAATTATCAATGAGATATTTTACATTTTTAAACTGGCCTCTGAAATCCAGTATCTATTTTACACTTATAGCACATCTCGGTTGAAACGAGTAACATTTCAACTATTAAGATCCGCATATGGCTGGTGGGTACTCAAGTTCAGCCTCAGGGGCTCTCCTGCAGTCTGGCTGGGTGTACATTTCTCATCAAGTGTTTTGAGGGAAGAATTTCTTAGTGAGTTCATGTAATGTGTTCATGAGACAATAAGAAAATCAAAATTCATCCTGATAGTTTAGAAAAATGTAAAAATATGACAAAAGCCTAATCCAAAGGGCACTTTGGGCCCCTATGTTATCGGACCTTCCTGTTGCATTTGCTCGATGGGTTTGCTTCTCTCTCAGAACTGCAAGCTGATGGTTCTCCCCTATTCCACGGACTAGTGTAGTACCACTGGCAACTTAGTTGGGCTCTGTGTCCCTGCTCTTTAATGTTGGGGTTTTATAAGCCCTCTGTCTTGACCCTTACTTTATTCTCAGCCTGTAAACTTTCCCAGGAGTGTCTCAAGCTCTTATACATGCTGATATAAGACCAATATCATCTCTAGACCTTGTATCTTCTGTTAAACTTTTTTTCCAAATGCCTGCTGTATATGTCCAACTGGCTGTTTTACAGGTACATAATCCCAGCACTGTTCCTTCCACACATATTCTTCTAGTCCATAGTTTCCTCCTCAGCAAAATAAAGGAATTAGGCTTCCAAGAGTCTTCCCAGATCTAAGATCCTATAACTCAATACCAGGTGTATAGGAGGGACAGAAAAAAGGAGGAATACGGTGAAAGGAAACTTTCTCACATCCCAATTCATACCATTTGCACCTATCAAAACACATACACATCATTTTGATGAATTTCAATTTTTCAAAATACATGAGTATTTTATTACATTGCAGAAACCTGTAGTTATGTTTTATTGTTTTTAAGTCCAATAGGTATTGCATGATAACAATGTCCATAATGCTAACGATCTTGGTTTCACTGTTCTGTCCCTAAGATAGAGTTGCATTAAGATAATATTGAATCTGGTAGGAATTTAATTCCTTATGCAGCTGTGCTCAGGAAATCAATGGGATAAAACTGAGATGTCAGTGCACATTCATTTGGTAAGTCGTGTCATATAAGTATGTTAAAATCTCCCATTTTTCCATGGGAAGTTTTGAATTCCATTAAAAATATTTAGACTCTCTATGGCCTTCAGTGGTCTCGCACATTATTGTGTCCATTCTTAGTGTGCAGTGATTGTTTATAGCTGAATCATTAGCCTATTAGTAAATATGTGCTCTGTAGAAAACAATGGTGTAGTTTTAAGAACATCATCTATGACAAAGAATATACTATAGATATGGTATAGTTTTAAAATCATCAATGACCAAAAATATACCAAAAGGCAAAGTTTATGATGATAGCAGGCAGTGTGATTTCTGCCATGGAGGGGACTCTGTAGAGGAATCTTAGTTTTCCTTCTATATAAAGAGCACATGATTGCTGAAGAAATGCAGATAGCACAGTATGAATACAATAAAAACAGAAACTTCACTCTTCTTTCCATCCCACCTACAAAATAACTTCCCAGATGTTACTACTGATAACATCTTGCTGTACAAGGGTCTAGATATTTCCTATGCCATTGTAATGGGATGCCAAGTGGAACTTTCCTGTTGTGCTGGAATTGTTAGAAGCCAGAGCTGAGGGCAAAGGGGTGCATGCCAACAATCAGAGCAGATGCCTTAAAGTCTTGGATCTTCTGTTTCCTTATGCAGAGAATAGGAAAAATAATAAAGTTCCTTCCTAACTCAGAATATTTTGCTTTTAAGTGATTTAAACACAAATAAAAACAGTCTATGATTATAAATCACTACACGGATAGGATATTATTCTGATTCCTAAAGAATGAAAATAAATTTTTCACTCTATAATGCCAAAGAAGCAATCAAAAAGCCCTAAAACCTATGAAAATATAGATGGTTTAAGTACGTTAATTACGCACGTTTTGTGACAAAATCAATGCTTGCTCAATAAAATGCCTGCTCAACTGAAGAGTGTTCACTAAATAAAAATAAATTTTAACATTCTGTGAGTAAAACTGCAATATTTCCAGGCTCTCTCACCTGGCCTTAGTGCATCTCCATATCAACAGGTGTTTCCAAGGGGTGGAGTGAAGAAGACCATCTCCATATCAATAGGTGATTACAAGGGTGGGGGTAGCGAGGGTATATCTGGACTGGAGAGGTTGGATGGGGTCCCTTTTTGCAGCTGGGTCTCAAGAGACATGGGTGAGAAGTGGATGACTGCTTGTAAGCAATGACCGGGTTTCTCCCACTGTATTTCTCCCTTTGACTGATTTCAGCTTCAGAAGTAATTCGCCCCAGGCTGGGAGCTTATTTTCCCCTCAGACTTACACATTAGTAAACTGTTTATGAAATTGCAGAACAATGTATTATAGAGCCATTAAAACTCATTATGATGTTTTTTTCTCTTGTTTCAAAAAAATCTATCATGTGAACTTAAAGCTGTATATTACCGTCACAGCCTGGAAGGCATGCACAAATACAGAAAACAATGTGCCTAAAATGAAAAGAGTTGCAGTTGAACGTCTTTTCAGTTTGTTTAATACAAGAGAATATATGAAATGGAGAAAATCAAAAGATCAGTAGTTACTTCTTTACTAGGAGATAAACTAAAAGATAAAATCCTTATATATACTCTTTTAAGAAACGTATCTCAATGGTCCTTGCCTGGACTGAATGTTTGTATTCCCCCAAATTCATATGTTGACCCCCTAACCCCTAATGTGATGTCATAGAAGGTGGGGCATTTGGGAGGTAATTAGAACTAGATGAAGTCATGACGGTGGGTCCCTGTAGATGGGATTATAGTGTTCTTAGAAGACTGAGGATAAAGCTTGCTTGTGCTGCTAAGCTCTGCCTTGTGAGGACGCAAGAAATCAGAAGTCTGCAACCTGAATGGGGGCTCTCACCAGAATCTACGGGTGCTGCCATCCTGACCTTAGACTTCCAATCAGAACTGTGAGAAATAAATTTCTGTTCTTTGTAAGCTAGCTAGTGTATGGCATTTGGTCACAGCAACTAGAGCTGAGATAGTCCTATAGTTACACGTCTGTAAATATGTAATGGAAATGAGCGAGGCAAAGGAATTCTTTCCCTGGTGGCTTTGCACTTCATTAATAACGTTTGTTTTTATTAACATTATTTCTTCAGGCCCAGAAGCTCACCCCGTGGCTTGAAGGATTCTGAACTCCTGCTCAGACTCTCTTAAATTTGGGACACTGAGCAAGAAACGGTCTCTTCAAATTTATTGGAATCATTATTAGGGGGAGAAGTGTTTCAGTTAACCAAGAACCATTCCCGGAAGAGTGCTCGCTTCCCCTTCATTCCTCGGCTCGGGCCGGGCTCGGAGAGGAGACCCAGGGAAGGGTCCTCACGTCTGGGACCGGGACGATTTCCCCAGCAAGGAATACCGTCTTCAAGGCAGGGGAGCCATCGCACACTTCATGCCTCATGTTTCTAAAACCGCACCAGCTGTCTGGAGGCGGTCCTGGCAGGGGGGCGGGGGGATAGCGTGGCGCCAGTTGGGGCATAAGAGATCAGAAAAGCCTGGAGCGGTACCATCTGGAAACTTCAGGATTATCCAGGGGCAATAAGGAGCCACCCAGGCACTGAAGAGGATGGGCCTTGGAGCGTGTCGCAGCAGCGGGCGAACAAAACGCCAGGGGCTGAAGAGCAGCGAGTGCAGCCCAGTTCCTTGCATCCAGGGAACCCGAGGTCCAGAGAGAAGGGACTTACCCATGGTCGCCAGTGGCTTCTGAGGTTGAAAAGGGGGGTGGGGGCAACGAACAGAGGGCCTTTCCTGATGCTCTGAGGACAGCAAGTGGTCATGTGGGCTGCTGATGGTTCTGGGGACAGCGGAGGACCAGCCTTGGTGGCAGGAGGGCGAAATCAGAGGCGGAGGCGGTGTATGTGAACCAGCACTGCACCTTCTCTCTTCTCCCACCCGCTCGCGCCCCCGCCCGCAGGCCCGGCGCTGGAGAGTCACCGCCGAGGACAGGAAGGACAGTGGGATGGCGCCAGCCCGTAGCCAGCGACGGCAGCTTTGGGCTCCCGGATCCTGGGACTTGTGTCTCTGCAGGGTCTGCGGCTGCTCGGACCACCCGGCTCTCCGCGCAGGGGGCAGCGGCTGCAGCAGCCCAGGGTCCATCGCCAGGGATGCCTCCCGCCACAGGCAGAGCAGCAGGTCCCAAAGGGACGGAGCAGAAGCCTGGCGCGGCGCCCCCTGCTGGCCAAAGCTGTCCCGGGCGGCTCACACCTGCTGGTAACGTCCACCGGCTCTTGGTATTGTTGTCCTTTGCACTAAACTGAACGCTAAAAGTAATGAAACCATATTCAGCACTACATGTCTTCATAGATTTTTAAAATAAATATGGATGCATCTGTTTAAATTCCATCAAACGCTGCCATTTTAAGTGGAATCAAATATTCTCAAAATACGAGAGACTGAAAATTGTATTATTCATAATAGCCAAAACTGACAGGGATGATGATTAAAATAGCCTCAAAATACTTTTAAAAGCATGTCTTTCCCCAGATAATTTTATTCCATGAAATTGGCCTGGACCTCTGATCTCTATAATCTGTCTAGTTTTTAAATACATTAATGTTTAGTCTTTAGACTGGAAAAAAATCACTGTGAATGATAATTCCAAAATCAGCCTGTGACCCATTACACCTCAGTGGATTTGTCGGCCTGACCTTTCCTCATTCTGGTGTAACCACAGCATCCTGGTTCACTTAATTCTTTAAACTTTAATTAAATAACAGCAGGAAAAGCCAAGAAGATAAAGCAGATGAAAATCCCTTTATAGCCTGTAGTATAATGAATAACAGTTTGAGAGAATAAGGAAAATTTTTTTCGTATATGAATATGATCCATGAAAATTTATTTCTCAGGGGTTATCATTTTGCAGAGGAAAGCTATATCAATCTTTTGTCTTGTTGCAACAGAAATATTAAAATGAAGCTATGTAGTCTGTGTATCAGATATACAATGTTCTTTTACCTAGCTATTATTTTCCCCTTCTACAGTATTACTTAAGCTTGTTAAATTTACTCTATTGTGGTGTCAGATTCATAGTCTTGCAATTCATTCTGCTCTGAATGATGCAACCATTTCAATAAAGTAGCAAATATGAGACTTTAGCTGTGGGTTTGTTGAAGGACAAATTAACCTTCCAGTGATCTTTTATGCAATGGAAGTGATCTGTTTGTAATAAAGTAATAACCTGAACTGGGATCTAGATGGATGTTAATAAAAATGAGACTAGGGCCTAACCCAGTGTCCTGCACATGAGATGCATTCAATAAATGTTTTAATTTATTAAATGATATAGCAGAGCTGGTTTTATGCCTGAAGAACTCTAAAGTTTTCTTTGCATTGTCATTTAAGGAGCATTGAAAAGTCTGTCTGACCAAAGGTATCAAGTCCTTCCTAAACTTGTTACTTTCATTACAGTCACACGAAGCAGAAAGAAAGCAAAATGAGGGCACCGGTGAACGGGAAATAAGCACTGAAGGTAACTGATGGGGAAGACAAGGCAATTTTACCTGAGTCATTGTTTTATCCATAATGAGTGGTCAGAGTTTATCCGGCTCCCAAAGAAAAGGAAAGAGAGAAGTATATAAGTCATGGCAAAGCTAAAGCATCATGGGGGGACTTGATAATAGGGGGCCTAGCAACCATAATGTTGTTCAAGTGATTCTACATTAATGATACCAAAACAAACAAACAAAAAAAGAATTAAATGAAAAAAAAAATGACACTGCAAAGAAAACTTTAGAGTTCCCCAGGCATAAAACCAGCTCTGCTACATCATTTTATTTAAAAACATTTTCTCTTTAGATCTCCTTCTGTTTGGAAAAATTCCTTTAGATTTAGGGCATGAACAAAGAAAGCTTTCATATGATATAGTAGTTTGAATGATTCCCAGAACTTTCAGGTTGTAATACCTGGAAGTTGTGAATGTTGATTTATTTGAAAAAGTATCATTTCAGATGTGATTAAATTGTGGATCTTGAGATGGGAGCCACCAGAATCTGCAACAGAAAACATAGCCTCCAGAGGAAGCACAGCTCCTCAATACTTTGATCTGGACACAGCAATACTGACCTGGGACATCTAGTCTCCAGAACTGTGAATGAATACATTTCTGTTGTTTTAAGCAATGAAGATTGTGGTATTTTGTTACAGCAGCCACAAGAAACTAATACGCATGAGATAAAACCTGCCTTTCTTGTACTTTTTATTTCCCTTTGTGTATCACTTATATTTAATTCAATCTCTCTGTACAACCTTCCACACCTATTTATATAAATTTTATTTTGATTTCAAGTAGTCTTTATTTCAAATCCAGCTCTGTCCTCTGTGAAGTCCACAGTATCATCACAGAGGGGAAAAAAGAAAGAAACCATGAGGAGCATATTTTATCAAACAGTTGCCACCGACATTAGAAATCAAAATAAAAATTGGTATGTCACCTAGAAATAATTGTTTTTATTTTCTTAATTTTTCATGTTATTTATATGAAACAGAGTTAGGTCTTCTACAGGAGGAAAGTTATTTGTTCTCAAGTTTTCAGTTCTAAAAATGTATGAATTACCCCAGGGGGCTTGGATTTTTTTGTTCGTACATTGTGACAGCCAGGGTATCAGTAATGGCAGATATCCATGTGGCAAGGTTAGTGACATTTGCCAAATATTTTATCCCCCAACCACCACACACAAATTTCTGGCACCCCTTTAGTTAGGCAGACCCATGTCACTAGCTATAGTCAATGAGATATAAGCAGAAAGGTCGGTTCTTGCCGGAGACAGTAAAATGTCCAAAGGCCATTCTCCGGAGGTTCTCCTTCTCTGCAGCAGTGACAAAGGCTACCATGTGCACATAGTGTCGTTGCAACATGCAGCCTCATCAGCCTGCACGGTGGTCCTGCTGAGCTGGGTGGGACCTGCTCTGTGAGGGAGAATAAATGGTGGTTGTGTTGTGTTAAACCACTGAGATTTTGTGGCATTAACTGAAGCATTAACAAATGCAGTGTTTCTTTCTTTCTAGGATTCTGAGATTAATACAGAATCTTCCTTGACTTATGATGGGGTCATGTCCTTATAAAACCGTCATAACTTGAAGATATTGTCAGTTGAAAGTGCATAAGATACATCTAACCTATCAATCATCATGATTTAGTCTAGCCTCCCTTAAACACACTCAGAGCATTTACATTAGCCTACGGGTGGGCAGAATCACCTAACATGACGCTTACTTTCTAATGAAGTGTTCACTACTTCGGTAATTCATTGAATACCATACTGAAAGTGAAAAACAGGATGGTTGCACAGGTACAGTTGTAAGTCTGTCAGTTACTCCCCTTTGTGATCATGTGACTGGAGCTGCAGTTCATTGCCCAGCATCCCGAGACAGTATCCTACCACATATTGCCAGCCTGGGAAAAGATCAAAATTCAAAATATGTGGTTTCTACTGAATGTGTACAGCTAGTGCACCATCATAAAGTCAAAAAATCCTAAGTTGGCCCATCATAAACCAGGAAACGTCTGTAGAGTTCAAAATAAGAACTGGTAAAGATTTTGAACCTAACTATGATTCTTAGTTCCCATTAAAAAAAAAAAAGTCAGATTTAGAAGAAAACTCTCCATTAGCTCAACTTGAAATTTAATACAATCTGCAGTGAGAAATAATCAATTTTTATGAATGGAAGTCCATAATTTATGTGCAATAGTATATAATTCTTCATAAATGTGTTGTAATTATGACTGCAAAACATATACTGGTCACTGCCATTTTTTTCTTTCCATAAATTTGCCAAAAGCAATAGCTAGAAAATGTTGCCTTTATGGAACTATGATATAAAAGAGCTTTTCCACTTAAACAACTAGTTTGATAAAATTGCATAAATTCTGAGAGCCATATTTTCTTCCAAAAAAAAGAGAAAGCTTTAAAGGTTTGATGAAGTGTTTTAAGGTAAAAAAAAAATTTTAGTTAGTATATTATGAAACACATAGCATTTTTCAAATAAAGGCTTACATGATCACGGTTAGCAACATACATATTGTAAAAGAATTAAGTCAAGATATTTTAGAGACAAAAGTAGGAAATATATTTGAAATATTTGATCAATTAACTTAGACATAGCAATGAATTGGTTAGGAAATATTCACTCACTGAATAGAGAAATTGCCTTTTATGTAAAAAAAGGCAGTCTCTAGTTTGTCATATATTCTGACAAATAGATAATCTGTATTTTCTTGTTCCAGGGATTCCTCATTAGAGACGCTTTCATCGGTTTTCCTCCACATATGAAAACTCAGAATTCCCCAGAGAGGTTTATCACAATCAGACCTACACTTGGAGAATGTGCCATTATTCAGATCTTTAATAGTAAATATAAAATGCACATGATTGAAAAAGAAAATAACAAGCAGAGGTCCCTCAGGAACTTGACTACAGGGATCTCTGCTGGAATAGAAAAATGTAATGATCCGTGGAAATAGAACAATAATCAAATTTGTAGATATAGGATGACATTAATACAATACAGCAGAAGTACTTAGACAGCCATAGTACTGTGGAGAAAGGTCAACTGTGCAGATAAGTGAGTAAAATCATTATTTTGAATTGATGAAAAGCTTTTAGTCTTATCTGAAAACCATATTTATCTCAATGTAGTTCTGTTAAAATTTGACTGGAAACCTGATCTATGAGTTCTTTTGTGATTGATTTGCACCACTTTCCCACCAGGTATATGATAATGAATATATTTTAAAGTATTTCAAAGTTGACATTTATTTATTTTAAATAATTCATAATTTATTCAAAGGGCAAAATGAAAAATCAGAAGGGATGTTGAAAGGTAAAATAGCTTATGCATATGGAACAAACTGAGGTGAGAACAAGATATCCCCTTGATTTCCTTCATCATGCACTTAAATTAACAAATCTAATGTCATTTAGTAAAACACATTTCCAGCTCAACAAAATTCATAAATAATTTTAATTTCCATATGAATCATCTTATTTTCAGTTACTTTAATATCTTACAACCCTTGAATGGCATTTTTTGTATGAAACTGAGTTAGTAATAATACAATAACTATGCCAGAAGGGTATAATTAACAACCATCTAAAAGAACAGTTGTCTTAAAGCATTCAGGATCCTTATGCATAGCATCTTGATTAGGAAACACAATTACTCTTAAGTTCATCCATAGGAGAAAAGGAAGAAATGAAAAATACAAGTTTGCTAAGCTTATTTAATATGTTTTACACATAACATAGCTGCAATTGTTTTGACAGGGCCCTTCAAATGCCATTAACACTGACTGAATATTATGCTTGACACATAATTTCAAAAATGTATTGACTGTATTCAACTTGGATCTTCACCTTAGGAGTTGAAATACAGAAATTGAGAGCCCTATTGTGTAGCCATATTTGGTTTAAACTGTTTTAATTTATTATAGAGGTACAGCAAAGTCCTTGGGTGACAAGTGCCCATGTGTCTTTTAATCAGTAGGCTCTGCTCAAGTTCTGTGACAGGAGCTCCAAGAACCACTCTCATCTAGATGGTCAGCCTTCTTCCGCAGCTACCGGTGTGGATCCGTACAGGAGTAGATGTTATTTGTTAACACATGGACATCTTGAGCTAAGGTTGTCCCTCCCACCTCTACCTGCAGAAGGGGAAGCTGTTTGGTTGCCTCTGTTTACCCTGCCCTAGGCACTAACCTATCTTTAGGAAACCATCTTTTCCCCTAAGTAAATACATGCTTCTCCCTCTAGCTTAGATAGATGGATTTTGAAAAGATTAAAACTAAATTTAGTGGCACCAAAGTAATCCATAAATGGCCTAATCACTCATGAAAGGGAAGAGATTGTCAAAGTGGACATTTTTAAAAAGGAAGATTCAATCATATATTTTTTATAAGAAACACTTAAAAGACACCACTAAGGTGAAAATCAAAGAGTATCAAAACATGAAAAAGGCAAACACCAGGAGCAAGAAAGCTGCTGATGTGGCTATATTAAGGTAGACTTCAAAGTAAAGAAAGAAAGGAGGACATTTTATAATGACAAAAGCATCAATTTATCAAGGAAATACACTTTTAAATGCTTATATAGGCCAAACAGACCTTTAATAGCATTGAGCAACATATGACAGAATTCAAGAGGAATAGACACATCAATAACCAAGGTTGAAGATTTAAATACCCATCCTAATGACTGGTAGAACAAGTCAAGGAAAAAACAACAAATATATAAAACATTTTATTTGAAAAACAGTCAAGTAACTTGACCTAATTGACATTTATAGGAAACTGTATCCAACAATCATGGAATACATTTTTTTTTTCTTCCATTGCACAGGGAGTGTTCACTAGAATAGATTATATGCCAGGTTGTAACACATCTCAGTATATTTCAAAAGCTTGAAATCACGTAGGACATTCTCATTGACAAAATAATATTAGAATTAGTAACATTAGGATATCTAGCAGAAAAAAAAATAAGTAAAACCACCTTAAAAGAATCTATTAGTCAAAGAAAAGTCAAAAGGAAAAATATAAATATTTTAAGAGAAACTTAAAATACAACATAAAAACATTTGGGAGTGCAGCTGAAGATTTAGATTTAAAGATTAGGAGAGAGGTATGAAATTTATGATCTAAGATTTTACCTTGAGAAGTTAGGAAAAGAACAAATCAAATGGATAGCACCAGAACAATAGGATATTTTTATGAGGAAAAAAGCAACCTCAACCGCTACCTCAAATAAACTACTAGTTATACAAAACAATGATAAAATTGCCTTGTGGAATGTAAGATAATGAGAACGAAAATTGATAACAAGTGTAACACAAAGAGCAGGAATAAACAGAATTAAAGTGTTGTTAGATCCTACTAGTACTGTTAGGAAACTTGTACAAGTAATAAATTACAGTAAATTTTAATAAGCCTAGCACACATGTGGTCATTTTTAGGGTAAACTAATATATACAATGGTGCACAATAATAATTATTGGTGTAAAACCAAGTTAATAAAATAAAAATGGAATGTAAAAAATGTTGAATATCCCAAAAGAAGGCAAGAAAGGAGTGACTGAACTTAAAATATGAGGGTCAAATAGAAAAGCAAATAGTATGATGGCACTATGAATCCAATTTATCACTAATCACATTAGATATAATTAGACTAATTTCTAAGATAAAAAATTTAAGGTTCTAACAACAGATATTTTTTTAAACTTCATCATATGTTAATTAAAAGCCTCCCCTAAAACATCAGGAAATAGAAAGATTAAAATGATGAAGTTATGCCATGTAAACCCCAACAAAAAGAAGCTTCTATAGTTATACTAATATCAAACTAAGACAGTTTTGTCAAGAGTAATTACTAGAGATTAATATGGACAATTTCGTAGTGATAAATTTTCAAGAAAGACATATTAAATATGAAGGCATCACATAACTCAAAAATATAAAACAGCATAGAGATATTTGTTTCAAGATGATCTGTATTAAAGCACCTAACAGTGATACTCAGGAAATGTCATTTACTCATTCACTTAAAATCAGAAAATAGAATTCAGAAGAACAAGGTTGTGCTACTCTGAAACTAGCTACTTGTTAAAGCTTCTGTCTCAATTTTTCAACAAAAATTGAGTGACTGGACTCCATATAGCCTTAACATTTTGTGACTGTAAAGATGGAAAAGCGCTGGTAATGTTACAATGTAGTTTATAGAAAGAAAAATTCTCAGTTTTTAAAGAGCAACTATCTTGCAAACTACCTCACAAACCTGGATCAGTGTGGGGGCATGTGATTAAACTTGGTGTTTACATGTCTATACACCCACCAGCTTCTACATGTGGTAAGAGTGGGAAGGTGGAATTTGTAGTGTGAAGGCGCTCAGGCTCCTTTCTGTGTCATAGCCCTGCTATGTGTTACCCCAATTCTTCAGACAAAAACCCTGGAGCTCAGAGAAATCACATTATTTCTCCAAGCCCTAGTCGATAACAGGGCTTCTGGATTCTCATGTCCTCATAGTTTAATTTGCATTTCTGAAAAAGTTAATCAATCAATTAAGTGGTTAGAATGATTCTTAATTTTGTTTCACAGAGAACGAGGATTTTAGAGTTCAAAAGCCCATTACACAATGTGTCTATCCAGTCTTATTTTATAGATGCTGACATTGATTGACTTAGAGTGGCTGCTAATACATATTTGTTGACTGTATTAATGCAGTAACATTGAATAACACTGCATAGAATAACGCTGCAAATTTTGCCACAAATTAGCTATGTGATTTCTGACTTCAACTTCTCTAATTATAATTAGTTTAAATTTGCTAGCTTCAAATATTAATTTTAAATGTCTGACTTTATAAATCTAAGTGACTGGCCTGAGGTCACATATCCATGTAGATATAGACCTGGTCCTAGAACTGCTACTGAAATGAGTTTTCCTTTGAAACAATTATCTTTTATATAAACTGCATTTTTAAATTTCACATTCTATGCTTAAGGGATCCATTTTATAGTATTGGCTACTATTGATTTATCAAGTCAGTGCCAAAACTGAGAACTTACAGTGTCATCTTTAGATTAAATACTGCACACAGTACTCCAGCTAATGCGTACAACTCCACATAATGCCTACTAGAAGCTTACATTTACTATACTCTTACTATGCACCAGGCAACTTTTGACATGCTTTACATTAACTCACTAAATCCACATAATAAGCCTGTGAGGTAGGTGTTATTAGTACCTTCATTATGCAGTGAAAAACCTTAGGTATATGCAAACATGCAAACACACAATTGCACACACACATAATTTGCCCCAAGCTATCTAAGTTATAGAGCTAGTGAATAACAAAGTGGAAGTTCCTCTTACCATTATTTGTTTTGCAGTCAGTATATAAGTGGTATCTGCTCTTCTAAGCAGGAAAGAAAATACAGTTTATATTAAGAGAATTTAAAAAATACAAGAGTTTTAAAAAAGGGAGATAAAGCGGAACAAAATCTCAATTACAATGCAAATTAGTTATGGGGATGAAAATACAGTACAGAAAATAGAGTCAATAACACTGTAATATCTTTCTATGTTGACAGACAGTAGCATAAAAAAAGAACAGTACTTGACATACATTAAACAGCTAAAGAACTAACATCTTATAGATGTTAGACTGAAGGACATCAAGCATTAGATCAGTAATAGCAACTTAGGATTTAAAATATTCTTCCATACTTGTAATTACAAATAGATGTGGAGAAGGAACAAATCTAGATTAACACAAAACTATTTTTTTCTTCTCCTCACTTCCAAAATAGAGAAAACATTTTTTTTAAGAAAGAGAAGAAATGAAGCTTTTAGGTTTGAGGAAATCAAATGTATTCAGAAATCAAACATAATGCATTGTTTTAACCATCCACTAAACTAGTGATTCTTTCCTCTGCTGCACCTGACATCCTTTTCAAAATATCACCAAATGCTGACATGCCATCATTTGACAGAGATTGCTTGTCAAAACCAAAATATATTCTTAGAGTGTCTTTCACTAATAACAATTCTCACAGCTGTGAGAAACAGCCTCCCACCCCTCCCATCCTCCTTTATTATCCATCCTTTTCTGAAATGTCAACTTGCAGAAATCTTTAATATGTAGAGGATGAGTCTATCAAAGCATGAACACCCCTGAATTTATAAAATGACCCTGCCCACTGATGTATCAGTAACTTAAGGATGAGATGTGGAGTTCGCTGTGCTAGTACAAGTCTGTTTATATTTTCAAAAGCCTGTCAGCTAACCTGTTTTCAGCTTGTAATATTTTTATTCACAGAGGACTTTGCACATTTCACTTTGGAAATAGCCATTAAATCATGTGGGGATTATTGCATAAATAATGAATAAACAGAGAAAAATGGGGTCATTTAATTTTATTTAAAAAGGAATGGATTAATCTTAGAAAGTTCTTTGGGGAGTAAAATTCATTATTTTGTTATATAATGTGCAGAGCCTTTCTATTTATGACTTTAGAAAACACCATAGTGCAATTTTATAACCTGCATGCTTCTAAATGTGCATTCTTACCTAAAATGTAATTAAATAAATTTCACATAATTAACACCATATACTTAAAGAACACTGGACTTTAAAGATGCAATTTTACCAAATAAATATGTTAGAAGGTAATCACCTTATGTTACATTTAACTATAAAAGTTATCTCTAAAGATACTTAATTTTAAGTGCTTTGTAATGAGATCTCAGTGAAATTTGTTGAAAAATTTTGTTTCAATGTGACACACAGACATCCATATACACAAAAGAATTCAGAACAACACTATTTATAATACTGAAACAGGAAATGAGTCAAATCAATTAAGTAATAATGGTTTCCATGCACAATAGGGAAACATAGCCATTAAAATGATGTTGCAGGTCTTTATTTATTTATTCAATAGTCATGTTTATGATTAAATGTATGCATTTATTTGGTATGTGAATATATAGCTATCCAGTTATATACTTACATCCATGATCTTACAACATTTTACCTCCAATATCTGCAGAGTTCAACCAGAGAAGCAGAACCATTGGAATGTATATGTGTATACACATACATGTGTGTGTACAGAAAGAAGGAAGTGACTCCCATGATTGTAGGCACTGGCCAAGTAAGTTTTAAATCTGTAGTTCAAGGTGTCTGTAAACAAAGATTACAAGCAGGGTGGGATTCATGTATGTGGCCAAAACTGCTTTCGCCAAGCAGAATTTTTTCTATGTCTACAAGGAAAATCCAACCCTACTTTTAAGGCTTTTCAACTGATTAAGTCAGACCCATCCAGATTATTGAAGATTACATGTTCAAAATCCCTGCACAGTAGCATCTAGACTAGTGTAACTCCAAGGGGAAAATCCCAGGGCTAAATACCTCTAAAACCAAAATCAGTCAAAGGGAGAAATAAAGTTAAGAAACCTTTTTATTTCTTACAAGCAGTTGTCCTCGTCTCTCTCTTGACCTGCCTGCAGCATAAAAGCACTCCATGCAATCTCTCTGGTCCAGATAAATCCTCACCTGCCCATGTAATTACCCATTGATATGGAGATGGACTACCTCTCTCCACCCCTTGTCTATACCTACTGATATGCAGATGCACTAAAGCCAGGTAAGAGATTCTGGAAATATTGCAATTTTACCCACAACCCACCCCTCAAGAAATCTTGCCGCACAATCTACATCATCCCCATCTTCCGCAATGGCCCCTGAGCAAGAAAATTGGAGCATTTTAACCAGGCTAATAACATAAAATAGCAACAGCAATAAAATCATGATAATCCTCAAGCCAGAGGATTCAGCTAGGTTCAAAGTCCTATGCAGATTAAGTCCATAGTTCACCCATTCCACAGGCAGTCAGTACCTGAACAGGTAGGGAGTTCAGAGCAATCATCACATGGCAGCTGCAGCCAGGGGACACATCCAGGTCACAAGGACTATAGAAGAAAATAAACTTTAGGGCAATAAGATACATGTTTAGTGACACCAGATAGGCATATCTTGTCCATCAGGTAGGATACATGTAAGAAAGTAGTCCTGTGATAGACAGTGGCAGGAATGGGATCTCATCCTGGTCCAGTATACCAGACTTTCACCCCTCTCCCTGTAGGTGTTACAGATGGGTCAATATATAGGGCAACGGGAGGTACATGTGCTGGTCATAAAGATGAAACAAAGAAGCTCTTACCTCCTGGACATTTTGGGTACACTACTGTGATGTTTGTGGGCTGCTCTGCTGTTACTCCAGGAATACACAGAAGGCCAGCTTTGAGACCTTTTCCCTAAGGTGCCAGAAAGGCCAGCCATCGCTGGCCCACGTGTCGAAATCCCCAAGGCCACATAGTCTCCAGGTTGCTGTGGTCACTCAGTCATACAGTGCACTTCTGATGGGGCTCTGCTGACCTCTTCAAAGGTCAAAGGCAGGCCCCGCTAACAGGCTACAGCCTACATTGTCTTCTGCCCAAGGCAGGATGCTCTGCTAGCCAATTCACATGGGCTACATGGCCCTGCCGAGGCCCCAGCCCCAGCCGTCTTCAGTCATAAAGACATCCAACTCACAGGGCACTGATGGGCCTGTCTCACTCAAGACATTCATGGCCTTGAATGTCCATTTTGCAATAGTGGAGGTAAATTCATACATTTCATGCCAGCCCCACCTGATGCCCTTTCATACCAAATGTTATAGGGCTTCAGAACTTGTGCCAAGGGCAGAACAAACACTCTCCAGTAGCCTACAAGACCCAAAATCTCTTGCAAAAATGCCACATTTATCTGTAAGGTAATCAGACATAAAGGTAACATCACATACAGCATTAAATGCCCTATTCCCAAGGGGATTCAGGTTTGCTCCACTCAGCCCCACCTTGCAAACAGTATGGTGGGGGACTTCCTGGAAAACACAGTAACTCATGGAGCATTCAGTTCGTGGGTCCACCAGGGCCAGGACACACTACACATTGGCTGGGGACTAATAAATCATGAGGCCTCTGGTCCCCACCACATCCCCCATGGTGGGGCCTTGACCTTCTTCTCAGTAAAACTGCAACACCCAATCATCATCCTGTGGGGGTAAGGTCCCAGGCAGAGCCTGAGTACTGTTCCCCAGGAAATCTTGCAGGGACACAGGCCAGACATGGGGCTTTGCCTCCAGATTCCATGTCCTGGACCTTAGCAGCTGGAACTGCTGCTCTGACTTTAATTGGTGCTAGAGTTCTAATAATATTCTATTGGGCTGCCCATCAAGTTTTTCTTTCACTACCCCTGATTTTATCAAATCAGCCCACATCTGGGTCCTCGAGACCTTCACAGGGCCCTTTTGCACCTCTCTGTTCAGTCGTGGCCTGTAATTCCTTCTGGACTCTTATTGTTTCAACTTCCCCCAGATCTGCTAACATACGCGTAGCCTCACTTGTGGGTTGCCCTATGTGGGGGGCAAGAGTATTCACTAGAGACCCAAAGAGAGATGGGGGAGCTGTATGGAGCACCGGATTTCTCATTCCCATGTTGAACAACTCCTCATCTGGGCCCCAGGGGATCCATATTATAAATGATATTTTTCACGACCAATTCCCGTAATACCTGTTGGAGCTCTGCATACATTTTCCATCTAGTGGGTAAGTATGGTAAATCACCCTAATTAGGCCACACTGCCCTGATGGCTGCTGTCAGCCAATCCAGAAGCACCCTATTCCTTGAGATGTGATGGGCACTTTGCAACTGCTGCTGGAGAGAAGGGTGAGTCGTCAGGGAAGCCAGTCTACTCATTTCAGAACCCAACATAACAATGTTTTCCACCCCCATATACCAGAGATGCAAAAGCCACGCAGGTAGAGGTTCCAGTGGCTTCTGCCTATATGGGATGCTCATGTCCACCAGCCCATCTTGGGTACAGGGGAGGAGCATGGAGTGCTCCACAACCTGGGGAGGGTGCGGTTCCTTCCTTCAGGAACCCAACGTTGTTGTGTTTTTACTTTCTTAATTACAACCAGGTGGGCCTTAATGCAGGAGAGGCTGGTGCCTCACACAGGGGCCTTGGCAACAGATCAGCCCTCGGTCTCAACCTCTCATCCTCTCCCGCCATCTCCTTCACCATTTCCGGAGCTGAAGGCACCACTCTTTCCTCCCCCTCCCCGACGAGCTTCTGCAATGCAGATTCTCCTGCTGCCACCGCCCCCCACCCCAAACGCTCTGCTAAGGAATTTTCCAGAAGCTCAACCCATCCTCTAAATAACTCTCTCTCTTTCTTAAGGGCATCCCATAGGTCATCACCCAGATCCTCCAAGTGATGCTGAAGCTTGTCTCTCTCCTGCTGAAGTCTCTCTCTCTCCTTGATAACACTTTCCACTACCTCCAAGAAAAGAGATCCTACAATGTCAGCTGCTACATGGCCACTCAGGGCCTCTAAGCAGTCTTCTATCTGATGGAGGACTAATTCTGCAGCTTCAGGTTTCTCCGTTCTTCCCCAATTCTGGGGAAGGCCTCACCCCTCTAGGAGGTGCTTTACCCTAGACCAGTTCCCCACTAGGAGCTCCCCAGCTGGAAGTCCCACATATAGGGGGTTCC
>JAQQAC010002701.1:9938707-10090355 GCA_029783875.1 Phataginus tricuspis
TTCCTATATTCTCATATAATGCATGTTAGAGTATCACTAGGATTTATAATTCTCAGGCTGCAAATGTATTATACAAAAGAAATTTAAAATTGATTAGAGACTTATTAAAATACTTGCATTATAATGGTGATTACATAGCCTCCTGCAGAAGTTAGTGTTTAATGAGGAAGTAAAATGAATAGTTTGAGTAAAAAATTCATGTCACATTCAGCAATACTGGAGTCAATCACCTTATGTTCTTGCAGCCTCTATTTCTATTTTATCCCTATAATCTTACAAATAGCTTTTTGTTTCTTTTGCTATTTCAGTGAAAGCTGGCATAAAGATTTCCATTTTAATGTGAGTTTAATAAGGAATACATTTTATTTGGTGGTTAATAAGCTAGCATCATTCCATAGCTAAATGTTTATACTTCCAAACTGTTGAGACAGGGACCGTGGGTGTAGTCAGAGTAGGGTGAGGGCCTCCGGAAAAAAGCAAGGCAGGATATTTATAGTCAAAGCAATGTAACAACGTAAAGTCCCTATGGAAACTCTGTGTTCAGCATTATACAAAGTCAAGGTCACACTAATTCTCTAAGATAAAGATACCAGACAAGAAATATAGACATCTTCAGTGAGATCAGTTAAAGATCAAAAGGCCAGGAGCAACTTCACCTGGAATGTTTTGAATGTTCCGCAAGGGTTTCTCAGCATAACCCTTGACTTCACTGTAAACAGCCCTAGCAAACAGACAACAACCCAACCCACCGTGAGGGCAGGGCAGGTGGTACAAGTCCACACCCTAAGCCCTCAATTTCCAAAAATCCTCAACTGCCTATAAATCCCCTAGACAAGGCACCACCCCGGGCTCTCTTGTCCCCTCCTGGCAGGAGCCAGGAGCTCTGTCCTCTCACTTTATTTCTCAATAAAAGCCCCTACCCTGGCTCTCCTACCTTGGGTGTTTGCTAAGTTCATTCTTCGACTCCGCAAACAAGAACCCCAGCATCACTGCGATGATTCTAAGTTATATAAATTAGTTAAATAAAATATTAATTGGAAACTTATGTCACTTGAGCTACTTTGTGGGTGTCTTAACTTGCCCCAGGTATTTAGTCTTGTTTCACTCCAAACGGCTTTTCACAATTCTAGAAAAATGAACTTTTCAAAAGGCTAGTATGGTCTCATCTCCCTTTTCTCACTGGCTTCTCACTGTTTCCAGGATCCTCAAACCTGGATTGTTTTCTCACTGCATTTTCCTGCTCTCACTCTAGCAGCAGCTCACTGGTTTTTCCCTGCTGGAATGTTTAATTTCCCAAAAACCTGGATTTTCCACCTTTCTTTCCTTCCCACTTCCTCTCCTCAAAATGATTCAATCTTCAGCCCTTTCCTCAGTTTCCGTTTCCCAGATGGCAGCTTGGCCATCACTCCGAATCATGCCCCACAGCACCATAAATCTCATCTAGCAGGGTCACATGTACTTCTTTCTTTATACTTATTTGATTCCTCTCTCTCTCATGGGACTGCAAACCCTTTGAGGGCGTCAACATGTTTCTGATTTTCTTTTAATCTATTTTTACCATTGACTTACCAATGCTCACACACTGTATGGCCCAGAATAAATGCTCAATAAACAATTGTTGAGATAAATAGATAAATAGATCACATTGGTGTATGAGTGACTCAATTCGCCTTAGAAGTATCAACAATTCTGGGCAGCAATAATCTTTTTAAGCACTAAACTTAAATTGTTGTTTTAATGTACATAAAATGATGCAGCATTTAACATTTTAAATAGATCTCCTGGTTACTGTGTAATTTGTGTGATGTTTGGTGTTAATTAAGCTTTTTCTTACTAGACTTGTTCTCATTATTTTTCCTTGGTCCTGTCTTTCTTTTTCCCTCCTTTTACTGACTCACAAATATGATAAAAAATGATGAGTAGAAGGAAAAATATGTATTCAATGAGAAAAGCCTAACCAAAAAATAAAATACTCGATATCTACAGGCTATAAAAATTATTTTTTTCACTAAAAGTTCATAGCCTATATGTAGTAAAACCACAGACATGAAAAAGATAGCTATGGGAGCAATACTTTTCAAAGTCACTATGTTTTAAGTTTGGGGGACTTTCTGATAGTGGCTGAGGGCATGTCAAATGAGATGATGTTTTTATTTTACAGTATGAGTAAAATAACTTACTTGACTATAAATATAAAGGTCGCATAAGTATGCTTCAAATAGAGAATAGGGTAATTTTACACATTCTTTTTCCCTGTTCTTTTCCATTTATTGGCCAATAACTCATGCACATTTGCCAGTTACCTTATGTTGAAGTGTGGAAGATAAAAGAAAAGAGAAAACTACACATAGGCAGTCAGAAGGTGGGAAAACCAAATTGGGGTGGAGAATTTTGGAAATCTGTGGGAATCCATACTGTACACAAACAGCAAGCTTCTATTTAGTAGATCCCTCCCATCTGCCTACCGCTGGAACACATTTGAATCTTTGTGCAGGTGATCCACTTCACTGCTGGGCTCCTGTTAAATCAGAATTTGATCTGTCTCATGAGCAAATTCACAACAGCTTTCATTAGGTTCACAGTGCAATAGGTCTCTGTCACAGAAGCTTCCTGCATCTCCACCTTTATATTGATATATTTGTGCACAGCCTTGACGTCTTCCTTTTGTTGCTTTGTTTTTTTTTAACCAGCTATGGTAAGTGTTGAGGTCTCCACAGCTGCCACTTCACCAAAAAGCTGCGGTAACCACAGCTTGAGAAAAATTCAGGTAGATTGCTATTGACAGGACCTGCTCATTTACACTATCCTTACTGGTTCTCAGAATTTGCTGCAACTTTTAACTTCCTGGGGACTTTAAACATCCTAATATCTGAGTCCTATCACTAGAAATTCCCATTTATTTTGTGTAAGGTGTGAACAGGAGATGAGAATCCAAAACCTTCTCAGGTGATTGTGGGGTGCAGTCAATGCTCAGAATCATTGCCTACAATCTTTCTCTCACTATTGCTTCACCATACAGGTGGCCCTAATGCAGATGTTTTTGAGTTAGAAATAAAGAAGGATTTGGTATTTAGTTATGGAAGCTAATATTATGTTATTAATGTATTTCTAAAAATGTATAACTTTTAAAGATGGATTATTGGGATTTGTTGCATTTATCATCTTTAATTAGGAAATATAGGTAATGGAAAATGTTTCTAGTGTTACGATGAAAATATAGGACTGAGAGTTCACTGTGTGGGGGACAAGAAATAGAACAATTCTTGTTTTATGGGTAGCAATCTGGACAAGTCATTCAATAAGTACTGGTGATAACATATAAACAACACTAAATATTTTAAGGGAAAATGTGCAGATTGTTTCTCCCAGCAACAGCTACCCTTCACATCATTCCCTTATGAGGGTTGTTTTACATACTTTTATTTGTCTGATTTACGCATGGGCATTTTTATAATTCCTTTTACACAGGAGAAGACAAAAGCATTAGAATTTCATAGTTCATTTCAAAAGGAAATGTTAAATTCACCCTTACATAGGACCAAAGGGTTTAATCAGTTAAAGAATGAATGTTGTAAAATATGATGAAAAATTTATGTAATTGAAGCATGGAGATATTTCTCAGGAACACAATGCCCTAGACTATTGATGCCCTCACAAAAACTCTATCAGCATTATGTGTAATGTTAGTAAGATTGGCCTGGACAGGTCTGTCAGCTTACATAGACACAGTGAAAAAAATGGAATCCATATAAAACAAAAATCATGGATTTTTCTAATTATGAAAGTATAAGTAACCTGAGAAAAAAATTTTAATTTCTGATTACTATAGAGAGTGGAAAGGTAGTTATTTGTAATTTCCAGTATAGTCTTAAACTTTGATAAGAGCAAGACAAGATGTGTAAGCAACGCTGCTTCACATTTTAGTTGACTCAGACATACTGTAAATAGTCTGGTTGAATATGCCTCCTCATGGTGAGTTCATTTTTCTTTATATATTAGTCTCCCCACATGTTTCGTAGATCTAACAGGATGCTTTTCTCTGTCTGCTTTGTCCTTTTTTAAATAATTGAAAACAATTGTAGAAACTGGATATGCCCTATTGTTATGGGCTGAGTTGCTCTCCTAGGTCCTTGTCCCCGCCACAACAAAGAATTGAAAGGCAGAGGCAACAAAGGCAAAGCATAGCGGAGGTTTTATTTGAATATACTCCATGGGAGGAGCAGGCCAGAGACAAGGGAAGCAAAGGCCCTGAACTTTTAGGGGAGGGTCTATTTATCATGACCTATGCTAGAGGCACTTCTTTGATTGACAGGGTGAAGTCATTTGATTGAAAGCTCTAGTGATACACCTATTCCTCTCGGTGTGCATGTCTTTTTCCAAAATGCACACAGAAAAGCCCATGGGGTTGGGGGAGCAAAACTGCAATTTTATTTTAACGAGATTATGATGAGGTGTGGACTGGGCATTTCTTAGTTCTGTTTGATTGTGCCCACACTGGGGCCTGGTTTGGCCTGGTCCCAATAGGCAAGAAGTTATCTCTCTGCGAAGCCTTTTTTGTCTACACATGGGACCCCCTACCTGGGCAGTTTGGGAAGTTTTTTCCTTGAACCTTATCTTCCCCTTTTCCTGGCTAGTCATGGCTATCTTTCTACCTAACGCTATAATAGCCTTTTGCTTATTTATCGGAAGTTACAATGAATGTCATCTTTAACTTTTTTATTAAAATATATTAAGTTCTAATGGAAATAACAGTTATTAGATATAGACAGAAGTGGACAGAAGCCTGGAAATGATATTTCATAGTTGTTCCAAGCAAATCCCTAACCCCTTCTGATTTTAATTTTCTCATCTGTGAAAAGGATGTCCACCTACTTTTAATGGTGATTAAGAAGAACTGAAAGCTATAAGTGAAAAATGTAATAGAGCTGGTATTCAGTAGACCATTAATAAATATCTATGCTTCTATAATAATATGTATACTACTATAATAAATAATATATAATAAACAATATGTATGCTACTATAATATTGCTGTGCTTTATGCATTATGATTATTTTAATTATTTCATTTATTTTTATACCAATCATATGAACTAGACCTTATTAGTTATTCTCATTTCATGTAGAAGAAACTGGCATTTAGAGAAGGTATGTAGCTGCCTACAGAAATATTTGAACTAACAGGGCTAGTGTTAGGCTTTAAGCCACCTGCTTGCAAAGTCCAGAGTCACGGTGTCCCTCCACCTGTTATATTTTCAGTTGGTTAAATTGTTACCCCAAAGTCCACTATTGCAAGGTTGTCCTGAAAGGTCATGACCACTGTTACTAGAGATGGGTTCTTAGTCTCCTTATGAGAAAGAATTCAAGAATGGACACAAAAGTGGTTGAGCTTTAGGAATTTATTTGTAGAATTAGAGTTTAAAGAAAAGAGAAAGTACATGCTTGCCAGAAAGCTGAGGTGGTCAGACCCAGAGAACATTGAGCTGAGGAGACAATAAGCTTTTTTATGTATAGGGAGATGAATGCTCACTAAGTGGGGGTAGGTTTCAGAGGGAACAGGTGGGGTGCTCTTGGAGCTTGCTTCACCCTTACCTCGAGTGGGGGAACTTTGGGCTGCATTTGGTTCGCATCAGAACTGTCATGGCACAGAGAAGCATGATTTTTACTATGTGAAAGAGTGTATAATGTATTTTGGGGTGGAGTTAGGGTTAACTTCTCCTCCATGTTAAAACAAGCCAGTTTTGGCCAGTTACCTATACCCTCACTCTCAACATCCCTCAATTTACAAGTACTGTGTAGAATGTGGACCACCAGCTGTATACGGGCAACAGCCAGTCAAAGTCCCCACCCACTTTCCCTGCTCTTGTCTAGCTCTCTACCTACTCCAACACCATAACCCTGGGAATTCCTTTCGCTCCGTTTCTGTGTTCACTCACCTATTATCTGTATCCAATTCTCCTTTTACTGTTTTACACCCTTATTCTGGTGAAGCACAACCTTTCCAAGAAAGGAATGATATACATTTGGACTTTTAAAAAATGTTTTTATTACAGAAATTTAAAACATGTACAAAAGGAAAGAATTTTGTAAAATAAAACCCCATATATCTATCACCCAAATTTGACAATTCTTGATACATGGTTGTGAAGAAATATCAGTCATCATCATGCTATTCTCTCTTTAATATTTAAGTATATGTTTCTAAAAGATAGCTTTTTAAATGTAATAGTAACATAATTTATATTTTAGCAGTCATTGATAATTATTCTTTGGAAGACTTAATATTTGAGATCTTGCATGATTAAAATATCCATTTTAAGAGCAGAATTACCAAATAGTTTTTCTGGATACAATTCTAGGAAAAAAAAAAATCTTTTCCTATCTTATTATTAAAACCTTTTGTTAATTTCTTTTTTTTAATTTCTGGCTTCCATTATTCCTATTGAGAAGTCAAATGCAATTCATATTCTGGATCCTTGCTGTGGACCTGTCTTTTAATTTGTGAAGTATTTTGGAATCTTGCCTTCATTTGTGGTATGCTGAAATACCTATGTGAAATACTTATGCACATGTATGTACTTTGACAAGGGCTGTTTTTATTATGCCGGGGCTACCACACATGGCTTTCACTATATTCAGTATTCATTTTTATTCTGGTAGGTATTTTTTAATTGCCTTTTGGATTTTTTTTGATTCATTGATTATTTAGAAGTGTATTGTTTAATTTTTTTCTGTTTTAGCCAGCAGAGGACAATACTGGCTGTGGGTAAAATTGCACTATTTCCAAGAATCTCTCGCTGGTTTTAGTGCATCTGCATATCAATAGGTGATTACAAGGGCGTGCCAGGGTTTATCTGGACCAGAGAGGTTGTGTGGAGCTCTCTTCTGTTGCATCCTGGTCTAGACAGAGACGGGACGACTGCTTGAAAGAAATAAATGGGTTTCATAACTTTATTTCCCCTTGGACTGATTTCAGTTTAAGAGGTATTTTGCCCCAGGATTTTACCCCCAGAATTACAGCAGGCTGTTTCCAATGACAGCTTTATTATAAGAGTCCTTTCAGTGCTATTTGAGTTGGCTTTATTTACCCAGTCCCAATAGGACTCTCTGATGGATTTCTGCTAATGTCACCCATTGGGTGAAAGTGCACTTCCCCAGGGCCTGATGTGTGTAGGTTGGAAATTCCAGGCCCACAGAGTGGCCCACTTCTGTGCTTCTCCCCAAACCCCAAACAAAGGGTTCCTGTTCTAGCATTCACATGGGGTAGAAGTCCTTTTTTAAGCCATCAAGTGGAGTATGGGAGATGCAGTACTGACATAACAGTTTCCCCAGGTCTGCTTTCCAGCTACAGAGCTCCAGGGAGGAGACATTCCTACTAGGTCACCTGGAGGAGAGCTGAAAAGCCTGGCCTATCTGAACAGAGAGCTGGGGGCAGAGAACGTAGGATCCCACCTGAGTAGGCAAAGTGGGCCTCTACAGGAGCTGGTCAGGGAAGAGGGATGGAACCTGTCTTTATTATCGTCCCTGCTGCAGGTGGCACTAGCCCGTTTGCAGCCACTTGGTGAGAGATGAGGTAATAGTATATTTTTCTTTTGTTGTGTTTTATTTTCTGTTTGTGAGCTTCCTTAGCTCCATCTTCTGACCTTCCTGTGGATTTTTTAATTCTCTGTTTTCTATTTTCAACTTAGGAAAAACTCTTTTTTAAAACTTCTTTGAAACAAGCATGATATTATTTTGTGGCAGTAAAATCTTTTCTTATCTTTGAGATGTCAAGGTTTATTTGATAGTTTCCACACTTCCGATTTCCATTTTGCTGTTTGCTTATTTTGTTTTTGTTTTGCTATTTTTTGTTTCGTTTTGTTTTGTTTCATATTTCATGTTTTCCTCAAATGCCTGGAGACCCTGGTTCACCATTTACATTTGCTACTGAAGAACTTAAATGGCAATAAGTTCTGTGTACTCTGAAGCATCTTGCTGATGTATTTTCCTAAAAGAAATTGAGCTTTTTTTTTTTTGAGGAACTACAGAATATCATGAAGGATAACATCCAAATGGTACTACTTAGCATGGAGAAAAATTTAGTTTTACTATACTGAAGGGAGTATAGTTGGGGGGAAATTCTGAGGATGATGGGGGGAATGGTTTTTGTGTTGGATATACAGTGCCTTGCAACCATATTAGGTAGCATTCATTTCAAAGAGTTAAGAGACATACTCATCTTAGAGATGAGAGTCTCTCTTCATGCTCAAATCTAATCATTTTCATTTCTATACCAACATTTATATACCAACTATTTATATAGTATTTTGGCTAATAACATAGGATTTAGAGCTAAACTGACAGATGTCAACTCCCAGTTTCTTCATGTGTAATATGAGGATAATATCACTGTGGGGTAAATTTCAGAACTTCACCTAGCCTTAGTTCATTTCCATAGCAATAGGTATTTACCACTGCAGAGCCTCCCATGGATTTGGGCAAGGGGTGGAGAGGAAAATGGCCATTCTCGCCTCCCCTCTGTTCCCGGTACGTAATTGGTCTGGCATATGCCAATCACCAAGGACTCACTGATGGCGTTCCTCCTGGAAGGGTCAGGTGGGAAGTAGAGAGCATGCCATGGCTGCAGAGTGAGAGCAGGGGCTGAGGGAGCTGGATGGGCCAAGCCTAGCCAGCAAATTCAAGCAAGCTGTGTGCAATAAAAAAACGATTTCTCCCAACCTTCCCTTTGCCTTGACTTATTTCAGTTTCACCAGTTTCATAGCAGATTCTCCCTCATCCGGGAACACCCTTCCCCCAAGAGCTACAATCATAAAATATTTTTATGAAGTTAAAATTAATATAAATAACATCCTTATTGAATGGCATGTTATTAAGCCTCAGTTAATGCTAGTTACTGTGATATATATTAAATAGTTTTCCATGATTGGTATGTAAAACTTTCTTCCATATTCAAACTCCTTTGATCCGCTAAAAATCTTCAATTAAAGACTTAAATGTTTTGTTCTGAAGGTTATTAATCAAATGAGTGGAAATACAGAGGAGAAGGGCAAAAGAACCCTAAGAAAAGTGAAGAAAATAGTCCAATATAAACATATAAAAGAATAGAAAATCTTCCTCACTTTCCTGACTTTAGGAAATGAGGTATGCTCCTTAAGTAAACTTCCAAGATAACCAAAGCTTAACTGATGGATTCAGAGGCTATTGAGGAGCTTTGCAAATCTCCAAATCCTCAGAAAACCCTGATCTCTGAAATTCTCAATGCAATTGACCCAAAGCTAAAAAGCAATCACTGACAGTTAATTGGAATTCAAATTTCTTAATAGTTCTTTCCTCCTTTAGCAATTTATGCTATTATTTTAAAATACCACTCATATCAAAATGAGACCTTAAGGAACACAGTCATTTATTTAGGTTATTTGTCCATTTTTATGAATCACAGAAGTCAAAAGGGGTGGTTTAAGATAGTCTGAAAAGTGTGCTTGTATTTTGGCGCTGATTTGCACCGCAGTCCCAGCTGCGGAGGCTGAGGGGGGAAGGGCATGGGTGGAGAAACAGCTGCTGCAGCACCTCCTGTTGCTTCCTACTCAATGGCACTTCACTTCTCTCCTCTGTGCGTGATGGCACGAAATGCACTCTTAGCTAGAAAGAAACAGGTATGCAAGGTATGCAAGACTGTGACAATAGAAAAGGGACTCCTGATTATTACTCTATAGAGTTCGTGGTGAAATGTAAACTGTTTCTTTAATTTTTCCCCCTTGTTCCCTTTGGCAAGAACCAAGAATATTCTCTTTAGATAAAAGTAAAAGCAGTTTCTGTTTGCAACAGCAAGAAAATAAAGGGAAGTAAATATATTAGAGGTTTATAACATAAACCTCATGCAGTAAAATAGAAGTTTTCTTAACCAACTAGGATATAATAGTATATATATGTGCACCTGAGAGGGAAAAAAATGTGTAAGCTAAATTTAACATAAATTAATTGGTAAATTAAAAAATTTATTAAATTTCATGTTTAAGTAATTTCATTTCAATCCTAGCATGTATGTTCATAGAAATCATTTGCATAAAATCCTGAGTATTTAAGGTCAAGGACTAATCACTTTGTCAACAGAAGTTGCTTAGGTTGAGCAGGGACCTGGGACAAATTCACCTTTCCATGGGGGTTTAGTCATTTGAAATTAGCTAATGAATAGTTTACTAGGGTTGGGGGTAGAAGAAAGAGGTATAAAGAAGAACCTCTGAAGCCAGTTCAAGGACCTGGATTTTGGGTCTCCAAATGTCCAACTGTTCAAAGAGGCTGGTTCACCAGCTACCACCCTCCTGAATTTCCCTGGAGAAGTGAGTGGCCCCAAAATTTCTTTTTTGTGTTAACAAGTACAGTGAGGTTAACCCATAATCAGGTTAGATCTTGATAAATAAATAACTGATATAAATTTAATTATATAAAAATAAATTTAATTTAATTTCATTTAATTGTGCACGAGGCTACATTTTCTTAAGCAAATACTTATATTAATACCAAATGCACGGTGACTACATTTTGAGTTAAGATCTGTATTACATAGGATATATAATTCTTTATATTTAAATATTAATATACTGTAGATAACATCCGAGATGTATTTTGAAGCCTGATAAAACCCCAAAAGTTTTGTCCTAAATCGAAAACTCACCCTGAGTTATTTCAGGCTTGACGCCTTTGTTAAGCATATTTCAGAAAGAGAGCCCATTCCCCTCTACATTTCTGTAGCAGTGGGTTTTAAATGGTGCAAAAAGTATGGGAAATATCCAAATGGAAATTCAGCCATCTTATGTGAAAATTAAATCTTTTTGTGTAAAATATGAATTAGAAAAGCAACATCTCATAGCATTAGTTTCAGAGTTTAATTCAAGTGGAAGAACCATAGCAGACTCATTGTCTTCAAGGGGAGATGACCTGACGGGGTTGGCCAAAAGGGCAAAGTCACTTAGAGAGAAAGAGAAAAGCGATTACATTAATTTTAATGGCACAATAGCAGTTTTCAATAAGCTTTATGACAGCAGAAAAGATTGATTTTTTTTGCACTTTGGGCTAAAACATGCAGTGTCTTAAACTGCATTTTGCCAGAAATTAATACCTATAATTTATTGTATCCCATATCCTCAATGTTAAAAGAGGAAAGAAGGTAAAGTCTGAGGGCTTAAAATATAATGGACTGTAGTTGATGCTCAAGCTTGATGCTCAAGCTCAACTGGAATCCTAAAGACTTTTAATTTTGAAATACACTCAACAGAGATTAATAAGTACAAGAATGGCTGCAGAATGGCATCAGAACACTGTGTTTCCCACATTCTTCCTGTAAGAAATGATATGAATTTCCAGAATCTGAAATTGGGAGCAGAGGGCCTACAGTTTAAATGGAAGACACACTGTTCTGAATAAAGACCTCCTAGTCTATTTGGAAAATTTTGTTAGGCTGAGGGGCCAGGAACCACATTTTCTTAGGCAGACTTACTTTTCTGTCTGGATGTCAACATCACCCTGTTGTTTCCTGGCCCTTTTTTATACCCTGCAGTCAGAATGATACTGGACAGTTTTTCTCTGCTCTTCACCATTGTCTTGGACACTGCATAATGTAGCTCCCTTTAAGGATTTTTTTCTGCACACCAGTTAAATGGCATTGTAACCACAGTAGTGATTTCAGACTTTAAGAAAATAGGAAGAAATCTAAGGATCTTGTTTAGATTGTCATCTAATGACCTAGAGCTCTCTGGATTATCCTCAAGTTTAGAATAAGCCATCAATATAAGCAACTGCTGAAAGGTATTAAAATAAGACAGTCAATAGAAATTATTGTCCAGATGAGAAGCAATATTTTATTTAATGTAAGTGGGAGTAGGAGAAGTTAGAATAACTTCAAAGGAGGAGAGCTAAGATGATGAAAAAGTGGAAGCTGCATCATATAACGCCTCCTTTAGAGACCTGATTTTCTTATGAAGAAAGTACTTGGGAAGAAGAGGAAAAGGATGTATTGGCTTCAGATATATGATCAGCTTTCATTCAGCAGAAGAGTTAGAATTCTGATTAGCTTCCTATGTCAGGTCCAGGAGAAAGTGGTGGAAATTAGGAGGTAGGCGGTTGTTTGATGTTGAGGGCTATAGGACTATAGGATAGTTCCAAAAAGTAATGATCCCCTCATCGCTGGAAATCTCCAAGGAGAAATCTTCTACAAGAGTGAAATGATTCTAATAATGACAGCACAAATGGTGTTTGATTTACCTTGTATCCCTACCACATAGCCATCACTGCTTATCTTTTAGACTTTTCAAAAGAAGAAATTGTCAGTTTTACCTCATTAAAATGTGCCTAATTATAATACATGCCTCACTTGTTTGTCACAGAGTACATCAAATATATACTAAGTATTTAATTCAACAAATATTTATCCAATAGCTATTATGTTCCAGGTTTTGCCTAGATGGTGGGGATAAAATAAGGAACCAGGTTAACAAAGTCCTTGGCCTTATGGAGATTCTCTTCTGCTGGTGGTAATCTCCAGTTTGATGAGTAGTAAACCAGGAGGGCATTATCTGTTGTGCTTGGAACACATGATAAGTGTGCTAATGCAGAATGTTTGTGTTTGTAGAGGTGGGGTAGGAAGCGTGGTCTGTGAAGAATTTTTTCTGAGGATATGAAATGTATATTGAGTCATGCAGGCTAAATAGTGCTTATTTTGATCGGGTTAGTGGGTTGGGGGGAAGGGACAGATGTGTTTCAAGCAGAACAGAATTTGTGAAGCCTCAAGGATGAAAAGGGAGTGGGAGACAGACATGACCATTCCATGTATTTGATGAACTAAAAGAAATTCAGCAACTATTCTGCAAAGCACTCGCTAAACTTTAAGCTCCCTGATGTCAACAGCTTTCTTTTTAACCAGTTTCACTGTCTAGCACATGAGCTGTTAAATATTTGATGTATAAAAATAACTTTGATATGTAGTTTGAGTGAGGAGCTGGTATTAATAGAAGTTAAACTTTTATCAAGTTAAGCAGGGCATATTACAAAGGACCTAATAAGAATTTTAAAAAATTTTAATTGATCCTAAGAGAAATGAGGGATCTAGGAAATGGTTTTAATCATATAGCCAAGTAAAGTGTTACTGCTTTTGTAAAGGACCTATATATATGGTACAGCAAGAGGCTTCATTTTGTTATTATTAATTATAATTCACCAATCCTGACTTTTAAAAATGACTTTTATACCAACCATTCTTTGTCACAGCCTTTTTAGTAAGAACATTCCCATTATGAGACACAATATATGAGTCAGCATACATTTATCTGTAATTCATAGAATTGGTTTTACTTTTCCTATTAAAAATGTATAAATAGCCTTTTATTTTTGTTGGGGTTTAAAAAAAATTAAGTTAATTTTTGAATGTTAAAAATGCAATTTGGATGTCTTAGGGTGATTTATTTTAATTATTAAGTAAAATAAACTATTATTTCAGGGCTTTTTAAAAAACTGAGGTGCAGTTAAGAGAAAAAGTAAAGCGATACTTAATCACACATGTTTCATAGCATGGGGAGGAGTGAGCATTTCAAGGACACAGGATATCATTTCATGCACAGAAGATACCATTTACCAAATGATACCTTAGTGCCTAGAAGAGTTAATTTACTGAACGTGGGTGAACAGTTTCCTCACAGGGAGTAGTTTTGTCTTTTCAGACCCATGGCATTATTTGAATAAAAGAAAGTATGAGAGAAATGGACAGATGTAATCTGTCTTTTGTATTCTGATTATAATTAATATTAATCTCAGTGATTGCTGCTGATGAAGACAGATTTATTTCTGCTAACATGGTGGAGTCTTTGCTCTCAGAGTTAACTTCTTATTTTCTTTTTACATATTTATTAGTCTTTCACAGAGTACTTAATTAATCTTAAGAGTCAAATTAGCAAGCCCATCAAACATTTGTCTCATCAAATACAGGCATTGACAATTCTAGAATAAAGTGATGCTTAACCAAATTCATTCCTTGAATCAGAATCATTGTTCATGTCAATGCAGTTTAATCCAGCAAGCTCTACAGTTGATTGATAGACTTACCATTTATACTTCATCCACTGTGAAAGAATTTTAGTTGTTCAGAGTAAATAACATACCCAGTACTAGGACATTCCCTTTAATCTTCCAGTAAAACTATAGCTAAGGAAAGCATCTCAGTGCAGTGGGTGCAGCTAGCAAAGACATGATATAAGGATGATAGTCCCACATCCTGAGAGGTGACAAAACAAATTCTTCAATGAAAGCACAAGAAAATTTAAAAGCCTTCAACACAGGAGCAAATTTCGATATAATAACGTACTGTGGTAGGAAGCCAAGGAGACAAAGTTTCTGTTGAGGTTTCAGGAATGTAGAGAAATCACAAGGTGCTTGGGTGCTTGAGATTGAAACAATGTAACACTGTGTTCCCTCTCACCTGGGACTCAGTGGTATGGAACAACTTGATCATAGTCATGGAAGCCCATTAGTTTATAATAAGGTATCCAGGTAACCTTTACAGAGATAGATTAAAATATAACTAGCACCCTGAATACACCTATAGTGACCTAGTAGCTCCCACGGCAATGGTTCCTGGGTGTTGACTCCCCCTAACCTTTTAGTGAATGTATAAAAGGCACGGCCCTGCTGCACTCGGGGCTGGCTCAGTCTTTGGATAGGAATCCGCTGGGCCATTGTCGGCACTAATAAATGCTGCTTCTCCCCAAAGGTCTCCGTGTCCCAACTCCTCATTCGTAGTTCCCGCGGTTCCTGCAACAGTATGGAAGAATTGTAAATGAGGCACAGTTCAACTTACATCGTGAGTGGATCTCATGGCAGATGAATGCAAAATAATATTATTATCTTCTAAGCTTTAAATGATCTTTCTCATGTGAAATAGATACTGCAAATCCAGTTTGCTAATTTTCCTTTATACAGACTCAGAAATCTCAGATCCAAGGCTGGGTTCAAGAGTCATTTCTAGTCTTCGACAATAGTTTCCTTTGTTGCCTAAGTTCTGTTTTTGCTTCTGCGAACATCTGCTATCATTCTTAAAATATTAGTTCTCTTAGATCTTAATTTACATTTATAGCCATAAGGGGGTGCTCTGTGCTGAGGTGTGTCCACCCAGTTCATATGCTCAAGTCTCAATCCCCAGTACCTCAGAATGTGACTGTATTTATAGGTGGGGTGTTGAAAGATATAGTTCAGGTAAAATGAGATCATTAAGGTGGGCCCTAATCCAATATGACTGGTATCTTTATAAGAAGAGTGGATTAGGACGCAGATAGACGCAGAGGGAAGACCACGTGCAGGCCTCAGAAGGCTCACACCTACAAACCAGAGAGGTGCCCACAGAGACAATCAACCCTGCCAACACCTTGATCCTAGACTTCTAGGCTCCTGAACTATGAGGAAATAAATTTCTGTTGTTTAAGCTACCCAGCCTGTGGTACTTTGTTATAGCAAAAACTAAAAATAGAAAGCTAACACACAGGGGATTATATGAAATTTTGGAAGAAGTTATCTCATAGTAGAAAGAGCCCATAATCCTGAGTTGCTGGTGCTTAGAAAACAACTGTTCTATATAGGAAATGATGGGCTGCAGACAGATATCTTTAAGTTTGGAGTTTTATGCTTTAATAGTCTAAGACAGGCATGAAATTCAGTGATATTCAGTATCTTTAGCCTTCTGGTTGTATATGGTTCAATGTACCAACTGCTTTTGGCATAGGATGTTAAACATTTTGAACTCAACTACAATTTTTTCTTAAGAAATATATGACTAAGGATGTTCAGGTCTGAACTGAGAGGGGGTTTTTATAAGCAATCACGCCTTTTACCTTCATGTGATCCCCTAGCTCAACATGCTGCATATTAATTTTATTTTGGAAAAAATATTAGACATCACAAGAGCAGGGAGAATAGTTCAATTGTTAATTAGATGACCCCAATAAAGACATCACCCAGTTTCAACAATTATCAGAATTTTTATCATTTTCTCTATTTACATCTACCTATCTATCCATTTTTTATGAAGTATTTTTAAACAAATCCCAAATGTCATGTCTTTCCACCTTTACATATTTCACAATGCAGCTCTAGAAACATGGATTTTTAAGATGAGGCTTTAAGGTATTACTGTATTTAGCTAAATTAAAATCATTCTGGTATCATCTTAGATTAGTCGAAAATCATATTTCCATGGTTGTTTCGTAAGTGCCTTTTCACAGTTGTCTGTTGGATCAAATAGGGATCTGAAGCAAAGTTGAAACACTGTATTTGTTTTTTTATGTCTCCTAAGTCCTTAAACTGGAGCAAAGCGTTCCAGCCTTCTCCCTGCCCTTAATTACTTACGTTTCTCTTTATTGTAGAAGCTGTGTCCATTTCCTGTGGTGTCATTTAACTTGACTCTCCAACGTCCTTACTTCCATTTCCTGTAACTCCAGGTTAGCTGTAGATTCAGGTTTCACATCTGGGGAAGAACACATCGTGAGTAGTGCTGTGAACAACACTCTGTATCAGTGAGGCAAGTAATAATGTCCGCAGCACCACTCTTGGTTGTTGACTGGTGGGTTTAAGTTCTGACATCTGATCGTTCCATTCCCATCAACTTTTTATCTAACAATAAAGGGGCAACTGATTGATGACTGTTGCTTGAATAACTATTTAATTAGGTAGGACAAACGGTTATTTTCTAACCATATTTTACTTTATAGAATGCAACAGAAAAGGAATTAAATATACTGTAAAGATTCAGGTAGAAAATAGGTGTGTTTATCTATGTCATCTTAATATCACTGCATTTAATGATTTCAACCGAGCACTAGTTTATTTATAGAATCTGAATTTAAGTGTGGATATTTAAAAGCTTTGGCAAAATGGCAAAATTGAAGAAAAAAGAACTCATTGGATTTAAGAAATTGATCTCTTTAGCAGTACACCAACTTCGTAAAGACACCAAAGCATTGTTTAATAGGATAGCAGAGGTGGAAGAAATTTTAGAAATCGATAAATCCAATCACATTCAATTTAAAGAAATGAAAACTATAATAGTGAAATGACAGATATAATCCTCAACTTTATCTCTCAAGAGCTATTCTAATATATCTTCCTTTTTCTCTATATACCATTCCTTCACATATTGTCATCCTGAAATACAAAAGGGACAGATTAAGTTGTAGTTTCCTTAGCTATTTCCACTGGTTTCCAGTGGTATATTTTGTTGTTTGTCATTGACTTTCTCCCATTCATTTGAACTTTTGGAGATCTATACACTCAGTATATTTTAGTTATTTGCATTTATTATTTTTTTTGATGCTTGAGTGCTCACATCATTGGCAGGTGCTGGCCTTTCCAGGTTGTCTCCTCTGTCCTTTGACAAAAGCTATCATTTTCTTGCTTTTAGGCATAAACTCTAAGCAAATCTCCAAATTTCCTATGCCAAATATGGAATCAGCCATTTGCCAAAAGAGCCATTATTCCCCTTCTGGGTGTGGGGAAGTTGGGGTTCCTTTGGCCAGAATCCTCACTGAACTCAAACCACCTGATGATGTAACTGGCCTGTTGCTAGGCTACCGCTTCCACACCTTTAGATAATAAGCTATTATTGTGCTATATAGAGAGCTCGGCCCAGTGCTCTGGGCGGAGACAGAGACGCTAGTGCTCGACCTACCAACGGGAGAACAAGCTGGGTAATAAACCCTTTCACCCCAAAGAACATTTTGCTGTCAATTTCTTGGACACATTGAATCCATTGCGAACTTGCCGGGGGCTGAAACCCATTGGCAAGACACTGGGGCTCTGAGAACCTATAATCTAAGCACAAAACCAGGAATGATTTGTGAATCTGGACCATCAGATTTGCCTCTCTGGGTCATGGGATATTCCTTTTACTATTCCAAAGCACTTATTAAAGCAAAAACTATGTAGGTCTTTTAGTTTAATTTTCTTCATTCAGAGCTCCCTTTATCATCTAGTAACATTTTTCTGAATCTTTTCATTAAATCACTTCAAATATCAACAGAAGTGTTTTGTCAATACAGTATACAATGTAGAAGTACATTACTAGAGTCGCATTACCTAAGAGTAAGAATTCAGCTAATATATCCATTAATGAAAATTCACAGGTGGCCAGTAGTATGACAAATAAGAAAGGGTATGGAAAGAAAGGCTGTAAAAGCAAATTTTAAATGTGAAGTGGTAAATTGTATACTGTGGAAGGTGGTAGGGGTGACTTTCAATGCTTCTGTTCTTACTGTTTCCCTGGGCAGCAGCAGTTATGGTGGGAATAACACATGTGATTCTTGTCTGAAATACTATTTCCTTTACAAAAAGAAATATACATTTGTTTCTAGAAGTGATTGACAGGAAAAACAGCTTATAATGTCCTCCTTTTGCTATTCTAAGTGGGCCAAAATAAAAGCATCACTAAGGGGTAGCTCCAGGTAGCTTAGAACTTGAGAAGAGCTTAAGAAATATCTAGGGAAACTCCTTTATGTAAGTATTTTAGTAGTCAAATGGCTTGTCAGAGTCACATAGTGCAGAGATCCAGCAATAGGGAGAATTCATCTCATAGCTCTCTACTTCTGCATGTTGCTCTCCAGTGAGGAAACTCACCTACTGTGTCCTTTCAGTTCTTTATATAAGAGAATTGGCCTTAATACGTTGGGATTATTTTTAATAAACATGCTGTCCATCTTATATTTTAATGTAATTTTCTAAGAGGTTTCTATATGTATGGCTATATGTGTGTGTATATGTATATATATATTTATGCTGACACACTATCAAATAACAGTAAAAAGGGATTAAATGATTAGATACAATCAATCCTATAAAGTAGGTCACATCCCACTTTGTTGTATGTGAAATTTCCATAGTATGTAAATATGTAATTATTATTTGACCAGGATATTTTCCCCCTTAAGACACTTTCAGAATCCTGTGAATCATCCTTGCTCTGCTGGGAGGAGATATGAGTAACCACATTTTGTGTTGTCTTACTAAACAATTTGGAAAACTAACTCAAATTCAGTCACTGACATACAAAAGGAAAATTACTTTCAGGATATCCGTCTGACTTTCATCCTTCAAAGAATACTCTGACGTGCGATATTGATAGTTTCGGAGACATTCCAGGGCCCAGGGCTGTTTTACAGCAGCTGCTTTATTGATCCGACCACATTCAGTTATTTGTCATGGTCTTTCCTAAAAATCTAACTTGCTTGTGTTCAGAGGTGGAAGAAAAGAGCCAAAAATACTTGCTGTTGCCTCCTAGCAAAATAAACACTCTGCCATTATCCAGTTACTTGAGACTTTCACAGGCTGCAAATATTTCAGGAAAAGACGGATTTCAAAATTACTAAGGGGATAAGGACTATAGAAAAAAGAAAATTGTAGTAGTTAAGGATATGGGCTCCAGATTCCTATAGATCTGAATATCTTAGTAGTTATGTGATCTTGGGCACATTCCTTAGTGTCTATAAGCTTTAATTTCTTTAGTGTCTATAAGCTTTAATTTCCTTATTTGTAAAGTCAGAATAATAATTGGAGCTTTGCAATAATATTATTCTGAGATGATGCATAAACTTTTATCCGTTGGTAATGATAACTGAAACTAAAGAAAGAAAGGGAACTAAAATGTGTTTGATGTAATAAATGTTGTCTTAACAAGTTCCCTAATTATTACCTAATTTAACTGTCTCCAAATCTGTGAAATAACTATTAATTGCTCAAGGTAACATTTCAGGTTCCCCTTCAGAGTCAAGTTCACAGTAGTAGAAAGGGAATAATGCTCATAGAAGAGATCATATGTATTCTTGGCCTTGTGGCTATCTTAAGATTATCATAAATGGCAATATAGAAGTCCAAAGTCAGTCCACAAATTTCTTAAGTGAAAATTCTCTTAAGTAAAATAAATTTGTTTCCTTCTAAAGATAAACTTATTCAAGAGAGTGAGTTAGTTAACAAATATTTGTTTTACCTGAAACAAAAAACTTGTTGCAGCATTATAATTCCACTATCTAGCTATAAGTAAATACATAAATTATGTATATATATATATATATGTATGTGTGTGTGTATATATATACATATAGTGCATATGTGTTTTTTGAATGCAAATACGTCTGCAATAAAATTGTTACTGAATGCCTGCCAGAGTCTCCAGAATTGGATAGATGAACATAAAGGGTTTCCTAATGCTAGGAAGGGTTGCACGGAGAAAATAACCAGGAGAATTTGGAGGCATCTCAGAGTTAAAATCCTCTGTGCCTAACAGCATAAACCTGAATTGAGGCCATTTAGATGGTATATCAAAGTAAGGTCTTAAATGTGTAAGTGTTTTAGATATTGAAACTCATATGTAGGGTGAAACATAATGTGGTTTTAAGAATCTAAAAAGTGGAGACAAATGACAGGTAAGAAAAGGCAATCTTGAAATCTGTTTTGTAAAGACTTTCTTCAGTCTGTGTCAGGTAATGAGTTAAAGATTCCCTCTGTAGTTCTCAAAGTTTTTCCATGTACAGATTCATATTGTATTGCAATTATTTGTTTTGTAATGAATCCTTTAAAAATGAGTGAGCACATGCACACACACACACACACACACACACACACACACACACACACATTCGCACAGTTCTCTTTCCCAAGGATACATACAGAATACTTATTATCATGTATTTCATAGGCTATAGGTCCCCAAGGTTGGAGGTCTTTATCAGAAAACAATGAACAGTGCCTTAAACAAGACTGGAAGTTTATTCTGCTTTTACTTAAAGCTGGTAGGCAGACAGAGAATAGAATGAATAAAATAGGGTGGTTGTACTCCATGAGGCTATCCCAGAACTCTGATTCCATCTGGTTTTTTTTAATTCTGATTTTAATAAAAAATCATTGGCTTTTTTATATTATGATGCAGAGCAATTTTTGGGTCCTGACAATGAATCCACTTGGTGTTCCTGTTCTCCAGACCCCTCTGTCTGCCTACTTGGAGACTCCCTTAACTACACAAAGAAGTGTGTACTAAAGGATATATCGGAGCAAAACAGATGTAAATTCCTGTCCTCGTTGAGCAGGAGATAACGAACCTATTAGGTGTAGCAAGTATCAAAATTTCCCAAGAAGTTAGGCCCCAAATACTGAAAGCAATATGTGAAGGAATGGTATATAGAGAAAAAGGAGGAGATATTAGAATAGATTGTGAGATAAAGTTGAGGATTATATCTGTCATTCACTATTATGGTTCTCATTTCTTTAAAGTGAATGTGATTGAATTTATTGATTTCTAAAATTTCTTCCACCTCTGCTATCCTATTAAATAATACTTTGATGTCTTTAAGAAGTTGGTATACTGCTGAAGAGATCAATTTTTTAAATCCAATGAGTTCTATTTTCTTCAATTTTGCCATTTTCCCAAAGCTTTTAAATATCCACACTTAAATTCAGATTCTATAAGTTAAAACTAGTGTTCAGTTGAAATCATTAAATGCAGTGATATTAAGATGACATAGATAAACACACCTATTTCCTACCTGAATCTTTACAATATATTTAATTTCTTTTCTGTTGCATTCTATAAAGTAAAAGATGGTAAAAATAATTATATTGTCCACTTATAATAACTTCATAATTTGGTTTCCACTAAAAGACTACTAGAATACCTTACCTCCAAGATGTTATTAAGGCAGCTTTGAAATTTAATTTTGATGTATTGATTTTTTTCCTAGGGGATAAGAACTATTCCAAATGGAAAATATGATTTGTAGTTTATTCTTTACTGGTAGGGAAAAGCCTACAGGAAATTTTAATAAAGTAAAATAGCTATACAATAAAATGAAAATCAGAATTAACTTTTGCTTATAATCACATCAGTTGTTAAAATACCCCAGGTAAAGTAAGGGCACTTTGGCAGTTGGTTAATGCTGGGTGAGGGAGGGAAGATAATGATCTACTTTCGGTCAAGACATGATTTAATGTAAAAAAATTGTTTGATTCTATAAAATTCATTACTTATCTGTTTCTAGGCAGCTGCATCTGGGGAGGTCTCTCCCTGCACAGTAGGTGAAACCTCAACCCGGACATGGGAGCGTTCTGGACTCTGATCAGGAAAGAATTCTTGACCAGGTCAAACAAGTGCCAGCAAGAAAGGAATTCATTACAGCAAGAGTAGAAGCAAATGTCAGCAGCCATGCAGGCGGTAGAAGCAAATAAGGACAGAGGGAGGAAAGGGAAGTTCATTAACTCCTGCTTGGCACAGGGCAGATCCCTTGCCAACTCCTAAAGCCAGGGTCACCTGGCATCCAGTGTCTGCTTGATACGCATGGCATGAGAATTATATCCCTACCACCCCAGGATTTGGGGGAGCCGTGGAGCACTGGTTGGAATGAGTTTATGTTCTTCCATTTCTCTACTAGTCTGAAATAAAACAGGAAGAGAGAAAAGGATTGTGTTAAGACTTGAAAGATGAATGAAATAGCAAAATGACTGACATTTACCACCAGAGGTAAATCTGCAAGTTCTTATCTTTATCATGGAAAAGAGTTCAGAGACAAGTGCAATTGCCTTATGCAACAAGAAAGTTTATTTGATATAAGACAATACACACTCAGATGGGAGTGCAGGCAACTTCAGAGAGGAGGCGCACTCTAAGGGTTTAGGGATTGGGGTTTATAGGGCTTTTTGGGTAAGGGTCAGCATAAGTCATGATGTATACAGATGATTCATAATTCCTTTGAAGTTTTTAAGAATAGGGTTATTTAGGTGACTGTGTTGGTCCAGATCTCAGCATTCTTTACCCACATAGGTTCATTTACACTTAGGAGATTTCTCTCTCACCATGGTTATGAAGTTACTTAATTGATTAAGGGGCTGGAAGAAGAGGAAAAACAGCATATATATTAAGTTAAAGAAAAAGCTGGGCCTTTTTCACAGACTAAGTAGACTTTACAGTGTCAAGACCCTTGTGCCATTGCCCTGCTGTTGGTCTCACGTCATTAAATAGAGTTACTTACAAATCTATGATTTTGTTAGAGAAGAAAGGAAGATTTGTAAATAACCTATCTTTTATTGACCAACATAACCAATCCATTATTTTCTATAAATTATTTTGTTTAAATGAGCAGGATTAGGAAGAAAATATCCAAACAGTCAGAGATCAGTCATCTCTTTTGTCCTAACACCCAACAGGACAAGGACCATCGTTATAGCCTAGCCATGCACATGTTTGCTTTATGCTCTTTAGTGCCAAGCACCGGATGTGGCACAGGGCAGGCACTCAACAAGTATGTCTGAGATTAACTTGAATTGGGTCTTGAAAGAATTTATACAGTTTAAAATTGAACTCTGCATTCTGTGTACTAAAGCATAATTTGAAACTTAACCCACTGTTATATTTGTATCTTATATGTGTATCTTCTTCTATATTTCCAAGGTTTAAATATAGCCGAATATGCATTTATGTTTTATAACATATGCCAAGGGCAAATTGTTTTATTAAAATGTCATTTATAAAATCTGGACTTTTATATTATTATTCATACTGGCATTTTTTTTTTTTAAATAGTTCTCTGTTGAAACCTCTCCTTTGCTATCCAGGGGAATCCTCTCCCTCTGTTTAGTCTTCTTGTATCGTCCCAGCTTCTTCCATTCTCACTACATGTTTGTATATTTAATTCATGCCATCCCGTGGTCCTGTTAGGTAGAAAGATAGACATGAGTAGCCAGGAAAGGGAAGATAAGGTTCAAGGAAAAAACTGCACAGGTGGGAGGTCCCATGTGAAGACAACAAAGGCTTTGCCAGGCGATAACTTCGTTGCTTATTGGGACCAGATTCCAATGTGGACACAGTCAGACAAAACTCAGAACTGCCCAGATCATACCTCATCATGGGAAAGGACATGCGTACTGTAAGGGATGGCTATGTAGATGGACCTGGCAATCAGATTACCCACCCCTTGTCAATCAAAGAGACACCTCTTAGCCAGAATGTATTGTAAAGGCTTCCTGCCTAACAAATCAGGGCATTTGTCTACCTCAACTCTGGCCCATTCCTCCCTTGGAGGGCATTCAACTAAAATTTTGGCTCTGCTTCACTATTGTGTCTCTGCCTTTCAATTCTTTGTTTTGGTGGAGACAAGAACGGAGGAGAATAAATGTGAACCACAGCAGTCCTGTCCAGAGGGCAATGACAGGGTCTATCTTGTAGCCCCAGTATCTTGCAGTACCTATTAGAGGCACTTAAAAATGGTCCTTAAAATTAAAATAATTATATATTACAAAATTACATTATTTGTAAAGAATAGTTTAGACAATACTTATCATTGAATTGCAAGGCAACCAAGAGAGGAGAAAATACATCCTTCTGCAACTGGCCATAGAAGCTGAACCCCAGACTCATCTTGGCAGTGCGCTCACTGGGGACTTAAACCTGGACATGTATACAGGGCTTACTCTGCCACTTCCCATCTGTGCCATTCCCAAGAGCAGAGCATACCCTCACGGAGAACAACATACTCTTTTGTGACTTTATTAAAGCCTTTCCCAGTGCCCTTGAACCTTTTTGGGAGTCACAAAGAGCTGCACCAGCACTCTCTTCTTAAGGACTTACAACAAAATGAAAAAACTCTGAGTTTCTGATTTTTAATGGCCAAAGAGTGAACTTTCCTAAATTCATTATTTATAAAATGTAAATATAACATTTGTGTGCAAAAGGTCAGAAACAATCATCTATACATCTTCCAAGCAAATTAACCTTAAAATGTAATTTTTTACAAGTCAAAAGAAACTCAGTGAATTTTGCATCAATATAAAGTTGTTTTAATTTACAATTTATTTAATACTTTGGACCTATTTTTTTTCTCTCATAAAAGAATGAAATAATTTACATCACTGTTACTAATAATTTACAACCTTGTTAAGGGTTGAGCAGGCCTCATTTATATAAGACATGACGTCAAACTTAGGTTTTTCTCTTATCAATATGTCTACACTCTGCACTGCAATTTTTTTAATGATTCAATTGATTCTGTGTACAGGATGGAACCCATTCCTATTTCTGAATGTCACATCTGAGGACACATTATTACATTTCCTGAATAGTGATTTCCTTCACACAAAATCAACCGATAAAAACACTTTAAAGAATTATTTGTTATTCTGGCAACTGGCCTGCTTGTAAAAATTGCAATTAATCTTTGTGTAGAGCTTTGTTCCCGTGGGTAAAATTGCAATATTTCCAGACTATCTCACCTGGCTTTAGTGCATCTCCACACAATGGGCGTTTCCAGAGGGTGGAGAAGAGTAGACCATCTCCATATCAACAGGTGATTACAAGGGTGAGCAAGGGCTTATCTGGACCCAAGAGGTTGGGTGTGGGCTTCCTTCTTCTGCAGCCTGGTCATGAGAGACCTGGGAGAGCAGAAGTGGACTGCTTGTAAAAAATAAATGAGTTTCTCCCACCTTATTTCTTCCTTTGACTGATTTTTGTTTCAAAGGTATTTTGTCCCGAGATTTTACCCCAGTTACAGCTCCCAAATGTCTTTCTCTTATAAGAAATTCTTTGAATTTTTTTCTCTAAAAATCCTTTTGTTTCCACAAACGTATTATAAACACAAACTAGGAACTGAAAAACTGCTAGTTCTTTTGAATTAATCATAATGTGTAAATTGTATTTCAAAAAATAGTTTATTTGAATTCAACTGTGTTCATTGCTGAGTAAAACAAGAACTATTTCGTTATGCAGTGCAAAACAACACAGAGGCAGTAAGTCAGGAATTAGGTGGGTAAAGGAAGATCATAATCATTAAGTACACCTTAATTTCCAATGTCTATTTAAAAAGAGTAGCTATCTTTTTATGTAGCTTTCTTATTCATGACTCAGAGCCTTACCTCAATGCCTTTTCTCTGCTTGCTTTCCCTTCTAAGTCCTGCCTTCCAACTGGTATTTATTATTTCCCTCAAACTAGAGCTCTTCCAGAGAATATGACTGGCAGGTCCATAACACACACTAAAGCTCCTAAAATCAAACAGTAATCCATCCAAAGTGTAGCCCACCAAAAGGAATCGAAGTAACTATGCGGACAACCATCTCAGTGTGTAGAAAACAGTGGAGAGCACTGGTATCCTCTCAAGCCAGAGATCTCCTGGCACATTCCCCAGAATACCTGCTGCTTAATTCTAAGTAGGACCAACTACATCTACATGAATTGTGGTTACCAGAGTAACATGGAAACATAGTCTCTTATTCAAAGAGCAAAACAAGGATTCTCCTTTCTTCCGCAATTTTTCTCTTACTTATTATGGTGTTTTTACATTGCTATTTCATGCTGCACTCAAGGCACAGAAACATCGTAGGATTTGAGCAGATTTTGCTAGTTGCCTAAGGCCCAGTACAGGGACTTGTTGTCTAGTGTGGGTGCCTGACCCCCACCATTTCTGACCCGGACCCTGGCCTCTGAAGGGTATAGTTGCCAGGTAGGATTAGGGATGGAGACAGTTTAGAACCCATCCTGAGAAGGCAAGGTAGTAATGGGAGGCGAGACTACACTCCAAGGCCCTGGGGCATGCTCAGTTGTCTTATCTGATCTCATTTAAAAAACACAAATTCAAAGATAAAGTTAGTAAAAATTTTAAGGCAGCATGGTACCCATTCCTGAGCACAGGGCCCTTGGGCTACTGTCCTGTTCTTATGGCCATGCAGCAGTCCATGGCTGCAGGTGATAGCATGGCAGGTTTTGCTAGGAAGTGGTAGAAGAATGGATAAGATAGGTATGGAAGAAGCCTACCCTTGAACTGAAATCTTTTCTAGATTTGAGTTGAGTCTTGAGAGTAGACTGATGTTACCATTACATCCTAGCTCACGACAATAGCAATAAACCATGATCTACAGTCACAGGCAGACCAGAGGTTAAGGAATTGAATCACATTATAAGCCTGAGTGGATGGTTGGGTCAAGTAGGGCCATTTGGTTCAGTGTGACCAGCACTAGCCCTGGGGTTCAAAGCTGCTACCTGGAACCAGAAATGATCATGTTCCCACCATTATCTTTTTCAAGGGTCTGCTCCTTATTTCAGGGCTGCTATATTCTCCCTGGGTTTGGGTTTGGCTCCTTTGTATGGTTAAATAGTGTTGTGTTTTAAATACAGTGTTCCAGGGCTTCTCTGCCCTGCTTCCTCTCACCACCCGCTAAGCTCTCCACTTCTCTGCTCTCACTGCTCTCTCTACGCCCCCACCCCTAGCACCAAGAGGAACTCTGTGGGCGGATCTCTGTGGTGACTGGCAGATGCCTGGCCAATCACATCCGGGTGCTTGTGTGTTTCCTCTCTGCCCCCTCCTGGGCAGACATTCCCATGACTGACTCATGGCTCTGTCACTAGTAAACATCCTGCTGCCTATAGGTATGCAAACAGGCTCTTTCATGTATACAAGGGGCAATATTAAAGACAAGTGAGAATTCTGGTTGTAAATTTCCATTTACCTACAGTATGTTAAAGCACAAGTATGTTCCAATGACTCTTTTTTCTTTTTTAAGCCAGAGAGGATCTTACCCTGCTCTGATTAAACCTGTTATTTCTCATGGTCCTCCAAAGTCCACTTGCTCTTTGCAGATGGCTTTGCCTAACTATCTCCTATTCTTCCTATATGACATCTAGGTTAGGAATCTCTGTTGTGAATACCTACTATCTGCCAATTTCATAATCTTTAGTTATGGCATATAGTTTAAATTAAATATTATCTTCCCCATAGTCTTAAGCTCTGTGGAGGAAAAATGTTCTCTTATTTATCATTGAATTCCTAGGGTCTCACAGTGGCTGCCACATCAGAACCTCAATAAGTATTAGTTAAATGAATGAATACTGATCTCAGAATTTTGTCTATGGGAGGCAGGTATGATGAGCTGATGAGATTTTTTGAGTAAGAAAATACCAAAAGAATTCATTACAGAGTGAAGTCCATCATAACCCCAAGAGCAGCCATTGGCACATCTCCGTGTCCCTGCTCCTTGCACCTGGCATAACAGTGAAGAGTGAATGGTGACTGGATTTCCATCATCCCAGCTTCATGATATTTTTGGGGTCATTTTGACTCCTCTAGAGGCTTCATCACTGGAAGGTCTGCTACAGCCACAGCTGGGGCTCTTTCCACTGTGAATGCTGTTTTCCATCCCATTGGGCTACATCACGTAGAATGAACTTTAAAGAATGGGAGCAGCTGTTATAACATCTGCCACAAACTGACAGTGGGTCTTTCCCAAAAATGCTTATCAATTTTAGAGCCCTTTCACAGCAAAATGAAGAACAAAATGCAGAGTCTGGTAACAGAGGTGGCTGTGGCTACATACCCAAGAGCTTCAAAATCTGTGCCCGGTTTGTTATTAGTGCATCTACCAGTAAAAAGTGCTTTGAAAGGACATCAGTAATCATAGTTTCAGCTATTATGGACCACCTGGTTTTGAATCTGCTAGTTCAAACGTGTTGGGGAATGTTAGGATACCAACCACATTGAATACACATTGTGTTTATCCATTACTTGAATACTTCCAAATGGTTAGTTTCCCAGTTCCTGACTTCACAATTTTTACTGTACAGAGTATATGGTAATTCATTTGATTAAGTCAGTAAGTCAACTTACACTTTTATATTTTTAATTAAAAGGAAAATATTTATATCACGAAAACAAATAGGAAACAAGTAAATTTGCCATAAATAGGAATTGCAAAAATAAAATGTAAACAAAAGTATTCCACTAAACATAAGCAAGATTTATAAAATTTAAAAAAAAATAAAAAATTAAGATAGTCCATTTCAGTGTCCTTTAATTTAAGGCAAATAAGAAGTCCTTTATCAACAATAAAACTGTGTGAAGGTGAAGGAACTTCTTTAGGTGGGAGCTTCTCAGAGAGATCTGAGTGTGTGAGATGCTGCTTCTCCCTTTTTCTTCTTGGTAGCAGGTGTGGCCTCAGAGATCTCTGCCCAGGTGGGAGGATGTCTGCTCTTCTGTGGTAGCTCTTCTTGAGAGGGGCCGGAGAGGAAGGAGAAAAAGTATGCTATTTTGCTACGATTGAGGAGGAATTTCCTCAACCCCTTGAGTTTCTTCTAGCTGGTCTAAGAATCAAACTGACATGAGACAGATTAACAGGATAAAAAAAACCAAAGTTTAATTATGCATGCACCGGGAAGCTTAGACGTGAGTTCCTAAGACAGTCAGGAAGAATGAGGTATGTATGTCATCCTGAAACAAGTAGAAGAGGGTACAGGTCTAAGACTTCAAAGGAAATGGGAAGCAACCCACAGGGATATGAAAGAGGAAATATTTGATAATTAAGTATTTGCTCAGCCACACAGCAATAATCAGCGGGCACAAAAAAAGGAATTTTAACAGACAGCCATATCCTTTCCTGACGACTACACCGAGTTTACCTTATAATATATCTACCTAAGGTGACCGCTCTCTTCCCGGAGTGCGCCCTCTATCAAAGTTCTTTTTATGCAGTCGTGGGGTGAGAAGTCAGTCAGGCTTTTGTGCCTGGACTGCTCTCAATCCTGAAATAATATGCACGTCAAAATGGCACATCTTGGGGCTTGTCCTTAGTCCCTACATTACTCGGGGGGTTGTTTTTCATTCTCATGTTGTCCTTTAATGTTACCTTTATTTATTCTCACATGGGAGTGTGTTGAGTTCGCCTCATTTTAAGGCTCAAAATAAACTCATCAATTAGCTAATATTGTCTTAAATCATGAACTCCAATCTGGAGTAATAAAAATAACATACTGGTTTTCCATCTGTGGGTAAAATGGCAATATTTCCAGGATCCCTCACCTGGCCTTAGTACATCGCCATATCAATAGGTGTTTCCAAGGGCACAGGGAAGTAGCCATCTCCTTATCAATAGGTAATTACAAGGGGGACTAAGGGCATATCCGGACCACAGAGGTTAAGTGGGGTCCCTTTTTGCAGCTGGGTCGTGAAAGACGCGGGTGAGCAGAAGTGGACAACTGCTTATAGGCAATAAATAGGTTTTTCCCACTTTATTTCTCCCTTTGATTGATTTTGGTTTCAAAGGTAATTTGCCCTGGGCTCAGAGAAAGATTTTCCCCTTGGAGTTACACCATCTATTGCTCTTTGTTTCTCAGATTGTTCAGAATAGGACAAGAAGAAGGTCATTATTTTGAGAGGTGACCTTCTGTGATTCTCAACCTATTGGACAGTAAGAATTAGTTCCTAACCAGAATAAGGTGATTTTATTGAATTTCTTTATTCCAAGAAGCCAGCTGAAATGATTTCTTCAATTTTTCCTTTTTTGAATGTGTTATTTGGTCTTATCTGAAAGGTGATGGAAGAGAGATTTCTTGTTTATTCCCATCAAATTTAGGAAAATATGTAAGAATAATTTATCAAGATTTTACAGTGCTTCTTTATAATGTTAAAATAGTCTTGGAATTTTCAGATAATGTGAAGTGAAACTGTTTAAAACAATTCTGATTGATTGTCCATATAAATGCAGTTATAGTACTGCTCTTAGGGCCATGGGTATAAAATGTCTGGTACAGTAATGATAATTATAGCACTTTTAGGTATTAGTAGCCATCCAATTCCTAGAATATCTCTTTTAATTTTGACAATGACCCAGGAGATCGGGTCTCTTATTCCTTTCTTTTCTGCAGAATAAACCAAAGCTCAGAAACATAGAGTTTCCTAAGTCATACAAATCTTAAGACCCAGTTGAATCCCAGTTTAGGCCTGTCTGACTCTAGGCCAAACATGATTTCTGTGTTTTCTTCCTCTGTGGAGCTGAATTGGAATCTGAGGTGACAGCTTGGTCTTCTACGAGCATGTGGTGCATAGGGAGAGAGGCTTTAGGTAGAGCTTGTCATCTGTGATAAGACATGTTGGAGAGCCAGTGGAGTGGAGGTGGAGAGAGGGTTTTTGGGGCAGTAAAGGCAGAGAGCAAAGGCTTAAGAAAGAACATGGAATATACTGGAGAAGGCAAAAATTATTTTGATTTCACTAAAGGAAGTGATAGATAAGTGAAAGTTTCACTGACATGATAAATGTACAAATCCAGACAGAAGGACTTAAACTGTTGTGGTAGACAGTGGGAGGGGCAGGAAGAGAACTGACTTTAAATGAATTTTTTCCTTGAGCTGTTGGAGGTTGAGTTTGTTCTCCTTGGTTCTTGTCCCCACTACAGCAAAAAGTTGAAGGGCAGAGACACAGTAGTGAAGCAGAGTTAAGGTTTTATTTGAGTACACTTCAAGGGAGGAGTGGGCCACAGTCAATGTAGACAAAAGCAGGTTTACATGAATAAAGCAGAAAGGAAGGAAAAGCAGAGTTAAGGGAAGCTCATTGAATTCCTAATTGGCATAAGGTATAATCCCCTGCCGACTCCTAAAGTCAGGGTCACCTGGCATCCAGTGTCCGTTTGAATCTGCACAGCGTGGGAACTAAGTCCCTACCACCCCACGATTTGGAGGAGCCACAGGGCACTGCATGGAGTGAGATTATGTTTTGAGAACTTTCCAAAGGCAAAGAGATTTTCAGGCAGGCTTCTAAGGAGCATGATTGTATAGCTGCAGTTCCTTCCAGGTCACCCAGGTTACAGGAACTAGCAAGCCCCAGATCAGAGCTCTCAGCAGCCCCTCCCTACTTAACTGGAGTAGAAGAGAGAGACAGACATACTTGAAGAAAGGTGAATGCAGGCAATTGCAGACAGGAGGGGTGCTTAACGATATAGAGTCTGGGGTTTTATAGGGCCTTTTTGGGTAAGGGTCAGCATAAGTGTTGACGTATACAGGTGATGCAGAATTCCTTTAAGTTTGTTTTAAGAGTAGGGTTCTTTAGTTGAATATGTTGGCCTGGATCTCAGCATTCATTGTCCACATAGGTTTATTTACACTTCTAAGGTCTGTCTCCTGTCCTGGTTACAAAGTTACTTGATTAAGGTACTAGAGGAAGAGGAAAAATATCATACAAGTTCATTTAAAGAATAAAAGGGACGTTTTGCCCACTAAGTAGATTTTACAGTGGCAGGATCTAAATGATACAATGAAGACATGGACTGTGCTTGGATACTTTTCTTTATTTGGGAAATATCCCGACATTCCAAGTTGCTCCTGGCCTTTGGAACTTAAACTAATTAACTCATTAATTCAGGGAGTCCCTTCTGGCTCTCTGGTTTTGCCTGTTTAACTCTTGGAGTCCCTTTTAGTGTGCCTTACTGGCTTTATTCTCTCTCTACCTGACTCATGTCTATTTTTCTGCCTAACAGAGCCAGTCATGGAGTAAGAAACATTACAGATAATAATTATTTTTTTCTTTTATGAAAGTATCATTGAAATACAATTTTATGATGGTTTCAAGTACACAAAACAGTGGTTCATCATTCACCCATCTTATCAAGCCCTCACTCCCTCCATTGAAGTCACTATCAATGTCATAAGATGTTATAGAGTCATTAATTGTATTCTCTGTGCTGTACTGCCTTCCCAGTGACCTATCTATGTTGTGATTTCAAGTAGTGCCCCTTAATCCCCTTTCCCTTTGGTAACCACTACTCTCTTCTCAGTGTTTATGAGTCTATTGCTTTTTTGTTGTTTCTTCTGTTTCACTTTGTTTTTATACTCCAAGAATTGAGTGAAATCATTTGGTATTTGTCTTTCTCTGATTTATTTCACTAAGCATAGTACCTTCTAGATCCATCCATTTTGTTGCAAATAGCAGGATTTCTTTCTTTTTTATGGCTGAATAATATTCCATTGTATATATGTACCACATCTTTATCCATTCATTTATTGATGGACATTTGGGTTGCTTCCATATCTTGGCTATTGAAAATAGTGCAGTAATAAACATAGAGGTGAATATGTCTTTTTGAAGAAGAGGTTTCTTTCTTTGGGTAAATTCTTAGGAGTGGAATGACTGGGTAAAATGGTATCTCTATTTTTAGTTTTTGAGGAACCTCCATATTGATTTCCACATCAGTTGCACCAGTTTATATTTCCACCAACAGTGTAAGAGCGTTTTCTTTTCTCCATATTTTCACCAGCATTTGTTGTTTCTGTTTTGAAAGTGGCCATCCCAGCTAGTAGGGGTGATATCTCATTGTGTTTTTTATTTGCATATCCCTGATGATGGTGATGTGGAGCATCTTTTCATGTGACTGTTGACCATCGATATTTCTTCTTAGGAAGAGTGTCTGTTCAGGTCCTCTGCCCATTATTTGTTTTTGAGTGTGAGCTCTTTTTTGGATATATTTTGGATGTTAACCCTTTATAGGATAAATCATTGACAAATGTGTTTTCCCATATTGTAGGATGTCTTTTTGTTCTGCTTGTGGTGGCTTTTGCTGCACAGAAACTTTTTATTTTGATGTAGTCCTATTTGTTCATTTTTTATTTTGTTTCCCTTGACAAAGAAGATGTTTTCAGGAAAAAGTTGTTCATATTTATACTCAAGAGATTTTTGCCTATGTTTTCTTCTATGGGCCTTATGGTTTCATGACTTATAGTCAGGTATTTGATCCATTTCAAATTTACTTTTGTTTATGAAGTTAGACAATAATCCAGTTTCATTCTCGTACACATAGCTGTCCAGTTTTCCCAACACTAGTTATTCAACAGACTGTCCTTTACCATTGTATATTCATGGCTCCTTTATCATATATTAATTGACCATTTATGTGTGTGGGTTTATATCTGACCTTTCTATTCTGCTCTATTGATCTATGTGTTTGTTTTTGTGCCAGTACAATACTTTTTTGATTACTATAGCTTTGTAGTAAAGCTTGAAGTCAGGCAGCATGATACCCTCAGCTTTGTTCTTTCTTAGGATTGCTTAGGCTATTTGGGGTCTTTTGTGGTTCCATATGAATTTTAGAACTACTTGTTCTATTTCACTGAAGAATGCTGTTGGTATTTTGATGGGATTGCATTGAATCCGTAGATTGCTTTAGGCAGAATGACCATTTTGACAATATTAATTCTTCCTACCCATGAGCATGGGATAGATTTCCATTAATTAGTATCTTCTTTAATTTCTCCCATGAGTGTCTTGTAGTTTTCAGAGTAAAAATCTTTCACCTCTTTGGTTACGTTTATTCCTAACTATGTTATACTTTTTGATGCAATAGTAAATGGAGTTGTTTCCCTGATTTCTCTTTCTGCTAGTTCATTTTTAGTATATAGGAATGCAACAGATTTATGTGTATTAATATTGTATCCTGCAACTTTGCTGAATTCAGTTATTAGTTCTAATAGTTTTTTGGTGGACTCTTTAGGGTTTTTTATGTATAATATCATGTCATCTGCAAATAGAATTTAATTTCTTCCTAACCAATTTGGATGCTTTTTATCTCTTTGTGTTGCCTGATTGCCATGACTAGGACATCCAGTCTATGTTGAATAAAAAGGTTGAGAGTGGGCATCCTTGTCTTGTTCCTGATCTTACAGGAAAAGCTTTCAGCTCTTGCTATTAAGTATGATGTTGACTTGAGTTTGTCATAAATGGCCTTCCTAGGTTGAGGTATGTACGTACCCTCTATACCCATTTTGTTAAGAGTTTTTATCATTAATGGATGTTGAATTTTATCAATTGCTTTTTCAGTATATATTGAGATGATCATATAATTTTTGTTCTTTTTGTTGATGTCATGTATGATATTGATTGATTTAAAAATATTATACCATTCTTGCATCCCTGGAATAAATCCCAGTTGGTCATAATGGATGATCTTTTTGGTGTAGTTTTGAATTTGGTTTGCTAATAATTTGTTGGGATTTTTTATCTATGTTCATCAGGGATATTGGTCTGTAATTTTCTTTTATGTGGTGTCTGTCTAGCTTTGGCATCAGAGTGATGCTGTCCTCAAAGAATGAGTTTGGAAGTATTTCCTCCACTTCTACGTTTTGGAATACTTTAATAAGAATGGGTATTAGCTCTTCAAATGTTTGATAAAATTCAGCCATGAAGTCATCTGGTTCAGGGATTTTGTTCTAAGGTAGTTTTTGATTACCAATTCCATTTCATTGCTGGTAATTGGTCTGTTCAGATTTTCCGTTTCTTCCTGGGTCAGCCTTGGAAGATTGTATTTTTCTGGAAAGTTGTCCATATCTTCTAGGTTATCCAGTTTCTTAGCTTATGATTTTTCATAGCATTCTCTAATAATTCTTTGTATTTCTGTGGTGCCCATTGTGACTATCATTTTTCGTTTCTTATTCTGTTTATGTGTGTACACTCTCTTTTTTTCATGATAAGTCTGACTAGGGGTTTATCTATTTTGTTCATTTTCTCAAGGAACCAGCTCCTGGTTTCACTGATTCTCTCTATTGCTTTATTCTTCTCAATTTTATTTATTTATGCTCTGATCTTTGTTACGTCCCTCATTCTGTTGACTTTGGACATCATTTGTTCTTTCTCTGGTTTCATTAACTGTGAGTTTAGCTTATTTATTTGGGATTTTTATTGTTTTTTAAGGTAGGCCTGTATTGCTATTATTTTTCTCTTAGAACTCCCTTTGATGCATTCCACAGATACTGGGCTGTTGAGTTGTTGTTTTCATTTGTCTCCATATATTGCTTGATCTCTTTTTAATTTGGTCATTGATCCATTGACTATTTGGGAGCATGTTGTTAATCCTCCATGTGTTTGTAGACTTTCTTGTTTTCTTTGTGTAATTTATTTATAGTTTCATACCATTTTATTCTGAAAAGCTGCTTGATACAATTTCAATATTTTTTAATTTATTGAGCTCTTTTTCTGACCTAGTATATGATCTATTCTGGAAAACACTCCATGTACACTTGAGAATAATGTGTATCCTGCTGCTTTTGAGTGGAATGTTCTGTAGATGTCTGTTAGGTCCATCTCTTTTAATGTGTTGTGCAGTGCCTCTGTCTCCTTACTTATCTTCTGTCTGGTTGATCTGTCTATTGGTATGAGTGGTGTGATAAAGTCTCCTAAAATGAATGCATTACAATTTATTTCTCCCTTTTAATTCTGTTGATAGTTATTTTACATATTTTGGTGCTCCTATATGAGTGCATAGATATTTATAATTATTATGTCCTCTTGTTGGAGTGACCTCTTTATTATTAAGTAATGTCCTCCTTTGTCTCTTGTTACTTCTTTGTTTTGTAATCTGCTTTGTCTGATGTAAGTACTGCTATTCCTGATTTTTTCTCATGATTTGCATGGAATATCTTTTTCCATCCCTTCACCTTTAGTCTTTGTATGTCTTTGGGTCAGAAATTAGTCTCTTAAAGGCAGCATTTAGATGTATCCATTCTACAAAATGGTGCATTCAGTCTATTTACATTTAAAGTAATTATTGATAGATATGTACTTATTGCCATTGTAGGCTTTAGATTTTTGGATACCAAAGGTTCAAGGATAGCTTCCTTACTATCTAGCAGTCTATCTTCAGTCACTGATTACTTTATTTCAGACACAATCTAAAGGTATTTTGTTTTTCTTCCCTTCTTCTTCTTCTTCCTCCACACTTTATATATTAGGTGTCATATTCTGCACTCGTTGTGTATCTCTTGGCTAATTTTGTGAGTAGTTGATTTAATTTTGTATTTGTTTGGTAATTAATCAGTCTACTACCTTTACTGTTGGTTTATTTTCTCTGGTGATGGCTATTTAGCCTCGGGAGCATTTCCACATAGAGCAGTCTCTTAACATACCCTGTAGGGATGGTTTAGTGGTGGTGAACTCCCTCAACTTTTGTTTATCTGGGAAATGTTTAATCCATCCTTCAAATTTAAATGATTATCTTGCCAGGTAGAGTATTCTTGGTTCGAGGTCCTTTTGTTTTATTACATTAAATATATCATGCCACTCCCTTCTACCCTGCAAGGTTTCTGCTGAGAAATTTGATAGTAGCCTGATGGGTTTCATTTATAACTGATCCCTTTTCTCTCTCTAGCTGTTTTCAATAATCTCTCCTTGTCCTTGATAGTTATCATTTTGATTATTACATGTCTTGATGTTGTGTTCCTAGGGTTCCTTTTGTTTGGCAATCTTTGAACTTCTATGACATCATGTCTATTTCTTTTCCTAGATTGGAGAAGTTTTCAGCAATTATTTCCTCAGAGAGACTTTCTAGCCCTTTGTCTCTCTGTCCTTCTGGTACCCCTATAGAGTGAATATTGTTCCATTTGGATTGGTCACACAGCTCTCTTATTATTCTTTCATTCCTATAGATCCTTCACTCTCTGTTTTTCATCTTCATTGTTTTCTTGCTGCCTAATTTCCAAGTCACCTACAACTTCTTCAACCTGTGTAAGACTGCTACTCATTCCTCCGTTGTATTTTTTCATTTCAGATTCTGTATTCCTCAATTCTGCGTGACTTTTTTGGAGGTCTTCTATCTTTTTGTTGAGGTCCTCCCTGAGATCTTTGATATTTTTCTAGTGATCTGTGAGTATATCTATGACTTTTCTTTGAAGTCTTTATCCAGAAGATTACTGATTTAAGTTCACTCAGCCCTCTTTCTAGTGTTTTGTCTTGTAGTTTTGATTGGACCAAATTATCTACCTTTTCATTTTTTCAGTGTTACCTATGGAGTAATAGCTTTATGAAGGAAGCTCCCTCTAGTGCCAGGAAGCTCAATTTCCTGTGCAGGAGTCCCAGACATTGGTGTGCAGTGGGTAAGGCACCTTTCTGTCCAGATTGTAGTCATATGATTTCAGGTGGGCTGTGTGGGCCTTCTGCTGATCCTATGAGCAGGCAGAACACTCAGAGTTGTGCTGCTGGAGTTGCTGTGGGCAGAACCACCCTCACCCAGCCTGCAGCAATGGTGGGGGATGCAGGCAAGTGGGACAGGCACCTGCCATGAGGAAGGAGCTCCCAGGGGTGGGCCACACACACATATGGGAAGTAGTGTCAGTGCTGTGCTGCTGGAACTGCCATGAGTGGAGACACCCTCCCTCCAGCCTGCCATGATGGCTGTAGCTGTTTGTGAAGGAGACCAGTGCCTGCCAAGAGGAAAGAGCTCTCGGGGCTGGTCTGCAAGCACACAGGGAAGCATGTCATTCTGTGAGGCTGGAGCTGCCATGGAAAGAGCCACACACTGTCTGGCCTGCTGTGATGGTGAGGGGCCACTAGTGAACAGGACCAGTGCCTGCTGGGAGGAAAGAGCTCCTGGGGCTGGCTTCTGCATGCAGCTCCCTGGCTGGCCCAAAATAGGGCTGAGCAGGCTTGGAGTTCTCCCCCTGCCCATCCAGGAGCAAAGTTTGATTTCACTGCTGGCTTGCAGGCTGCATGCCACCCTGAGGCATCTCCAGACTTGTTGCCCGTAAGAGGGATAGGGAGCTCCTGAGGCCTCCCAACCTACTGGGCTGACAGTGGGCTGGGGAGTTATTGTCTACCTGTTGACCTTCCTCCTAAGCAGAGAGCACTGTGAAATCCTTGCTCTTCTAGCACCCCTCTCACTGAGACAGGGACCATGGGCTTATACAGAGTAGGGTGAGGGGCTCTGGAAAAAGCAAAGCAAGAAAATCCATTGTGGGATTTGCTTTGGCCTGCTGGGGGGCCCAGCTTGTTTTTCTGACTTTACCCATGGCCTCTTTTCTTCCTCCAGCCCTAAACAAATGATTTGCAACCTGGGCAATGTAGCAAGCAAGCCCAAAACAATGTAGTAAAAACAGAAAGGATTCCATATTGAAAATAGGATTGCATCAAAACCCAATTAGTTAAAAAGTAAGTTTCTTAACAAACAGACAATAACTCAGCCCACCTTGGGAGCAAAGCAGGCAGACTTGAGTGATATGCTCCCAGACCAGGATGCTGCTATCCTGCGAGGAAATCAGAGCAGTACAATTCTTGTAAATAACCAGGAAGACTAATAAGAAACTTAGTGTTTTTTCAAAGGTAAACATTTTGGAACCACTTAGCAGGCATACATCCCTATCCCTTTGTCTCTCAACCATCTATAAAACCCCTAGACAACACACCATCCTGGGACTCTCTTGTCCCCTCCTGGCCTGAGCCAGGAGCTCTGTCCTCTCACTTTCTCCTCTAAATAAAAGCCTCTGCCTTGCTCTCCTACCTTGAGTGTCTGCGAAGTTCATTCTTCAACTCGCGAACAAGAACCCCGGCATCATCACTGCTAGGGATTCTTTCAAACTTCCTACTCTGCTTTCCTTTTTTGGAGGGCTGGTAAAGCGTGCCTGTTTTCCACTGGCAGCTGGGATTTCAGCCTCCATGAATTTTCCCCCTGTCTCTGTTGTCCAGTCCTACCAATCACCAGGGCACCCTGCAAGGTGGGCTCATGTTCCTGGAGCAGATCTCAAGGGACAGGTGTTCAGCAGTCCTGGGCTTCTACTCCATTCCCCCTCCATTTCTCTTCCTCCCACCTGTGGGTCAGGGTTGGGGGAAGATTTGAGTCCCATTGGATTGAAGCTTTGCCACTTTTCCCTTTTCTGTAGGGTCTTTTCTTCCCCAGATGCAGGTGGTCTGTTCTGTGGGCTTCAGGTTGTTTTCAGGCCCAGTTATGCTTGCTGTATTTTCGTGTTCTATGTGATTTGGGGAGTAGGTTTTTGCCTTGCTCTCTTACACCACCATCTTTTTCCCAGAATCCCAGGTGATAATTCTTTTAATAACTGTGGCAACCTATCAGGGAGAAATTTTAATTTCTATTATACATATGAAAAAATAAAAAGAGTTAACATTGTTACCAGGTTGAGTTTGTTTTCCCCAGTTCTTGTTCCCACTGCAACAAAGGCTTGAAAGGCAGAGACACAATATTTAAGCAGAGCCAAGGTTTCATTTGAATACCCTCCAAGGGAGGAATGGGCCAGGGTCAAGGTAGTCAAAGGCCCCTATCCGTTAGGCCGGAGACCTTTATATTACATTCTGGCTGGGAGGCACCTCTCTGACAAGGTGAGGTTATCTGATATATAGCCATCCTTCTCAGGGAGCATGACCTTTCCCTTGATGAGATGTGATTAGGGCAGTTCTTCTGCTTGATGGTGCTCACATTGGGATCTAGTTGGTACTGGTTTGGACTTGTCCTGATAGGCTGGAAATTATCTCCCTGCAAAGCCTGTTTTATCTTCATATGGGACCCCCTACGTGGACAGAATTTGGGCAGTTTTTTCTTTGAACCTTATCTGGTTCTTTTACCCTTACCTTCCACTTCCTTGACTGCTCATGTCTATCTTTTTACCTAACATTCCTAATAGCATATTGCTCTCAGTCACACAAGTAGCAATTGATAGTTCTTAGATTTAAAGTAATACCTCAGAGTATTAAAAAGAGACATTAAAACAAAGTAGGACTGCTAAGAAAGGAAATGAGAAGGGAGGAATTCATTCAGTAAATCGCATTTAGGGTGGGCAACATATTATCAAGTAGAAATCCTACCTGCTAGTGGATTGTAGGGCTGTTCTGGTTTAAGAAGGGTTCTTGGGAATTACAGATTAGTAGACCTGACAATTCCCCCCTACTATGCACCTCAAAAATTAATTCCTTCTTTGTGTAGCAGTCGAGAGGTTTGGAGGGATTAACCCTATCCTTCATTCTAGAGCATCCCCTACTTTGTCATAGAAATTCTATTTTCATTGCCACAGTGATTGAGTTCTGGCCACACGCTTTGATTCAAGGGAGGTCCAATCAGTGTAAAGCTCAAGATTTTTATTTGATAGTAGTTAACAGGCCCCCTCTATTTCTCTCCCTGACTGTAAACACAGAGCCTTGTTGCTGTTAAAACAATCTTCTTTTCATGGGGGAGGTTGGCCAGAGGACAGAGCTAATACATTGAAGAGGGAAGATTCACTAAGCTTGAAACAGCCTAACTTTGGAAGTTTTAGCTGCTTGAGTCTTTAAATCCCCCAATAAATTAGTGTTTAAATCAATCAAGGTTGGGTTTTCTTAATTGAAATGAAGAATTCTGATATAAAATTCGATATAATAAATGTATGCTTTCAAGAAACAGACCCTAAAATGTGAACTATGTTGGGCGGTATGGCAGAGGTAACAAGTACGACTTACTCAGTGACCAAGAGGGTCTTAATGCTCCCCTCAGCTTGACTAAACCTAAGACAGGCTTCTTCCTGACTCTAAGACCCTCATTTTCCTTTACTGAGAACATTTACCTAGAAAACTTGTCATTATAAATCCTTTTTCTGTTCCTTTGAGATGTTTATAAATCTTTAAAAGCCTCTTTACAGTTTTACAACACAAGAATGTCTTTCTCAAGGAGCTAGGTGCCATCCCTTTTAAATGTAGTCATTGAAGGATATATAGCCCATATCTAACAATCTCTCTGGGATGGTTGGGGACCTAAGTTTGGTGGGCCCCTTGCTCTAAATTATAACCCTACTTCTTATCATGAAGATACAAAAAATGTTACTTTTCTTTTGGGTAGAGCCAATTAACAAACATAGATGGCCCATGACACTTTCTTTCCTTCCTTAGTTCATAAACACTCTCCTGTCCTTATTTTGGCCAGGTTGAGCTCAGATTTGGTTATGGTCTCTCCCCTATTGCAATAGTATTGAATAAAGTCTCTTATTTGTTTAACTTTACCTGGTACAGTTTTTGCTTTGACACCACTTACTGAAGTCAGCAAGGCTTGATAAATAGTCACAATAATTTTAATGAAACTGTAGCCTGTTATCCTTTGGGATTCAGAGAGCAGCACTGGGGGATTTGATAGCAGTATTTTAGGGATAACTGAGTGTGTTACCTATTTTGTACATATTTTAGTAAGGTTCTACTAGAAAGCAGTACACTTACTTTGAAAACAAAAAAAGAGAAGTAAGGAAATATGAAATTGCTAAGAGAGATCCTTTCTGCCTAAGGTCTGCAATTAAAAGTTATCTATGGTTCATTAATTTGAAGACCCAGAGATAGAAAAGCAAACTTCTCCAAACAAAACAGATTTTTATGAGGCTGGTGACAGATTTAGCAGGAGATAAGATTGGAACCCAAAAGAAACCTGACCCTTTAGGCTTTTTTCTAAGCTTTTAAAGTGTTATTTGGCTGACAAAGGAAATAATCAGTCCAGTTTCAGTGTAGTCTGAGGACAAAGGACTAGTAACCTGTGTATATCCAAATTAAAGCTTTATTTTGAATGCAGAAACTATGTTTTTGTTAGATACTAGAAATAAGTACCAACACACTATTCTCCAAAAGTCAAAATTCCAATAATTTGAACTTCAAATGTCTTTCTATTTGATGTTATATATCAAAATATTATTTAGTTTATATTTGTATTTATTTTGTAAAGATAGAAATACTATATTTATTTTTCACTTACATACTTCCAACTAAATTGTGTTACATTAATTATATGCTACAAAACCCAGTCCATCCCCACTGCTCAATGAAGGATCTGAGTATTAAAATATTAAGTGTTCTGCATATTTAATTATAAAATATCCAAGTCATTTATTAGGCATAATATATATTATGGGCGGAAAGTATATAACCTGCCTGATGATTTGCTTGATAAATGTATTTGTCTTTTTAATGAGCTTCTTTGCTAAGGTGGTTAGAATGATTAATGCGCCAGAGCACACCATCAGTAACCTTGAAAACCAAAAGTCAATATTTGGGAAAAATCCTCACACAGTGAAATGCAGTGGTGAAAACTGCAGAAATCTCCATAGGGATGCCAGCCAGTTGATTAACAGACATGTTTGACATGTTGCTACTTAAACAGGATTAAGTGTACTGGATAAGAGATGGGAAAAAGGCAAGTAGGGGGCGGGGTCTCAGAAAAGCAATATAACACAAGAATCGTTAAGCTCCATTATCTTCAAACGGATTTGATAGTTCAGATTACTAATTGCCCTGTCAGTAGAGCCAGAAAATATAGTAAAAGCTATAATTTGCTCAAAGAAAAAATACTTAAATTCATTCCATAACATATCTGTAATTACCTTTCATTGTAATCAATTTCTTGACCCTAAGAATTACACAGTACATTTTGTATTTTCTATGGAGGGAAGATATTTGTTCTAGGATAAAATTATTTAATATCATAAGGAGTTACTGGAAATAAAATTCATAAAATATAAGGCAATGAAACAGAATGAGAAATTCATGATAAAAATGAAGATTAAATAGATCTTGTCAGTTGTTTTGCAAATTTCTCATGAGCTCAAAGTAATTGTGTAGCCAAAGAAAACTGACTTGCACCCCTCAGATTCCCTTTTGCCAGTCTTATTTCCTTTTCCACCTTTTCTGCTCTCCTATTATTGTTGCAATATAAATTTTTCTATAAATAACATACATACCCTTATGAAGATAAAAGAGAAAGGATTAGAAAGAAAAAGTATATTCATATTTTGTTCAACTGATTTTCCTTACATTTACAATTTTATTTAGACCCCAAGCAATAGAATGAGTTATAATTTCATGAATAAGATATATAATCATAAATGTTTAAACAAATTTCTAGATTCTTTTGAGCTAAGGTATAAAGGAGGTACTAGATTATCTGTTTTGTACAGGTATTTTTTAGTTAAATATGTCAAACTATTTTGCTTTATATTTTAGTAGTGGCAGATTGAATAGAACTTTACTGACATAGCTTCTGCTCACACCACATCATTTGAGCATGGCATAAATTTGAGAGCACAGACTTTTGAGGCAAACCTCCTATTTTTGAATCTTGGTTTTGATTCAACTTGGTTGTGTGACCTAGGGAAAGTTAGTTCACATTTCAGCCTCAGATTCCTGTGCCTAGAACAGTATCTGGCCCCATGTCAAAGCCAAAGGCCAATTGTGATGACAAAAAGTTAGTTCATTAAGTCTTCGGTAGCAAGTAAGGCAACATGCCACACAAGGAAATGTTGAGATACCTCAATTAAAGGGAGGGGGAAGTGACTTGTTATTATAGGATTCAATTTGGAATGAGATCAAGGATTTTGAATTGGGTGTTGTCAAAAGTGGGTGTAATTTTTTATTTGGGTAATGCTTTTCTAGGGGTCAAGAAGGGCAAAGAGCTAAAGCTGTCAGTGAAATAGCAAAAGTCACTTGTACAAGCTGGAAACAGGATATCTGATAAAATCCGAGGTTACATAGCGTGGCTTTTTTTAATCTTTTTTTCAGGCATGAAAATGGAATTACCTTTACACTCATGGAGATTCCTCATTGGATATTTATGAAAGTGATGACGTCCACCAGGAGAATTCCACGTCTTCGTTGGTAGCACTGGGTTAACCAACAGCTGACAGGACTACTTCTGACTTTTTTTATGTTTTGTTATCTTCCTCAGTTCTTCTTTTAACCAAGAGCTAATAAAGGCAGGCTGCAGGACGTTTGAATTTGCTCATCAGAAAGCTGCTCAAATAACATTTTCTCTAGTTGAACTAAAGCTAGTCTTTCCTCTTATAGGATAAGTTATCATCTAATTTCATAATGGCTACACAGCAATAACTTTAAGAACTCTGGGAGGGATTCATCAGCAAATCTCAACATAGGCATTTACCAGAGAAAAGAAAGTGACTATTAGTCCCTGTAATAGACTGAAGCCAGGAGACAAGATGACAAAACCATGACTACAACACACATATTCCACCATCCAGATGTTCTTTTTCAGAGGGTGTTTTTTTCCTTTTTTAGTTGATCTGACAATGGACTCTTGCATATAGAAACACCAGGAAGCATTTGCTATATCGCACTTTCTTTCTCAGCTAGTCAAATAAGAAGTCAAGGGCTAATGTGATTGTCCATAATAACACTGGATAATTGTAAACTGGTTTGTTGGATATCTAGAGAAAAATTGATGTCCATAGAAGAAAGAATATTGTGAGACCACAGAATGTGGATCAAAATTAAGAATATAAGAATCATTTATGGCAATAAGAATGAAATAATATTTGACACCTATAAGAGAGAAGATTTTATGAGTGCAGTTAAACAGGACTTGCAAAGCAACCAACTGTTACATAAAAAGAGAGCCCTACGATTTGTTTCCAATCTTATTGTTAGGTAGAAAGATAGACATGAGCAGCTGGAAAATGGATGGAGGTTCCCTACATCCAGGCCTTCTTTCTCCTCCAGGAGAGTGGAGATTTACTCTGCAAATTCAAACTAACAACACTGGCTCTACTCCCCTTAGGCCTCCCCTGAAACACCCCAGAACCTAAGTCTTCTATGGAGAGTTTTGGTCTAAACAAGATAAGGCTCTCCATGGGGAAAGGGAGCATGACACCCCAGAACCTAAGCCTTCTACAGAGGGTAGGGGTCCAAATAAGCCAGCACCCTCAGAGAATCCTCTACTTTCTTCTACTCTGCCCCATACCCTGGGTCCCCTCCACCAGACTACAACCCCCTGGGGTCTTCAGCCCCAAACCCCCTGCAGCTCCCTAATCTTCCCATAGTCTAGGTCCCTGATCTCAAGGGCTGCCACAGTGGGGGACAGCAACCTTTCCGCCACAGAGGTCTGTCCCCTCTTGGTGGCAACAGACGAATTTGGTCCCCAGCTTGTGCATAAGCTCTCCTCTTTCACTGAACTTAAACTACATAAAATAGACCTGGGACACTACACCGACAATCCTGATGGTTATATAAAGAGTTTTCATATGTAACACTTGCCTGTGATCTGACTTGGAGAGATGTCTGGGTCATCCTGACTCAGACTCTCAGACCCAGAACTAGAGAGAGTGACTCGGGAGGCAAAGAAATCTGCAGATGGTCTACACCTAACAGATCCTAATTATCTCGTAAGAGACACAGCTATCACCAAGATGGATCCTGGATAGTATTATAATAAATATGACCAAGGTTGGTTTAGGGATTAAATTTGCATAAGGGCTGGGCTTAAGGCTGGCAGACAGAAGGTCGTCAGCAATACAGAAGTCTCTCTGTGACCCAAAACCCACTAAGAACCCAGCTGCCTTTCTAGGAAGGCTCAAAGAGACACTCATTAAACATGCCAATCTGGACCTTGACTCATACGAGCGCAAGCAAGCTCATCCTGAAAGATAGATTTCAGACCCAGTCAGCCCCAGACGTTAGGAGGAAACTCCAAAAGGTAGCTCAGAACCCAGAGGCCATGACAGAGGACGTGCTCACCACAACAACCTCAGATTTTTAGGGCTCAGGAGAAGGAAAGGAGGAAGGAGACAAGACACCAGGGGAGACAAGACAACAGAAGAGGCTAGGCATGCCCTGATGATGGGAGCCCTCTAAGGCCAAGGGCAGCCCATTGGTACACCTCAACTACACCCAAGGATGGCTTCACAGGGGGCTGCCATCAGCTGCCAAGCAGGACACTGGGCCAAAGAATGTCCCTGTAGGGACAGGTCATCTGTCACTGCCTGCCCAAGATGTGGAAAGGCAGTGCATTGGGATGCCCTCTGCCCCATGAACTGAAGGGAGCAGAGTATCTGAGGCAGCCCCAGGCCTGCGACAGCTCATCCAGGACTGACGTGGCCCCTCCCATCGGCCCCACTGCAGGAGGTCACCATCGCTGGACTGGAGCCAAGGACACCGGTGGATGTAGCAGGGAGGACAGTAAATCTCCTTAGGGATCCTGGGGCCACCCGCTCTGCTCTGACTTCCTTCTTCAGAACCCTCACCTCAAGGGCCTGCACTGTGCTGGGACTTACTCGTAAGCCAACCTCTCTGCCATTTTACTCCCCTGCTCATTACCCCTTTCACTGCCCACCTGTCCCCTCTTTGGGTCTGTACTAGGTTGTGTACATGGAACCTATTTTAAGCTCCCTTCTGGGTGTATTGGTTTTTATATTAACAGACATGTCCTTGGCTATGGCCAATCTGTTTTTCATGAAAGTTGACCAAACAGGTGGGACATATTCTCCCCCGAGCAGTAGGGCTTGTGGCCCTCCTGAGAACTGTGGAGGCAGCCACTGGAGGTTTTTCCCTAGGGATTCAATTCAGATTATCCCAGGAAACAGCTGAGAATTTCCAGAGAAGGGCTGCTGCCTTGAAAGGGCTTCAGAGCCAATCAGACTTAGTAGCTGGGGTGGCTCTCCAAAACCGCAGAGCATTAGACCTCCTCGCTGATAGTGAGGGAGGAACCTGCTGACACCTAAGGGAGGAATGCCATTTCTACATCGGTCAGGCAGGCCAAGTGCAGGAAGATGTCCACCAGATCCTAAACTCCACAGATAAAACTCAAACTTCAGGCACAGCAGCCTCAAGCTGGAAATCATGGCTAACCTCCTTCCTTCTACTCTTGGTATTTCCTCTGGTTTTACTTGACAGAGCCCTTGGCCCTGGATGCCCCTTAACCTCTTTATTCAATTTCTCTCTTCCCAGCTTCAGACTCTACATCTATAAACAATGATTCAGTTCAGACGTCCTTACCCTCCATCTATAAGGGACCTCTGGATTGGCCAGAATCCTCATCTGGGCATGGTGTCCCGGAGCCCAGGCCTCACAGGACTTAACCAACCAGTCATAAGCCCCAGACCCTGACTGACAGAGAACAAGCGGCGGGACAATGTCTCCATCCACAGGAAGCAGCCAGAGCGATCATCACCCCAGTGCCCCAAACACTGGGTCCCAGCTGCTTGAGGGGGAATGTTAGATAGAAAGATAGAGAAGAGCAGCTGCAAAAGGGGAAGATAAGGTTCAATGAAAGATCTGCCCAAACTGCCCAAGTAGGGGGTCCCTGTGAGGACAGCAAAGGCTTCACAGGGAGAGAGCTTCCTCCCCAGCCAGATCCCAACGGGAGCACAGTCAAACAGAACTAAGAATTTCTCAAAACACACGTCTTCACAGGAAAGGACATGCTCGCTTGCAAATAACCCCACCTTGTCAACCAAGGAGACCCCTCCCAGCCAGAATGTGATATAAAGGTCTCCTGCCTAACAGTCCGGGGCCTTTGTCTACCTTGCCCCTGGCCCATTCCTGTCCTGGAATTACAGCAAACAGATACTGATTTTATTCTAATACTATTGCCAACAACAGGAGAGAGCGCAGGCCAGGTCTGGAAACCCGACTCCATGGAGAGAAAGCCTGCAGCCTTTTTAAGAGCTAAGTTTGGGGAATCTTAGGCCATTTTTGCTTACTATTTGGCTCTACCCAAAAATAAAAGTAAACTTCCTCCTATCTACATTGAAAGAAGTAGTTTTACAACTTGGAGCAAAACCAAATTTAGGCTACCCCCCCCACCCCCCCCCGCCACAGAGGCTTGGAGACAGGGGACCCTCATCTTTAATAAAACTACATTTCAAAGAAGTGGTTTTACAAATTGGAGCAGAGTCCAAAACTACGGCTCCCAGGTTCTTGAGAAATACCTAAATTGTAAACCCAGCAAGAAGCTTTTAAGAAGATTTACATCTCAACTAATAGATATTTTTCAATACTTGTTTCCTAGCTATCAGCTGCTATTTCAACATCCAAAAAAGTACATAGTGCCCAGTTCAAGAAAATTTTTAAAAAATTACATCTGAGTGGCAGAGAAAGAATTTTCAATTACACGTTTTTTAAAGTAAATGCTCCTTGTAGAGTCAGAAGCCTTGATTCAGAAAAAACGCCTGTCTATTTAGTCAAGCTGAGGGGGGTGTTAGGGGTTTCCTGGTCACTGATCCCCAGGGTTTTCAGCTTCTGGAGGATTCCAAAGGCCACTTAGCTCAGGGTCTCCCAAAAGCGTGGAAGTGGAATGAGCAAGGAATGATGACTACGTCTTTCTAATTGGAAAACATGAATTCAAAGATCAAGACTTTTCTTGGTGATCACTGTTAATAGCATGATGACGTCCTTTTCATAGAGGCAGAAGGGTTGGCTAGTCTCTTTCTGTCTCTCACATCTTAAAAGGGCTGTTTCTCTGATTACCTGAGAAAGGCTGCTTCTTTCTTAATGAGGAGACGTTCTTGGCATAAGAATTGTTTCTATCCATATTGGTGTTCTATACGTCTTTGGTTGAACATCAGATTCCTCTGGTGCACGGAGTAGCCTTTTCTTTAGTCAGAGGGGAGATCCTCTATCAGGCTTCCCTAGAAAACCACGGAACGTCTAGAGCAGTGCTGTCTAATAGGACTTGTAGTGACGGATACGATCTTACCTATGTTAACACGGGAGCTGTTACCACACGCAGCTATTGAGCATTTAAATTGTGGCTAGTGTAATTGAAGAACTGAATTTATAATTACTTAAGTTTAATTAATTCAAATTTAAATCTAAATAGCCACATGTGGCTAGTGGCAACCCTACTGCAGAATGTAGAGTTTTATAGTTCTTAGAACTTTGCCAGTTTTGGGTTTTGGAATTCCATCCATACTCTCTACTTTTTCTGGAAGTTTAAGGATAAGAGCATTGATTTTGTTTTGTTGAGTAAAAAGCCTTCCAAAATTCTTAAATAAATTTCCAGTAAAATGCTCACCCCAAATGGAAAATAAGGAAAAAAAAATGACCAAAGCATTCTAAAGCATATGTAACATTTGTATAAATAATTGTTCGTTTTGTCTTGCTACCTGGCAGGCCCAGTGGAAGTCTATTAACCCAGCCATCTGAATTGATTTAACTCCTGGGAGCTAATATTCCAAAATGAATTTGAATCTGCAACAACACTGTTTGCTGGACGATGTCCAGTTTTAGTCTTTAAATATGACTATCTATTAACTAACAAAATTAAATCAGGATTATTCCAGGGTGTCTCTTGAAGTTCTTCATAAGGTATAGATAATTTTCTAGAAGGTTTAAAAATAGAGGAATTTTCATTCCTCAGGCAAGGGGAGGAGATTGCTGGTTTCAGGTTGTCGCAGTGATAGATAGTGACATATGAAGGGGAAAGAAATCATGAGGGTATTAACATATCTCCAGAGCTTTTAATTTATCCCGGAAAGTGTATTACACTAATCTCTGATTGATGACAGTGTTAAAACCTGCATATCTGGAAAAAAGTGTTTTGTAGACAATTATTATGCAATATATATATATATATGCACAAAGAGAGAGACTTTCAAATGCTGTAAAAAAATGAATTCTCTTAATTGTTCTTAAGTCATTAAAATTTAGAGAACACCAAAAACACCTGATTACTTTCACTTACCCTCCCATCCCACCCACTTACCATTTTATAAAAGTAAGATGAGGTAAATCTTTATTTTATTGATAGCCATTCCAGAAAGGCAAAATATAGTTTAGGCTAAAAAAAAAAAATCTTAACAAGTTTACTGTTCTGAATATGAACATGAAATCAAGAAGGGAAAAATCAGAATTTGTCAGGGGAGACATGATGTGAACATCAGGCATTACTTTTATTAGAGACAATATTTAGAAAACATACTGATTCAAAAATAATTATTAATAAACTTTTTATTGTCTTACAAAAAAGTTAATAGAATATTTGTTAATAGAGACTTCTGCTATGTGGGCACAGGATAATTTAGTCTTTTAGCAACAGTCTCAGAAAATTCCATATTTGATATTTTGGAGGGAAATTGATGGATTTGAGGTCGGGCAGGGACATGGGACGATCATCATGGTTAACTTTTCCTGCCTATGATGAAAAATGCTGAAATATAAACAGTATAGTAAGAACAGAAGGGACTCGATCTTAAGGCTAAGGTTCCATTTTAAAAACCAGGGAGTTAGGAGGTAAGAGTCCTAACAAATTCTCTGGTAATCAGATAATAACCCAATAGCCTACCTTAAGACAGGGCAAACAGTCTTAACTGATATGCCCCATTCTTTTAGGGTAAGCCCTGTCACTATCTTGGAGAACCGGACAAATAAATCCCTTGTGTTGGGTTTATTTAGCCAAATTAGCTGGAAGATTGATAATAGAGGAGAGGAGACATGGTGTCTCTCAGAGATAAGCATTTTGAGACAAGTCAAGCCTATGCCCAAAAACCTCCCCTCTGCCCTTCGCCCCATTCTTGAAAGCCTTAAAAGGCAGAATCCCCAAACATTCAGTGTGCCTCCTCTCTGAGGACACCCGCACTTTCCTTTCTTTATGTGTGTACTTTCAAATAAAGCTCACTGCTCAGAATATTGCAGTTTGTCTCTTTGCTGTTTCATCTTACACCCAAGTCTTCACTCTGTCTCTGCTTTACTCCCAATAGGTAGGAAGGGGCTGCTAGGAGCTCAGGTTTGGACCTGGATGTTTCTGTCACCTGGGTGACCTGGACGGAACTGCAGCTGTGTGATCTGCTCTTAGTAGCCTGACTAAAAATCTCCTCTCTTTGGGAAGTTCTCGGAACATAATCTCACTCCATCCTGTGCTCCCCAGCTCCCCAAATCCTGGAGTGGTAGGGACTAGTCCCCACGCTGTGCAGATCCAAGCAAACACAGGACGCCAGGTAACGCTGGTTTCAGGAGTTGGCAAGGGAATCTGCCCAAGGCCGAGAACTTTCCCTCTTTCCCTCTGAACTTCTCTGTTCTCTGCTGCCTGCAAGGGAGCTGCCATCCCCTGGTGCTTTTGCTTTAATGAATTCCTTCCTCACCTACACTTGTCTGACCTGTTCGAGAATTCTTTCTCATCCAGAATCAAGAAATCTCCCCATCTAGGCTGAGGTTTCTCCTAGTGCTTCATCTAGTGAACAAGGAGAGACCTCCCCAGATGCAGCTACTAGGCAACACAATGATTGCCACATAACAGATTTATCAATATCCTGTTATGTACATGTACATTTATATACACAGATGTATAAATATACAAATCTCTCTTATTGCTCTACCACCCTGGAACATTGTCCTTTATTACTCCCAATGGGAAAAATCTCTTAACCCATGTCAAGATGATGGGAATGAGAAAGGGAAAGTAGAGGGCAAATTGCTTCCTGAGTGAGGATAACTGCAAGTTGTACATACCAGGTCATTTGCATCTCATTGGCCAAAACTTAGACAGAGAGGCAGTTTTAAGCACAAGGACATTCTGGAAACATATTGTCTAGTCAGGTTTCATATGTTCTAAAACTAGCAGGGGGAATAAGAACGCAGGATGGTGGCAGGATTCTACTGGTAGACAGTACTTGGCTGCATGCCATTAAGAAGCAATATTAAATAATTAGATAATGTTTATAAACTAGGAGTGGAAAAATTTCCCTTCTTCCTTTCTGGGTTCTTTGGCTGGTCTAACAATAAGGTTAATATAAGATAGATTAACAAGAGAAAAACAAAAATTTAATAACCTCCCGCAATTCATGGGAGAGACCAGGAAAATTGAGTAGCTCTTAGAAATGGCCAAAGCCCCATACTGGAAATATTGTCTTCAGCTAAGGACACAAGATGTTGGGGGTGAGGACTCAGTTAGGGGAGGTTCCCAGGAAAAGCACAGTAAACAAGGGTAAAGTTGTTATGCAAATTTAAGATATTGCTTTCTCCATTGATCAGGCTTTCTAGTGTTTGAATCACCCTTCTCTTCCTGGTACAGTGGAAGGATACCCTTAAAAATGAAGATTACCCTTGTAAATGTAAATATCTCTTTCAAAAGAGTAACTTCCAGCCAGTTTTTAAGGCTCCAGCCGTGTCTGCCATTTCTTAAAAATAACCAATAAAAATAGTCAAGACCCCAGAGGGCCATATTTGGGTATGATAAATAATGCTCCCCTTCAGTATCTTAACATGTAGATGAACACATATCCATTTCACTCTTGGTGAGTGAAGTTTCCTTTTTAAGTGAGTCTACCCTTTTTTCTTCCCTCTTCTACATCTTTATCTTGCTCATAAGAAAAGGATTAAAATGTAAGTTCATCCATAAAATGACTCATATGTCATAGGTTCTTCACACACACAGTAAACGTTCAGCCATATGCACAACTGAAGTGATTAAGGAAGTAGTGCAAACATTCTGCATTGCTGGGGAGCAGCTTGGCTCTCAGTGGTATCATAACATCTCCTGCTAGACTAAATAGATGCTGAGAAAACAAATGTGCTGGTGGGCAACATGAGAATTCAAAGCCAGCTTGACTATTTAGTGTTCCAGTACCCAAGCCAACAGTCTGTCTAAGCACCTCTTTGGGAAAGCAGAACTTCAACTTGGGAGAAACGTTCGTATGTTGCAAGTGAATTTCCAAAAATGAAAACTACAGAAATATTGCTTTAGGATCTGTGTTACTTTTCAGGGTTCCTGACAGACAATTTCCTCCTAGAGGGAATAATTTTACAAAGAAATTTGATAGTTGACTTGAGAAAACAAATCTTTCCTAAATATTTTTCTGTTTCTGGGGTTCTTAACAACCTTGTCACTCAAGTTATTTCCATATGCTTATTCCAAACTTTGCCTGTTGTGAAGGCTGGCAGCAAGATCATTATTTCTTATTCTTATTAATTTTTTTCTTTATGAAATACGCTACCAGAGAACAATCTAATGACCAAGTTCTATACGAATATAAAATTATAAGTAAAAATATATAAGCTCTATGAGGATAGAGAGATTTTTTTTTTTCTGTCTTGGCCACTATTTATCCCAGGTTCCTAAATATTGGCTGGCCCATAGTAATCATTCAAATATTGTTGAATGGATATTGGAGATTTTTAATATTAAAACTCAGCTCATGAGTGGATTTGAGTGGATCTGAACAATTTCTATGGAATATACTTTTTAGGAAGGCGGAGGTCATAGAAGTGAAGGTTCAGAAATGAAATGAGAGGGTTTGGGTAAAAATGATGGTGTCAGGTGCATGCATGCCAAGTGAATATACATAAGAATGGTAATTGCTCTGCAGTGAACTATAACAAAGAACTTCCAGTCACAAGAGAAAGCAATGTTGGCATTATGTCTACACCTATTTCTGTAAGATGAATAACAGGAATTGTGAAAGTCGTGCTGTCTCCCATGTTATAAATCATTATATTACTATTAAAAAGTCCAAAAAACTATCAAACAGGTTTAAAATGTGGTGTACTTAAAATGCTTACAGTTAACAAAAAACACACTTTGTAACACACACTTACAAACTCACACACAGGTTTCTAATAGTTATGCTTCATTTGAAGATAAGGACAAGTTTATATTTGGGGGCTGTCCTGAATGTGAGGCAAAGGTTAAATAATCCTTAGGCACCTGTAGCTCTGGGAGGAGGGTGTTTCTGCCTAGGGCAAGGTTTTTTCATTTTTTATTTTTTATTAGGGTATTACTGATATACACTCTTATGAAGGTTTCACATGAAAAAACAATGTGGTTACTACATTTATCCATATTATCAAGTCCACAGCCATACCCCAATGCAGTCACTGTCCATCAATGTAGTAAGATGCCACAGATTCATTGTTTGCTAGGGCAAGTTCTGCATGAATTTGGTGAGACTGAAGAAAGGCCAGGCCTCAGAAGTTGGGAACGAAAGGGTTTTACTCTCATGGCTCAGTCTCTTACTGCACCAGCCAAAGTTGCTCAGCTCTCTCTCCCCCATGCATTCAGCCCTCCTCCCACACAAGGAGGAACCCTGTGGGTGGGTCCCTGGTGACTGGCCGGTACCTGACCAACTATGTACCAGGAACCGAGGGCAGGAAAGAATGGGTGCTTCCTCTCCACCCCTATCCTGGACTGACAGTCCCATAACTGACCAGCAGCTCTGCTGCCAGTAAACATCTCATACATTTTCAAACATGCTCTCATTGTATATCCAGTGGGCACTATCAAGGCCCGGCAGGAATCATGGTCAGGAAGTTCCATTTCCCCACAACTTCTCTTTTGATAGCCCCTACCCTTAGGAAAATCCTAATGCCAACTCTCTTGTTTCTGAAGCCTTCCCTGATGCTCTGGGCAGACTTGGGTGTACTTTCCAATCTGTTTTTGTTTTTGTTTCTTAACTTTGCAGGGCATCCATATTATTTTAATTATTTGTTTCTATGGCTGTGTTTCCACTGACTGAGAAATCTTTCAGCACTGCAAGAGACTGATCGTCAAATGTTTGTATCCGCCCCCAAATTCCTAAGTTGAAACCTGTTCCCCAATGTATGGTAAATGGGGCCTTTGGGAAATGGTTACATCATGACAGTGGAACCTTCATGAATGGATTAGTGCCTTTATGAAAGAGGGTCCAGATAGCTCACTTCCTCACTTCTGCCAACTGAGACACAGCCGTAAGATAGCAGTCTGCAATTTGGAAGAGTCTCTGATCAGAACTTGACCATGATGGTACCCTGATCTTGGACCGCCAGCCTCAGAACCATGAAAAATAAATTTCTGTGGTTTTAAACCACCTAGTCTATGGGACTTTGTTACAATAGTCAGAACAGACTGAGACAAATACAGAAACAATGAAAAGTATAAAATAACACTTCACCAAAAAAAAAAAAAAGGATCCAATGAATGAATGAATGAATGTTGGTCCCCTGTTCTTTCTTTTCCCTTATTTTGTTCAAATCCATACAAATCCCTCAAAGAAAGATAATTCCTATAGCTTGAGTTTTTAAGAATAGACTTTAAGACCTAAAATCCTACTTTTACCTAAGTACTCATCAGTACGACCACAACCTCCAAGTTCAATTTTTAAGAAAATATTTTTGTCACATTCACCTAGTTGGTCAGAATAGCCCTTTAGCAAACTTATGTGATCCAAGATATAATTTCATTCACTGTAGAGAAATAGATCAAGGTTTGAAGAAAGAATTTTACAACTGAAAATTATGTTTTTATGAGTAGTATTTAATTATACATGATATGCATACACTAACTCAAGAAGTAACATACTATGTTCTTCACAAGGCTCCGCAAAACTGATAGGAGGTTTTACACCATTGTGGGAATTCATTGAACAGAAAAGCTCTTATCATACTGAGTGTTATATTTTCCTTTTTCCTTTTGTTTCCTGGTGCCTGGGATTGCTCACCTCTGCACTCTCGATTCAAAACTCATTTACATTCTGGGGAAGGCTTTTACCGTGACTAATTCTGGTCTTCTCTCTATTCCCATGGTTTGTGTAACAAACTATGTTTGTTGCTGATTTTTGTTCTCATTAATCCATCCCTGACTTGACTACAGTTCGATTACTTAAGATTTTTGTGCTCTCCCATCTCTTCTCTATTCCCTGAATTTTATAGTACACTTTTTCCTTCATAACTTTCATTTACATAAAACTGAATAGCCGAAAAGAAAACTTACATGGTTCTCATGAGAAACCTATTTTTTTCAATATACTTGAAGATTAGTGTATACTAAGCTGGTGCACCCATTTTTTGTTCTCCTTATTAAAATCGAGAATGTCTTTTCCCCATCCATGAAAGGAACATAAATCTGAAAAGGCTCAAATTCAATTTAAAACCTAGGATTCAAGCAGTTTGAATGGGTATTAAATGGGATAAAAAAGCTTTTCCTCATCTCTCTTGAATTTGTTTTTATTTTTATTCTAGTAAAAATGTATGATCAATCTCTCCCTGGTTCCACAATAATCAGATATTGCTGCAGTCAGCAGGTGAAAAGGGAACAGTTTTTACAAAATGGCTTTATGACCAGTTATATAAATACCTATAGTTTATCTTTCTTGGAACTGTGTAATGTCAGACTGCTTGGCAAATGCTGGCTCAGGCCAATTTCTGGATCCATGCATAGCTACCTACATTAAGTATTTGTAGGAGTTTATTCCTAAGACGTTCACAAATTAAACTAAGTTACACATTTTGTCTCTTTACTATGCCCTGAACTATATGAGCTAATGAGAAGAGTGACCTATAGATATGAGGCAATTATGACTTTAGAAAGCATTGTAACTTTGAGAATGCATAAACTGTTTTTAGTTATTATTAAAATAATAGTCTGCTTGTTTTTTCATCTTTATAGTATATATTAAATGATCAGGAGTGTGGGGAGGAAGGAAAGAACTCTAAAATATATTGTCTGGTAAAGGGAAGACAATTCAATATTTAGCATTTGTTTTAGATCATAAGCTTGCATTGCAGCATGAGAATACCCCAGGAAACAATCTCTGAGATAAAGGCTAGAGGAAAGGAGATATACCATGAAACTCTCCAAGAATCAACAACTGTAGAAGAGCAGATGGGCAGAGAGAAAAGTCAATCTGTGATACAATCTCAATAAAAGCCTCAGTTATTTCATGGAATTGTATTTTGTGTTGGGGAGAAGATCAATTACTGTGGATAAGGATTACCCAGGAAGGTGGTCTTGGGAGAGTAGCTCTCTGAGGTTGAAACAGTCCCTCAAAGGGGTTGCTAGCTGAGAGGTGCCTGCCATCAGGTCTCCCAGAACCTGGAGAACAGGTCCTACTTTCTTGAAAAGGAATCCGAGCAGCACAGTGTCCACTGCAAATGAGCATGCTGTATGCCACAAATCAGTCATGCCAATTTATTAAATGCCTCCATTTAAATAAAAAAAGAAGTATGTAAAAGGAAATTATCAGTAGTTTAAAATTCATGAAGCAGCATAAGTAAAGTTATTCTAGTCAACAATATACCTATTATGCTAATTGCATCTTCTGTGAGATATTTTTGAAGAAGAAATAATTCATGTTATTTATGGAATAAGCATGTTAGAAATTAAGGAAACAGAAAGACAAATGAGGTTGTAACAACTCTCTTTATAATAGAGTTCACCACCAACTGTAACAAAGTTTAGAGGAGACAATATGGTGACATTAATAAATATTCTGTAATAATGAGTATCATTATGTAGGGTCAGACAAAGTGTGTTGAGTGTTAGAACAGTTCAGAAAGTTCATTGTATGTGAAATACTTCATACATAAGGAGCATTTGGACTGAACTTTGAAGAAAGAAGAGAATTTGGTTATTACTGATAAATACTGGATCAAAAAGGCAAGGGATTGTGAATAAATAATATGAGCAAATAAGTGAACCTAGAAGGCCCTGGCTGTAGATGGGAAACAAGAAATAAATCAGTTTGGCCATAGTAAAATGCATGTGCCAGAGAGAAGAGGGTGACAACCTGGTAAAGTCAGAATGAATACAGAGCCTTGGCTTCCAGATGTAGAATTTTAGGCTTTTTAGTTGTATAAATGAAAATTAAAATGTGTCAAACCTGTCAACTTCTATACCCTGTGAAAATATCATTCAGGAATTAAGGTGAAATAATGATATTTTTCAAAAACGCCAAAACTAAGAGACTTCTTCACCAGGGGACTCTCACTACAAGGATTGTTAAAGGAGGTTCTTCAGGCTAAAAATAAATAATTACAAAAAGCAGGCTTGGCTCTATCAGAGAGAATATAGTACATGGCCATGAAGAAATATGGGTAAAGTAAAATGCTTCCTTCCTTTAAATTTATTCTTAATATTATTGACAATCAGAAGCAAAAAAGTAACGTATACTGTGTTTTACTATATGTAGAAATAAAATAAGTGACAATAGCACAGAGAATGAGTGGGACCATGGAATTACGCTGTTGTAAACCTTTTACACTGTAAATGAGTCATATAATGATAATTCAGAATAGGATATTTTCAGTCAAGGATGTATTTTCTAATTCCTAATTTAGTGGTTTGCAAAGAGGGGTACCTTGTCCTACATCAGCATCACTTGGGAATGTGCCAGAAAGCATACTCAGCATTTACCAACACTCACAAATTTAGAAACTTTGGACGTAGGTAGGGCCTAACCTCCTATATTTTAGTAAATCATCCATTTTATTCTGATGGATGTTTAAGTTTTATACCAATATGGATATGGACACAAGCACCATCATGTGCCACTCAGGGTGTTTTTATTGGTTTAAATATTTTGGAGAGCCAGGTACTAATACATATGTTTATACCAGTTCACTTGATAATTCTTTTTCCATTAGTTTATTCTAAATTGAAATTTGCTAAGTAGGCAATAATAATTGCACATTGCACATAATTTATAATGTCAAATAAATGGGAAGTATCTCTATTCTCAGGAGAAAGTAAAGTGTTTGACCAAATATAATACAGTCAAATCATTTTACTATTAAAATGAATGTTATACCTATTTTTGTTACATGGAAAAGTGTCCAAAATGTGTTGCTTAATCAAAAAATAGATTGCAAAACCGAATGTGTAATGTGATTCTACTAATGTATCTATGTATCGTTTGGACAATCATATTTCTTGGTTAGAAAGTTATGGCTATAAATCATGAGCTTATCACATGGTTGAAATTTTTAAAAAGGCAAACAATTCAAAAAAGCCACATCACTGAACTCTAAATTTCCCTCCCTAAATGTCAAGCATTTTAAATGCTTCTCTTTTTAAACCTATAGTCATTATTTATGATTCATAATTAATATCTTAATATTTGTACCTGTTTGTTCATTTTAGACAGTTCAATATTGAATATCTACTTTGAAAATTACCTCATTTAATTAGTTCATTTGTCTCCCTAAATCACATTCTTCCTTCCTCTAAATTTATAAGTTATATAATTGTTTTATCTCATATCAAATATCTTAAAATTTTTAATTATGTACTTAAGCTTTGATCCTTGATTGGTCAATTTTAGATAATATTCTGTAATTCCCCAATATATAAAACAAAAACTTAGTAACTTAGACTACCTTCTTCCTATTTTCCATTTTATATCCCAATTTATGCCAATTCTACCATTCTTTTTATACTGACAAGGTTTATAACATTTAAATTGTATTCCAAAACTGTAATTATGTTTTATGACTATCAGGTCTAATTCAGAATTGTAAAAAATGGCATTTAATATTTTGTGATTATGTAAATAAAGTTCAATGTACAACCAGGCAATTTGACAGGATGGACATACAAGAAATGAAAGATCATCCTATCCCCTATGACATAAAGCTTGTGCCATTTAAAGAGAATGTTTTAAGATTAACTGGATAGATCAAAGTTATACCACATTTTTAAGTGTTTCATATTTTGATCAAAATTTTCACATTTGCATTTTTCTTGGAGTTTATCATTATCTTGCCTTTTCCCTAAGCACACACCTTTATTATATCCTTAACATGATCGTTTTTTAAACTTTTTTTACAGTCTTATTTTAGTTTCAAGTATACAACACAAGTTCAAGTTCAACAGTTATGTATTTTATTAAATCCTTACTCCCCACTAGTACAGCTCCTATCTGTCAGCATAGAAAGATGTTACAGAATCATTGACTATATTCTCCATGCTTTACTACCATCCCCATGACTAACTTATACTATGTTTGAGAATTTTTGTGCCCCTTTATCCCCTTGCCTTTCCCACAACCTCTCCCCCATGGTAACCACCAGCCACTTATCAGTGTCTATGAATCTACTACTATTTTGTTCATTTTGTTTTGCTTCTATATTCCACAAGTAAGTGAAATCCAATGGTATTTGCCTTTTTCTTCCTGACTTATTTCACTGAGCATAATACCCTCTTATTAATACCTAGGTCCATCCATGTTGTTACAAATAGCAGGATTTCTTTCTTTTTATAGCTAAATAATACTCCATTGTGTATATGTACCACAGCTTCTTTATCCATTCATCTATTGATGAGCACTTAGGTTGTTTCCATAACTTGGCTATTGTAAATAATGCAGCAATAAACATAGAGGTGAGTATATCTTTTCAGATCAGGGATCTCGTTTTCTTCAGCTAAGTACCTAGAAGTGGAAATTCTGGGTCAAATGGTATTTCTATTTTTAGATTTTGAGGAACCTCCATACTGCTTTCCACAGTGGCAGCACCAATGTACATTCCCATCAACAGTGTAGGATGGTTCCCTTTTCTCTACATTGTTGGCAACACTTATTTCTTGTCTTTTGGATAGTGGCCATTCTCACTGGTGTGAGGCGATATCTCACTGTAGTTTTGATTTGCATTTCCCTGGTGATTAGCGATGTGGAGCACCTTTTCATGTGCCTGCTGGCCATCTGTATTTCTTTGGAGAAATGTCTGTTTGGGTTCTCCACTCATTTTTTAATCAGGTTATTTGATTTTTTGGTGTTAAGGCATATAAGATTTTTTTATATTTTAGATGTTAACCCCTAGTAGATAAATCATTTACAAATATATTTTCCCATACTGTAGATTGCCTTTTTGTTCTGCTGATGGTGTCCTTTGCTGTACGGAAGCTTTTAAGTTTAATGTTGTCTCACTTGTTCATTTTTGATGTTTATCTTGCCTGAGATGTGTCCAGGAAAAAAAATTTGCTCATATTTATGTTCAAGAGATTTTTTGCCTATGTTTCCTTCCAAGAGTTTTATGGTTTCATGTCTTACATCCATTTCAAATTTACTTTTGTATATGAAATTCGGAAGTAATCCAGTTTCATTCTCTTGCATTTAGCTGTCCAGTTTTCCAACACTAGTTCTTGAAGAGGCTGTCTTTTCCCATTGTATATTCATGTCTCCTTTATCATATATTAATTGACCATATATGTGTAGGGTTATACCTGAGCTCTCTAATCTGTTCCATTGATCTATGGGTCTGTTCTTGTGCCAGTACCATATTGTTCTGATTGCTATAGGTTTGTAGACTAGCTTGAAGTCAGGGAGAGTAATATCTCCATCTTTGCTCTTTCTCAGGATCACGTTGGCTATTCAAGGTCTTCTGTGGTTCCATATAAATTTTAGAACAATTTGTTATAATTCATTGTAGAATGCTATTTGAATATGATATGGGTTGCATTGAATTTGTAAAATTTGTAAATTGCTTTGGGCAGGATGGCCTGACAATATTAATTTTTCCTGCCCATGAGCACAGGATAGATTTCCATTTATTGGTGTCTTCTTTAATTTTTTAAATGTGTGTCATAGTTTTCAGAATAAAGGTTTTCACTTCCATGGCTAGGTTTATTCTTAGGTATTTTTGTCTTTTTACTTGCAAATGGATTTTTTTTTTCTGATTTATCTTTCTGCTAATTCATTGTTAGTATATAGGAATGCAACATATTTCTATGTATTAATTTTGTATCCTGCTACTTTGCTGAATCCAGTTATTAATTCTAATAGTTCTTTAGTGGAGTCTTAAGGATTTTCTAAGTATGATATCATGTCATCTGCAAATAGTGACAATTTAACTTGTTCCTTACCAATTTGGATGCCATTTTTCTCTGTGTTGTCTGACTAACATGGCTTAGACTCTTTATTTTGGATTGTTCTTATTTCTTGAGGTAGGCCTGTAACACTATGTACGTCCCTCTGTGGCACCCCAGAAATATTGGACTGTTGTATTTGTGTTTTCATTTGTCTCCATGTATTGCTGGATTTCTGTTTTGATTTGTTGATTGATCCATTAGTGATTTAGAAGCATGTTGTTTAACCTCCATTTTTCCTAGGAGGTTTTTCTAGGCTTTTTTGTTTCCTTTGCAATATTTATTTCTAGTTTCATACATCTGTGATCTGAGAAGTTGGTTGGCACAATTTCAGTCCTTCTGAATTTACTGAGGCTCTTTTTGTGGCCTAGTATGTTTTCTACTTTGGAAAATGTTCCATGTGCACTTGAGAAGAATGTGTATCCTGCTGCTTTGGGTGGAGTGTTCTGCAGATGTCTGTTAAGTCAATCTGATCTAATGTATTGTTCAGTACCTCTGTTTCCTTGTTTATTTTCTGCCTGGTTGATCTACTGATGTGACTGGTTTGTTGAAGTCTCCTACAATGAATTAGTTATAATCTATTTTCCCCTTTAAATCTGTTAGTATTTGTTTTACATATTTAGGTACACCTATGTTGGGTGCTTAGATATTGTTAATGGTTATATACTCTTGATAGACTGAACGCTTTATCATTATGTAATGTCCTTCTTTGTCTCATTACTTTCTTTGTTTTATAGTCTATTTGATCCGATATAAGTACTGCTACCTCTGCTTTTTCTCCCTATTGTTTGCCTGAAATATCTTCGTCCATACCTTCACTTTTAGTATGTGTATGTCTTCAGGTCTGAAATGAGTCTCCTGTAGGCAGCAGATATATGGGTTTTTATCTTTTTCATTCTGCTACTCTATTTCTTTTGATTGGTGCATTCATTTCATTTACATTTAAGGTAATTATTGATAGTTATGCACTTATTGCCATTTTATTAATCATTTTCTGTTTGTTTTTATAGCTCTTTTCTGTTCTTTTCTTCCTCTCTTATACTCTTCTCTTTTTATTTGATGGTTTTTCTTTAATGTTATAGGGTTTTTATTTTTAAATTTTTTGTGTATCTATTATAGGCTTTGTGTTTGTGGTTACCAAAGGTTCAAGGACAGCTTCCTGACTATATAACCATCTATATTAAATCACTAATTGCTCTATTTCAAAGACAATCTAACAGCTTTTTTTTTCTTCTTCTTCCTCTACACTTTATGTATTAAATTTCATAATCAAAATTATTTAGCCTTAAGATTTCCATCTACAGCAGTCCCTTTGACATATCCTGTAATGCTGGTATTGTTATAAATTCTTTGAGACTTAGTTTATCTGGAAATTGTTTAAACTGGGTTTCAAATTTAAATGATAATCTTGCTGGGTAGAGGATTCCTGATTGAAGGTCCTTCATTTCAGTTTGTTAAATATTTGATACCACTCCCTTCTGGCCTGTAAAGTTTCTTCTGAGAAATCTGATGATAGCCTGATGGGGTTTCCCTTATAAGTAATATTTTTTCTCTCTCTGGCTACAACATGGTTATTTCTTTTAATTAATATATCATTAATTTATTATCACTTTCCCACTGTACACTGAAAACATGTTTGTATTGTCTTCTGTCTAGTGTTGCTGATGGGAATTTGGATGCCATTCTGAATTTTATTCCTTTACAGTTATGGCCACCAGAAGTCCCATTGTGTCTGGGAATCTGTGGTCATCCTTATTGTCCTGGCATAGTTTTAGTAGCATCTGTTTAGCTATAAAACTGCCTGGGATTGGATTATAAATTACATGGTGACTTTTTGGGAAACAGTATTTATTTTTATATTTCTGAAAGTTTATGAAGTCTGAGTTACTTTCTGTTTATTATATTTGTCACTTAAAGACCCCATCATTTGAAGATTCATTTTACTCTTGAAAATGTTCTTCTATCTTTGTAATTATTATTATTCTACTTCATGTTCACTATTGTTTTTTTAATTCCAAATTTTTTAAAATACTGGACCTCTTAAATTGATATTTGTCATCTTTTCTTTTATGTTCTATTCCTCTTTCATAGTTCTGTCTTACTTCCTTTATGCTGAAGATTTTAGAAAATTTCTTTACTTCACCTTCATGCTTTCCATGTACCTTTACTTTTCTTTTAAGAAATCACATTTTAATTTTAAATAACTCTTTCATTTTCTGTTTGTTTTTTCATGATAGACTTCTAGGATTTCATTGTATCATATATTCATAGCTCTAAACATATGAATTAAACTTTTTGAAATTCTCCTTTCTACTGTGAATTAGTTTCCTCTCAGCTTAGTCATGTTATTTATTCACTTTTTATCCTTCAATTTTTATTTTGGTCTTGTCAAATATCTGCTGTAACTTTACATGTCCATTCTTATTTTAGAATAAGGACTATATTGACTCATATTAGCAGTTGGCTTGAATTTTCTCTGTTGCTGTGTGGGTAAGCTTTCTTCTTCTTCCTCTGTGAGAGAGCATGCTAGAAGCTCTGCTTACACACACAAGCACTGCAACTGATAATCTTTGCTCTGCGGTGCATGGATAGAGAGCAGACAGGTGAGCAGAATCATCACAAATTCTAGGATATGCTGGGTTTGGTCAGGAAGACTGATAACATCAAAAGCCCAATTCTCTGTCAAATGTAAAATATATCCAGTGTTCTGGCTTTTGCCTGAGGATAAAGGCTGAGCTGGGAGTTACTCAGCACACAGAGACAGGAGCATTGTGAGCAAGCAAGGCTCTTTGTAGACTGGCTAATCAGTCTTTTTTTGGTCTGCCCTGTACTTTTGCAAACCGTATCCAAAGATTCTGGGTGTGTTGGCTCTCCAAGATTCTGAAAGGGAAATGAAGCCACTTCCATTGCATCTCTCTAAGGAGGCATCTTCTGGGCCCTTTTCTTCTCAGTTCTAATTATATATCAACACCCTTCCATCTACTTTCCAATTCCCACAAATCCAATTACATCTTTGACAAACTGATGACAACCCACTCCCCTCTCTTCATGATTGTGCCTTTAAACCCTTTTTCACTTTTCACTGACATTTCAATAAGACTTTAGGAGATAGGAAAAGGAATATTCTTTTGTGAAGAATTCCTTCTTAATAAAGAATGCTATCAATATTTTTGGAAAGAAACTCTTTTGTAAAAAAAGTTTTATGCCAAAAGTTTGTGAAATGCTGTGTTAAATAAATTTAGGAGGCTGCTTTACTGCAGAATTTCTGTCTTTAATAATCCATTTTCAAGATCATTTTCCATGGCAATATATGCTAGGTTAATTCAAATCTTTTTATTCTTATATGCAATATATATAGAGCAATATATCTATATATATATATAGATAGATAGATAGATAGAATAACAGATAAGAATACATATATATAATTCGAGGTCACATGTAGAATATATATATTTAATGTAATACTTATGCAATTGTGGGTAAAACTGCAATATTTCCAGAACCTCTCATTTGGCCTTACTGTATCTCCATATCAATAGGTGTTTCAAAGGGGCAGAGAGAAGTAGTCAATCACCATACCAATAGGTAATTACAAGGGTGGACAATGGCATATCTGTACTGGAGAGGTTGGGTGGGGCCCCTTTTTTTGCAGCCAGGTCATGAGACATGTGCAAGCAGAATTGGATGATTACTTGTAAGCAATAAACAGGTTTCTCCCACTTTATGTCTCCCTTTGACTGATTTTGGATTCAAGGGTTACTTTCCCTTGGCTGGGAATGTATTTTTCCCTAGAATGACACCTGGGGGTAGTTGGCAGAACATATGAACATGAAATCTGTCTACATGGGTGTGACCCTTGGGTGGGCTTCCCCTAGAGATGGTGGAGAGATACCTGGAAAAACTACTGTGGATGGCAAGGAGGCCCTGGTGGATACAGCAGTGGAGGGTTTGGCTTCATCTGGGAGCCCCCTATATATGGGCATCCATTAGGTGATACTCTACTGGGAAATTGGTCTAGGATAAAGCACCTCTTAGATGGGTGGGCCCTTCCCAAGAATTGGGGAAGGGTGGAGACACTGCAACCAATGGAATTAACCCTCTGTGAGATAGAAGACTGCTTAGAGGCCCTGAGTGGTCATGCAGCAGCCAGGATTGTGGGATGTTTGTTCTCAAGATAGTGGAAAGGGTTACTGAGGAGAGAGATACACTTCAACATGGCCTGGAGGAGCTACATGATGACTGATGGAATGACTTTAAGAAAGCGAAACGGTTATTGAGAAGACAGGTCACACTCTTGGAAGATGCATTAACAGCAAGGGAGGAAGCAGCAAGAGAAGCTGCGTGGCAGGAGGCTGTGGGGGAGGGGTAGAAAAGAGCAGTGCCTTCAGCACTGGAGATGGAGGGGGTGGAGCTGTGGGCAAAACTGTTGCTAAGGCCACTGCCTGAGGCACCAGCCTCCCATATTAAAAGCCCACCAGGTTGTAATTACGAAAGACAAAACGCAACAATGCAGGTTCCTCAGTGGGAGAAGCACCCCCCTCCCCAGGTTGTGGAGCACTCCATGCTCTGCCCCTATACCCAGGATAAGCCAGTGGACATAAGCATCTGGTTTAGACAGAAACCATCAGAACCTCTGTCTACATGGCTTTCATATCTTTGGGATATGAGGGTGGAAAACATTGTTACTTCGGGTTCTGAAATGACTAGACTGGCTTCCTTGACAACTCATCCTTCCCTCTGGCAGTGGTTGCAAAGTGCCCGAGCAGCCATCAGGGCAGTTTGGCCTAATCAGGGTGATTTACCACTAGCTAGAATATGTATGCAGAGCTCCAGCGTATGTTATGGGAGTTGGGCATGAAAAACATCATCTTTAGTATGGACCCCCAGGGCCCTGATGAGAAGTTGTTCACTGAAGGAATGAGAAACCTGGTGCTGCATACAGCTCTCCCATCTCTCTTTGGGTCCCTAGTGACTATTCTTGCCCCCCCACATAGGGCAACCCAAAAGTGTGGCTACTCGTGGCAGATCTGGGGGAGTTTGAAACAATGATTATGGAAGAAAGTACAGGCTATGACTGAAAGGAGAGGTGGAAAGGGCCCCATGAAGATCTTGAGGACCCAGATGTGGGTTGATTTGATAAAGGAGGGGGAAGTGAAAGAAAACCTTAATGGGCAGCCCAATAGGATATTGTTAGAACTGTGGCACCAATTAAAGCCAGAGCAGCAGTTCCAGCTACTGAGGTCCAGGACATGGAAACCGGAGGCAAAGCCCCATGTCCATCCTTTGTCCTAGAAAGACTTCCTGGGGAACAGTACTCAGGCTCTGCCTGGCCCTCACCCCCAAAACAGGAGGATGATTGGGCATTGTAGTTGGACTGCGGTGGGGGTCAAGGCCCCCACTTTGGGGGATGTGGTGGGAACTGGAGGTCACATGTAGAATTAGCAATTCATTCATTCCTTGTGAATGTGTAACATGTCCTGGAGTTGGTGGACATAGGAGCTGAATGTTCTCTGATTTATGGCAACTCTGATAATTTTCCTGGGACCCCTGCAGTGATAGATGGCTATGGGGGTAAGGAAATTAGAGTGAATAAAGCCTAAATTCTATTGGAAATAGGGTATTTACCCCCAAGTGAGTCTACTGTGTATATTTCACCCATCCCTGAGTATATTTTAGGGATGGATATCTTGCAGGGCCTGTGATTACTGGCCACTGCAGGTGAGTTCAGACTGAGAGTATATGTGGTTAAGGCAGTTAGGAGGGGACATGCTAAGCACTCACCTGTAGCTTTGCCTGTACCTTGGTGAGTGTCAAATACATATAAAGCAGTACAAATTGTCTGAGGTGGAGGGCACATGGATATTGCAGAAACTCTACAGGAGTTGGAGAAGGTGAGCATCAGAAAGCGCACTCATAGTCCTTTTAATTCCCCAGTATGGCCAGTGAGAAAGCCAGATGGCTGATGGCATATGACTGTGGACTACAGGGAATTGAATAAAATCCCTTTTGCATGCTGCTGTCCCTTCTGTAGTAGCCCTTATGGACACCCTCAGTCATGAACTAGGGACGTATCATTATGTTGTGGACCTTGCTAATGCTTTCTTCTCTATTGACATAGCAGAGGAAAGCCAGGAACAGTTTGCCTTCACCTGGGAATGCCGGCAGTGGGCATTCACTGTCCTTCCACAGGGATACCTCCACAGTCCCACCATTTGTCATGGACTTGTAGCCCAGGACTTAGCCACATGGAAGAAACTGCAAATAGTGTGGCTATATCACTACATTGATGATATTATGCTCATGTCTGATTCTCTTACAGATTTAGAAGGGGCAGTTCCTAGATTTCTGCAACATCTATAGGAGAAAGGATGGGCTGTGAACAGCACCAAGGTTCAGGTACTTGCTCTGTTTGTAAAGTTCTTTGGGGTTGTCTGGTTGGGAAAAACTAAAGTTATCCCAGAAGCCGTCATAAACAAGGTCCAGGCTTTCCCTACCCCTACCACTGTGGGAATATTATAGGAGTTTTGGGGTCTTTTTGGCTACTGGAGAGGGTTTATCCTGCACTTGTCACAAATTCTGAATCCTTATACCAGTTGGTATGAAAGGACATCAGGTGGCACTGGAATGAAACATGTGCAGCTGCTTTTACTGCTGCTAAGCGACCAGTCAAGGACATACAGGCCTTAAGTATAATGGACTCATCAAGGCCCTGTGAGCTAGGTGTTCATGTAACCGAAGATGGTTATGGATGGAGCCTTTGTCAGTGGCTTGAACAGACCCACCAACCTATTGAATTCTGGTCACAACTATGGGAAAGAGCAGGGGTCCAGTACACCTTGAGAGAGAAGCAACTGGCTGTTGTGTACCATGCCTTGCTGGCTTCGAGTCTATCATGAAAGCCGCTCCAACCAAGATAATAACCACCTATCCCAGTACGAGACTGGACCCAAAAGCTACAGAATTGCGTGGTACAAATACATACATTGGCCAAATCAGGTGCATATTTACAGCAGTGTAACGACCTCTCTACTAGTCCCATAAGTGGAGAACTCCAGTGCTTATTGGGGCCAGTGATGTATACCAGTGGAAATCAAGAAGAACTTACTTTTGAGCCATTGGTAGCTGAGAGTCCTTATCAGGAGGGAAAAGCCCCTGTACCTGAAGATGCTTGATATACAAATAGCTCAAGCCATGGGCAGCCCCCAGATTGGAGGGCTGTGGCTTTTCATCCTAAGACTGAGACAATATGGATCAAGGATGGAGAGGGGAAGAGCAGTCAATGGGCTGAGTTACAGGCAGTATGGCTCATGGTCACCCAGGAGCCCTCCCCTATAGTTGTCTGTACTGACAGCTTGGCCATCTATCTGGGTTTGATTGTCTGGCTACTGACATGGTATTATGCCAACTGGATGGTTGATCATTGGCCCCTTTGGGGTGAAGAGTTGTGGCGAGACCTATGGGCTTCTGATCAGACTAAGTCAGTTACTGTATATCATGTGACTGGTCATTTACCTTTTGCATCCCCAGGGAATGATGAAGCAGACACATTGGCCCAGGTGCGTTAGCTAGAAGGAAAGGCTGCCTCTGATGTGGCCCAGTGGTTACATCAGCATTTGTTGCCCACAGGGCAAAAGAATGTCGGCTGTAGCCCATCATTGGGGCTTGGTGTTGACCTTTGAAGAAGTCTGCAGAGTCTGGAAGGAGTGCCTTGTGTGCTCTAAGAGGGACTTACACTGAGTCCCACAGTGACATGGGACTATGGTAAAGGGGCCAATACCCCTTGTCAGGTGGCAGATTGACTAAATTGGGCCTCTGCCATATCGGGAAGATATAGGTATGCCATGACTTGTGTGGACACAGCTACTGGACTGTTGGTTGCTTTTCCTGCCTGTCATGCAGATTAGCAAAAAACCAATAGGTGCCTAGAGCATCTCTTTGCAGCCTATGTCTGGTCACAGGTGATTGAGAGCAATCAAGGCACTTACTTTACTGGACATGCATTACAGGAATGAGTGCAGCAATTAGGAATAAAGTAGATTCATGTGTCATATACATATTTATGTAAAAAGACAAAGATATTATATTAATAAGCTAAGATACAGCATGAACTCTTAAATATCAAGAAATTTCAAACTTAAAGAATGTTTTCAATAGTAAAGAACTTTGAGAAATTTGACATTTTTCCCCTAAATTCCAATTCAACTAAGTTTTATTAATACCTTTACCAGTTCTACCAATTTATTGTGATTTACAAAATTGTATTTTACTAACCACACACAGTTATGGAAATATTTTATATTCCATCCTTTTTTCTCCATAAGAAAGGACTGATTGACAATATAAATATCATCAGGTGACTTGGGGATCGTTTTAAATAATATTCCACACTTTGGGATTCTATTTAAACTCCCGACATTTTTTGAGATGCTCTGAAAGTAGTTTCCTTATGAGATTTCTGTTTAGATTAGAAATTCAATGAAAAAACCTGGTTGACAGCATTTCAACATTTCTACCTCCTGCTTCACTTATTATCTGAAAACACTGAGGGATCAACAATAAACATAGCAGTGAAAATGGAATTTCGGTTTAACTTTTCTGATGTTCTAAAGGTTTTGACTCAAGCTATAACTTAGAAAAAATGTTGAAACCTATTTAGCATATGGACTTATCTCTTATTGTTCTATTTGATCAAAACCAAACAAAATAGCAATAGAATTATTGCTAAATAGAGTTGTCTATTTTTAAAGTGAATCGTTTAAGTAAGACACTTGGATGAAATTTAAATGTCATAATAGAATCCCAAAATATAGTCTAAATCTTTTGAATTCATTATATTTTCCTGAAATCAGATCATTACTTGATTTAATTTATTCTAATCTCTGACACACTTCTCTGTACCTAAAGTTACCAGTAATGTCATTATTTTTGATAATAAAGTTTTCTGTGTAAGACTATAATAATAGAGAAGTAACATTATTTTAACATGTTAAAAGTATTTGATAGAAGATATTATTTTGAGTAATTTTATCAGTCACCCCCATAAAAATACTCTAAAGAAAATTTTAAAACTTTCTTTGACCTTGGGTATGGAAAATTTATTAGGCTGATCTGAGAAGAATTTAGAAACAAGCTAAACAGCAATATGAACAATGGCCACTGAGACGAAAGCATACAGGACAATGTAGCTCTGCCTGTACCTTGTTCACAGCTGCAAAACGTGCTCCCAGCCCCAAATATCTATTTCCCTAGCATAGCTCTCTTTCAACCATTGAAAGGGGTTTGGTTGTTTTTGCTACTTGTATTTTAATTGTACTTTTGATTTCTTAATGTTGGCCTAGCATCATTATTCCCATATTAGAGGTGCCCCTTGTATGGCAGGAAAAAATATTTTGCCTTCAGAAAACTCATCATCATTAGTGACAAAGCCAGGTTTTGCATGGAAGTGCCTGGACCATTCTACTCTCCCCATGGCTTCTGCTGTTTTGATTAGCTATGGTAAATTTTGTTGTACTTTTAATACGCTGATTCCCTAGTTTCCCATTTTGGAAAGGAGCCTGATATACTGAATATGCTTCCTTAAAGACTTTAGGGAGAAGAGTGTCTTGTTTTATTAAAGTTATACTGCACAATATTTTGAAACACAGGCTGAATGGGAAAAAAAGCTCCTGTAATATGAAAGGGATATGCAAATAATATTATTAAGCTCCTGTAATATGAAAGGGATATGAAAATAATGCATGAAGGGACTTGAGTAAAATGCTGAGTATGTGGTAAAAATTCAGCAAACAGTAGGTATTTACATTATTTATGTATTAATGCTTCCAGGTTTACTCCTCACAATAAACAATTAAGGTAAAAATCTTGATTTTAAACATGAAGAGATTGAGATATAGTTTAAGTAATGTATGTAAGGGTTCTCAAGTTAAAGGCTTTAGAATTTGTGCTTTAAAATTCACGGGCCACGTTCTATCTTTAATGGAGGAATTTCCATGAGATAGCAATTTCCCACCTCTGTGATTAAGAATCACTTGGGGAACTTAAAAAATTTTTTTATTTCCAAGCTTCAGCATAAATATAGGCTGTAGCCAAATTATCTGCTGACACCTTGTTTTTGGACTTCTGTCCTCCAGAAATCTGACAGAATAAATCTATGCTGTTCTAAGCTATCAAGTTTGTGGTAATTTGCTACAGAAGCCCTGTGAAACTAATGCACTATGTCCTATGTGGCCTGGACATAGTAAGTGGTAAACAAATATTAGCTATTATCAATTATCCTTGGGACACTAGGACAGAGGTGAGCACTATTTAAATAAAGGGGAAATACTTTTACTTAAGTCTGTTCACAAGAGTTACTTCACTTTGCCTTTCAATGTGAAAGCTGGTTCTGAACAATTGTGTATAGTGGATTTGAGATGTGTCGGGTATCATGCAAAATGCTGAGACTGTGAAGATAAATATAGTAGTTCCCTGCCCACATGGACATCTGTGGGGGACAGACACAAAAACACATACTTGGTTATTGAAAATGTAATTTTAACTGGAGAGACAGGCATAAGGCGGTTTGGAGGAGAAAAGGGAGGACATTTGACCCAATTTGAGAGGGAAAGAGGATTAGGGAGAGGGCACCAGAAAAGTATCAGAGGAGAGTGCACAGAGCTGAGACTACGACTTTGTCCTTGAAAAGTTCATCACAGGAATGAGTGTCAAAAGGGCTCTGTGGAAATAACTATAAATAAGATTTTTATGTAACATTGATTTTTTTTTTTTTTTTGTCCATACATTGCTAACTACCTATTCTATTCTAAGGGTATATTCAGAGCGTTGACTCCATTCCCAAAAGCCTAAGTGCAGTTTTGGCTTTAGCTTTGTGTTGTTGGCACTGTTCCTTCTTTTTTTTATCTTCACAGTCCAAATTCCTACAATGCACCAAATAAATGAATATTTATGAACCAGATTAATGGCTTTCTTGATAAGGATCATGAACACATTATGCCCTCTAAGCTGAGTCCATTCATTCATTCAAAAATACTTATTGATCCCTCATGTTTTAGCCATTATTATTACCTTGGAATAGATGACTTTTAGTATACATTATGAGAGCTAAATAATTCAAGATATTTTATTTCTTCTAGCTGAGACTATTAAATGAATATTTCATTTTCTGATTAAGATTATCGGGTCTAGAATATTAGCTAGATTTCTAAAACTAATACAGAATATTGTGCTTAGATGAATTTGACATCTACCCCATCCTGTGGCCCTCCCTCACTCCAAACCTAGGTACCTAGTTACATTCAATAAAAAGATTGCTTTTTCAAAAAAAGAAATTTGAAGTCTAGTGCCCTGGTTTTCATGCCATTAGTACAAGAGACTTAGGTTAGACAGAAAATAAAAGTAGATACTAGAAATGAGAAAGATAAAAATGCGTCCCCAAAAAGATACAGCTATTTTTAAGAGTTGCAAGGACAGCTGGATGTCTGAAATATGATAGGGAGCAGAACACCCTGCCTACCCTGTGATTCTCTCTGAAATAGTAAGTTAGGAATTGAATAAACTGAAAGATTGAATTAGCTTGAAAAGGCTCAAGAAACCCTAAAAATATGGTCCATCTTTAACAAGAAAAATACTTCCAAGAATAAAACGAAGGTTCTTTGCATGTGTCCTATGGACATGGCAACTTTCTGCAAATGCTTTATAATGTACTTAGAGAAAAAATCAGCGCCAGTAGAATGGAATCTCATAAATGAAGATGAAAGTTATCACAGCCACGATTATCCCAAACAATAAAATGTACTTGGCTTAACAAAAATCTGATTCCTACCTGCAAAGTCATATGAGAGCTAATAATTCCAAGAGGACTAACTGTTTAAAAATAAAGTATTAAAACATAGTAATACTAAAGGATAACACTAGTGAATTTATAGGAAAAATCTTTAGATTGAGAGATTTTCCTATTATGTTTTTAAAACTAGGAATCATAAATAAATGCATTTAACTATGTAACTATTTAAAACTTTATTATTTATCAAATGGCCAAATATATTTTATAAACCGTTCAAATGCATTATTAATTAGGGGGAAATTAACATAACACCAAAAATGAGATACCACTAAGAATAGCCCAGATAGAAAAAGCCTGACAATAACTGTTGCAGATATAAACTCATTCATTGCCAGTGAGAGTGTGGATTTGTATAGCTACTTTGGAAAACTTTTTGATATTATCTTAATTTGGTCAAACATATATCCTTTGATCCAACAATTCCACTAGAAATACATACTAAACAGTGATGTATGTGAAACACACCAAAAGACATACATAAGAATTTTTATAGTAGCATTATTTTAATAGTTCTGAACTAGAAATAGCACAACAGTTCACTAATAGTAATATATATAAGTGAGTTTTAGAATTTTCAAATAGTACATTGAAAACAAATGAACTATGACCTCATGTAATAGCATGGACGAATTTGATAAATATATTGACCAAAAGAAACCAGACACAATTAAGTGCATACTGTGTGATTCATTTATATAAAGTTTAAAACAGGTATTGTGTTGAAAAGGAGGACTAGACAGGTGGGAAGCTCGTCTGGTGCTGGTCATCTTCTATTTTTTGACCTGGATGTTGGTTAAACAGGTACATTTGCTTTCTGATAATTTATTGAACTGCACACTTGTGATCTGTGAATTCTTATTTATGTATGTTAAACTCCCATTAAAATGTTAAAAGAAACTTCCTCAAGGCAAAAATATTACAGTTAATAAGATGGTTAGTAAAAATGACTAGTATGTGTTTCCTCACTTCATATGTTGAAACTCTACCCCCAGTATTGTATTTGGAGATACGATCTTCAAAGAGATAATTAAAGTTAAATGAGATCTTACGGGTAGTGTCCTAATCCACTCTGACTGTTGTCTTCACAAGAAGAGAAAGAGATACCAGGGAAGTGCATGAGCAGAGGAAAGGCCACGTGAGGATACACTGAGAAGATGTGGGAGCTAAGGTGAGCGGTGTCAGGAGAAATCAAAGCTGACCCTCTTCTTGGACTTTCAGGCTGCACAAAAGTGAAAAAATAAGTACCTTTGGTATTTGTAATGGCAGCCCTAAGAAACAAGTACAACATCCAAAGGGAAACCTATCAGAATGGTAAAAAACATGTATATTCCTAATATTTTAGAGAGATGATAGACAGATGATAGAATACACACACACACACACACACACACACACACACATACATGTGTAATGAAAAATGAATAGAAAACAATAAGGATATTATTCCTCAGAGAAGATAATATATTTACTGTTGGTAAAAATGAAATAAGCCCAACCAAATGACTTGAAAACAGTTCTTCACTATGTGCCAGGCACTGCTCCAACACAGAAACACGCTACCTCCTTGGAGCTCAAAGGATCTCTCTGTAGTACCTGTCGTTTCCGTCCCTATTTTATAGGTGAAAAAACTGGGACTCAGAGATATTAACTAAGGCTCTTTATCTGTGAGTGGTGAAGCAAGGATTCCTACCCAGGCTGGTGACCAAAGTGTCATGCTGTGTGCATAAGCATAAACAACGAAATGCCATTTTTTGCCTCTCAGTATACAGATATTAAACCACACAAATAATGTCCAACATTGATACTCTGATATGCTTTCAGCAAAAATGCAAATTGACCTGAGCTTTTTAGAGGGCAATTTAACAATTTATATCAAGTCCTTTCATTAATCACATAGACAATAAACAATGTAAGGACATTTATCACAGTGTTATTAATAACAACAAAAAATGTGATACAACATAAATATTCACTGAAGAGAATTGGTAAGATAAATTATGGTATGAACATTCAAAGGAATCCCTTTTACTTATTAAACATGATGTAGTTGATCTACATCTATTGACAGTAAACCATATCCATGACTTACTGTTCCATGTAGTATTTGCTTCTTCATATTTTTCTTCTACTGTAGGCATTGCACCTTTTTTCCTTTCTTTTTTCTTTTTACAAAATCACCAACGAAGTCTTAAAAAAAGAATAAGTGTTGATTTTGCCTCAGAAGATAATTAGTTCTTCATTCATTCATTCAAAAAATATATACTTATTATGCTCAAACCTATTTCTAGATTTTGGAGAAACAGTGCTGAGAAAAAACATTCCCTCATGGAACTTTCTTCTCCAAAGATATTGGAGTAGTAGCTGAATAACAGTATGGAACAAGTGGTTCTTTATGAAGAGTAAATTCATTTTTAGTGATTGGGCAAAAAGACCTTTGAAATTCTTTCCATCCCAAGTGTCTTAAGTCTATAATTTAAAAAGGACACAATTACAAGTGTAAAATGTTCTTTTGCTGCTCCATGAACTTCCTAGGACAATTTATTTGTCAGGAAAAGAAAAAAATTGAGCTATGGTCTAACTATGGGTTACAGCTTAAAAATGTATTTTGAAGATGGTCAAAGCTTGATAACTAAATCATTAAAATGGTGAGTAATTTGAGTATGTATATATAAAAGGGAAAGACAGAGAAGTAGAGAAAGAAAATGATATTCTTTATTTCCAAAATGAGCCCAAAGGAGAAAATTGCTAGATAATAAGAGAAATAGGTCAGGGGACACAATTTTGGAATCATTCCTCCTTTTAGAAAGGCCTAAGTAAATCTTAGTTTAGAATTATAATAAGTAATAGGGTACTTGGAATGTCAGAAAATTAATCAGTATTCGCAAGGTTTTTTGGCATTAATTTATCACTTTAACCTTTGGGCCAATTTCTTTCATTTTTTTCTTTTCTTTTTTTAAAGCTTTGACATGTTAATAGAAGAACAAGTTTGATTGTTTCTTAATAGATTAAATAATAGCCAATCATCTGGGTTCCTTAAAATCTTTTAGAATTAAGTAATGCATTTCAATTAAATATTGATACCCCAATATAATACTCTTTTAATGGCCGTTAATCAACATTGTTCTAAGATATAAAGATGGATTTTTTTCCTATCTAATTTTCATTCATATATTAAAAAATGTTTATTGAATGCCTTTTATATGACAAGTATTTCTCTGGGCTTACAGACATGAACAGAACAAATACAGTATCTGCTATCATGGAGCTTTTGTTCTGTTGGGAGCAACACATAGGGAACAACAAACAGAAATCTGATATATTTTGAACAACCTAAATATAATAATTTTTGTTGATTAATTATTTCACAATTTTTCACAAAACTTTGAGAGAGGTTTTATTGAGAGAAGCCTCCTTGGACCTGTGAGGCGAAGTAACTGATTGAAAGTCAACTGGCAGAGCTAATACTAAAACCTCATTTGTCACATTTCAAATCCCAGAAACTTTCCACTATGCTATTATCTTTTGTTTTAAAAAATTAACTGAATTTGCTTACCTGAAATGTTCCTTTTCAAACATGACATTTTCTTAGCTCAGGCTGCCATAACAAAATACAAAAGACTAGGTGGTTTAAATAAATTTATTTTTCACAGTTTTGAAGGTGGGAACTCCAAGATCATTGTGCAAGCATGGTAGGGTCTGGAGAGGTCCCTCTTCCTGGCTGTAGGGGGCTACTTTTTTACTGTATTACCTCACATGGCTGAGAGACAGAAGGCTCTATCTAGTCTCTCCCTCTTCTTATAAAAACAGTAATCCCAGCAAGGAGGCTCCATCCTCCTTTTCCTCATCTAAGCTTAATGACCTCCCAAAGACCCCACCTCCGAATACATCACACTGGACCTTAGGACTTCAACATACGAGTTTTGAGAGGATACAAACATTCAGTTGATAACAGATGTTATTCCTTGAGACAGGGTAGTAAAAACAAAGAACTCTCACCACTGTTTTTTCATTGTAGAAACCACGAGTCATACTCATTTTAGGAAAATACATACACCCAAAATTAAAAACTGCATGCAATTTTATGTCTCAGATATAGCTATTAATAACAGTTTGGGAGATAAAATAGAAAGATAGATTTATTCAAAAGGAATTGGCTCATGTGAGGATGTACATTGAGATTTTCTGAAATCTGCCACCGGCAAGCTGGATACCCGTGAGAATTAGCACATCGTTCCAGTCTGAGTCGAGGGCCTCTCAAGAACCAGGAGAGCTGATTAAACAAGTTCCAGTCCAAAAGTCAGCAGGCTTGAGACCCAAGGGTCAATAGTTCTCTTTAAGTCCAAGGGCCAGAAAAGATCCATTTCCCAGCTCAAAGAAGTCAGACAGGAGGAGTGTGGCTTTACCCAGGCAAGCATCAGCCTTTCTGTTCTATCCAGGCCTTCCTCTGATTCAGGGAGGGCCACCAGCACTCGGGAGGGCAGTCTGCTTACTCGGCTGACCACCCCAAATACTAATCTCATCCAGAAACACCCAGTCAGGTTGCCACATAGAATGAACTATCACAGCAGCTAGTCTTAGTTTATTACTTGAGTAAAAAGCTCATGAAAGATCAAGGCTAACTCTTATTTTATCAAAAAGAGATTGCGGGTCTTGGTGCTGTGAGCCCAAAAAACTAGATTTCAGTGTAGAGGGTCAGGAGGCTAAATGGGCATAGAAAGTTTTGACAACTCAAGAAGTTTGTCAGTAAATGAGAGGAGACGGGTGGTAACTGGAAGAGCATACAGGCACCACAACCTTTTAATGGCCATTATTCCACACTGCTAGTGACTGAGACCCACAGTGCCAAGTGTGGTGTCGTGAGAAGATGGGGTTGTTCGTGTTTAACTGTTACAGTGGAATAAGACTTACATATGTGTAAATGCTCATGAGAATTGTCAGGTAAAAATGAAAGGTGGTTGACTATTTGGGATAGAGACAATAACATATTAATGAAGATTTTGATAGATGTAAAAAAATGATGTGATTTATATCCGTGGTCTGAAACAGAAGAGTGAACACCTAGTTCATGTTACCAAGATAGAAAGAGTAAAGATATTACATAAGTAGGTACATTTGAATACTTGGTATTTGGAAATTGAGACCATTTCTCTTCAGTGTCTTTGGCTCTGTGAACTAAGATGGGGAGTTCTACGCTGAAAATAAATTCTCCATGGCTCTCCTAGATGGTAAGTCACAGAGCTAGAAACAAAAATGCCTTATGTAAATAAGTTTTATGGGAAATTTATTCAACATTGTGTGGTAAATGAAATACTGGGATCATAGTGAATGTATTAAAGGTTTATATAAACTATAGGACATTATGTCAAGAAATATTACAAAACCACTATAAAAAATGTGTTAAAGCTGTAATGATTGATTTGGAAAGGTTTTGATGATGTGCTATTGAGTAAGAAAAGAAAGATGTACAGGCCTATTTAATGTGCTCTTTAGTTTTTAATTGAGCTAACAATGGCAAGGAGCTATGCACGCACAGGAGTGTGTTGTACTATGAGAACGGGAAATAAAGAATAGTTATGAATACTGTGACCACCTTGCAGATTTGAGTTGAGGGAGAGGAGTAGGGAAGGTTTGGAAGGAGAAGGAGAAATGGATAAAACAAAGAGTGCTTTAAGTGGAAAATACGTGATAGTAACCAACTTATCCTACATCATTCACATTCTTACGTATACTTACAGGCACATTAAAGGTAAGTCACGAATATGCTGAGGTTATCTGTTAACATTTTCTTTCTAACACATTCTTCAATATTCTGTTTGTAACAGAAATATATGACTGTGTAACTTGAAAACAACCTATGAAACCATTCCATCATAGAAAATGCAAATAAAGGCTTGTTCCCATATATGAAGGTCATTCACTGATGTAACATTACTGCTCTCCTTAGTAGTTATAGTATTGGTCTTGATTTACTCGGGTTTTCTAGTTGCTTGAGACAATCTTGGAGGCTGCAATAATAATAATAATAATAATAATTTTATTTGCTACTTTCCTCTTATTTCTATTCCTTTTCTTTTTATAATAGTTTGACCATGGAACACCACTACTATGTGATAATGAGGACAGCAGTCATGTTTAGCTTGCCCAAGTTTAATAGAAATGCTTTAAGAACACATAATTGTTAAATACTTGGATGCTGTTTTGAGATGAATCTTTACAATGTCAAGGAAGTAGTCTTCTATTCCTATAATATCAAGGAAGTAGCCTTCTATTCTGGATACAGGAACAGTTATCCAGAATGAATGTTGTATGTTAACCATTATCAGGTTTTTTGCTTTGGCCTAGTAACATATTAGTAGGTTTTCAAATATTAAATAATTGCAACATTTCTAGAACAAAATACATCATCTTGAGTTATATATTTTTAATGTACCACTGAATTGTTTTACTTTACATTTGATTAAGGACTTATGCAAAAGTGAGATTGACTAGTTCATTACAACCTTTGGCCTATTAAAAATATCATTGTGTGTGATTTACTTTATAAAGGAAAGCAAATGGATGGCATAATTCTTTACCAAATAGTTTGATCTCCTAAATAAACTGGATGAACAGATTCATCATTTTTACTCATATGAATGCAGGATTCTGGAGTTGTTATTAACCATTGACATTGTTGTATTTTCCTTGGCATTTCATTAATGTGATGCAAATTAATGCCGCTGTTTTTATGTTCAAAAGATATCACTTTTTAAAACAATAAGATGCAGGGTTTTTTATTTAAATATTTCATCATACAGATGTTTTCAACTTTCCATAGAGCGTAAGAGAAGAACAACAAAAATATCCTAGGAGTTCAACACAGTAGAAAAGGTATAAACTATAGGTTGAATAAATAAATCAGTGGTCACATAGCCCTAGTAAAGAGCAAGCAGAGCTAACAAGGCAGATACAGATTTCAGAATAAACACACTTACCATTCCTTTGTCATTTTATTCAAATGGTGTTTTTTTTTGAAAGTTTACCATATGTAGTTCTCAGTTATCAGCATAAGTTTCAAGTGAAACTGTCACATTTGCAGGGTCTCTAGGAGGAAAAGAGATGATTTAAAATAGTTGTGGTCTAAGAATATAATGTTTATTGAGTTAAACGAGAATGTTACATCATAATCTTTAATAAAGTTATGAAACTGTGTTTTTGTTTTCCTATCGAGTGTGGGTATGAACATAGAACTACAAACTGGGTCAGTGTACTCAGGAGGGGAGAATGCAATCTATTAAATCTATGCCTCCCGGCATACCAGTCCTTGCTCATTTGCAATAAAATAAAATTAATTTTCTAGTAGCCCTTTGCATATACCTTCAGATACCCAGCAAAGAACCCAACTACATTAAGCAGATACACATAAAATCTGAAGTTAAACAAATAGTGAAAAACGTTTTTTAATCTGTTGAAGCTAATGTTTAGATCATTTTAATTTTAAAATACATTTAAACTGTGGTCCATCATTAATTCATTTCTAATGCCTACATGGGGCTGATGAAGAGCTCTCATATTTAAATATTCTCTCTTTATTAAAGTTTTCCTTTTTCATTCGTCCCCATAGTTGAAACATCAATATGCTTATGAATCCAATATTTTTATCTCAGATTCTAACTTTTTACCCTGCCCTTTATCTACATATCCAACCACTTTAAAAAACTCCACTTGAATGTCTCAGATTTATACCGAATTTAAGAAGTCCAGAATGTAACTTTAACCCAATTTATTACCCTAAACTTATATATCTTCCAATAAATAGCACTGTTTTATTCCCTGGCCTTCCTCACTTCTTTCCATATTTAATATACCATGTCACTTTGATTCTATCCTTAAATATTTCTTTAAACTGCTCCCATTTCCCAGTCTCTGCACTCATCACATTAATCCAAATGACTCTCAGCTCTTACTTGGACTAGTGCAATATCACCCTTCCTAGCCTCCAAGATTTTACCCTTGACCATCTATGACATATTCTACATACGAATAAAATTTAGAGTAATCTTTTAAAAACATTTACAAACCATAAAAATTAAATTGCAACATGTTACTTACCTGCTTAAAAATCTTTGTGAGTATCCTAATACACTTTGAATGAATTCTAAATTAAAAGCCTACAATGTTCTGAAAAATATGGGCTTTATTTTTCCACCTTGCTTTTACTTTTTAGACTGACTTTTCCAGTGACTGTGTTCCAGTTACACTGGCATCGTCTTTTACAGTGCGGACAAACCCAGCCTTTTCTCTCAAGGACTTGGTCCCAGGCATTCCTTTGGATTCTCTCCTGGTTGCTCTTTCCATCTTTCAGGTAGCAGCTAAATGTTGTCTTCTCAAGGAGGTCACCCATGAGCTGCTCTCAGAACCATATTCATTCTGTTATGCTCTGTTTTTTGTATCGCTGATCGTTGCAATCAAGTTTGTTGCTTACATTTTACTTATCACAATTAATAATTACATGTTATATACTTATTTATTTGTTTTGTATACTGTTTTGTACACTTATCACAATTTATAATTACATACATATATGTGTGTATATATATATATACACTTATTTATCTGTTTTGTACACTGTTCAATATAAGCAAACCATAAAAGCAAAAAAAGCTGGGTCAACCACAGGAAAATCTTAGTTTTGGAAATATAGATATCTTTGTACAATTTTAGTCTGTAGGTATAATTCTATTTTTGAATCCTTTTAAATTGGTAAATACACTTGTAAAAAATCATATGCTATGAATAATTATTTATGCCTATATAAACTCCCACTAGGCCAAAAATTTAATTGATTCAAAAATATATTTACATATTTTACAAAGATTAAACACAAAATAAAATGACTTCTAGTATTAAAACAAATTTCTATGTTAATATCTTTTTGCTTATTAGGATGAAAGAGAAAGCTGGTGTTTGAATAATATAACATACAGTCATAAATATTTCTCTTCTTGTGTGACTGAATTTTATCTTAACTCGTTCTATCCTGATAGGCACATGGACTATTCCTTTTCTTCTTTATTTAATTAAGAAATTATTTCTTTCTTATTTAATTAAGAAATTAAAATATTCCATCAGAATCCTTCTTTTATTTTATCCTTTCTGCAATTTTGGTTAAATAAGAAATTGTATCTCACAGAAGTGCAAATAAAATGTAACCCATTACAGTCATATTCACTACAAATTTCTCTATTCTCCTTTTTTTGTAGAATAAAGTATTAAATATTCAAGTAAAGTTTTATTGAAAAATAACATAAAGATAAAAACGTTCCAAGTGTTCAACACCATGAATTTTCACAATGTAAAATTTACAAAGCAAGAAATTTTGAAAGATAGTATATTAGCAGATAGGAAGCACTATCATATAAACTTCCAGCCACTAGCTCCCTTCCAGATGAACTTCAACTTTACTTAAACCATTAATTAGTTTGATCTGTTTTTTGCAACTTATGAAAATGCAGTCACATAGAATGACCTATTTTGCCCCTATCAATTTTCCCTGTTTATGTTTGAAAGATTTATCCTTAGTTTTTGTAGCTTTAATGTCTTAATTTTCATTGCTGTATAATGTATATTGGATAAATATACCATAAAGTATTTATATATTTTACTCCTGATAGACATGTGGAATATTTCCATTTTGTCTCATAAATAGTGGTGCTGTGAATATTCTTTTACATCACTTTTGTATATTTGTAAGGATTTCTATTGTCTATATGCATAGGAGTGGAATTGTAGGTTCAAAAGGTACACAAGTGTTCCACTTTAAAAGATACTGAGTTTTCATTTGAATGTATCTGTGTACGTTGTTACTATGCAGTGTGTTAAAGTTCTAATTGCTCCATTTGATATTATCAGTCTTCTGAGGGTCCTCATGCTGGTGGAAGGGTAGCAACCATTCTGGTTTTAATTTGCTCTTCCCTGATTCCTGATTGGTGGTAATAGTTACTAAAAGTTACAAATAGTAACTTTTAAGTTGGTAACTAGCTATGTGGCCTTCAAATGTTTATTGACGTCTTTCACTATTTTTTTTCTATTGGATTATCTTTTATTGACTTGTAGTCCTTTAAATTTATGTTCTTTATTGTATATATGTACTGCAAATATGTTCCCTATTTTATGGTGTCCATTGAAAAAGAGAGATTTGTCGGGTTTTTTGTTTGTTTTTTCTTAACATTTAATTCAAGAACGAGATAGAGACAGAAAAAGGCACTAGCCTATAAACGAAGACCAGCATATTTTCACAAATGCAACACACTCATGTTAACAATCACGCAAATCGAAAAATAGAAAATGACCAACACTTTGGAAGGCTCCCTTTCCTACTCTCCTCACTTCTAAAGGATGATTAGTTTTGTCTGATTTTTATGAGAACTTAATTTCCATGAAGTGTAATTGATCAGTTTTTCCTTTGTGGTTACTGCTTTGTGGCCTGTGTAAGAAATCGCTCCCAACTCCCAGGTCATGCAAATACTATCCCATAGTTTCTTTCGAAATATAAATCTGAAATTTCATCTGATATATAAATCAAAATACCTTATGAGTGAGCAAGTTTCTGGAATCTCAATTCATGTTCAATTAAAATGTTTGTCCATTCTTGCATCAATGTCTCACTGCTTTAATTATATTGCTTTATATTAAGTCTTGAGTCTGATGGTGTACATTCTTCAGCTTCGTAGAAGACCAGTTGTCCTTCCTTGTCTGAGGTTTCATTTTCCATGACGTCAATTTTCCAAGGTCAACTACTACCTGAAAGCAAATGATCTTACGATAGATCATATCCAGTCAATAGTTGCCTAACACTAGGTCCCAATGCCTGTCATTCCCGCACTTCATCTTATCGGGTAGGCATTTTACATCTCATATATCACAACTAGGGTGAGTACGGTACAATGAGATATTCTGAGATCGCAGCCACATAACTTTTATTACCTTTATATTTTCATATTGTTGTAATTTATGGCTTTTATAGTGTTGTAATTGTTCTATTTTATTATTGTTAATCTCTTGCTGAATTTTAGAAATTAAACTTTATCATAGGGATGTATGTATGAGAAAACATAATATATATAGTTTGGTGCTATTCATGGTTTCAGGCATCCACCTGGGGTTTTGGGTTGTATCCCCCATGGGTAAGGAGAGACTATTGTACAAATTTTAAGATAATCTTAATTTCCACAAAAATTCTGCTGGGAATTTATTATTAGGTTTCCTGTGAAGTAATGGATCACTATCACTTATATTAACCAAGGTTCCCAGAGAAACAGAATTTATAACTTATATATATATATATATATATATAATGGGAAATTTTATACAGGCAAGACTTGATGTTGCAAACTGAGTCCAAGGACAGTCTTTTGGCATGATTTCCTTTTCCTCAAAAGATGCCAGCTGTTTTTCCCTTAAGGCCTTCAACTGGCTGAATGAGGTCCATCCACACTGTAGAGAATAATCTGCTTTACTCAACATCTATTGATTTAAACACTAATTTCATCTAAAAAAAATACCTTCATAAAAACATCCAGACAAAGGTTTGACGAAATAGCTGAGTGCCGCGGCTCGCCTAAGTCGAAACATAAAATTAATCATGACAAGTCCACTCTGTCAGCTCGGCACCTATACACATCTCTTTAAACTATATTTAATCTTCAAATAAAGGTACTAACAAAGTCATAATTCTTCCTAACGTGATACAACTATCCTGCATATAACCGAAACATACTAACCCTTCCCCTGAAGTGAATGCAAAGTCCTTGGATGGTGTTTACTCTCCCTGATATCCTGTGACTTAAATACTTTGAGGTAAAGTGAACAATACTTAAATACTATGAGATAAAGGCAGGACCTCTTATGTTATATAGCAAGGAGAAAGGATGGGAAAGACACAAAAGATATTTGCTTAATGTGCACAAACACACACACCTTTTTAACAACATAAGAAAGAAATGCTCCTGACAATTACAGTCCTTGTTTCTGAAACCGGCCTTGTTGCCACCGACGCTGGTTAACAGCCGTCTTGCTCAGCTCGTTCTGCACTCCTCCTGCCATAAACAAACACCCCAGCTGGTTGTGGTTCATTACATGCATTTTCTAGTTATCTTCTCATAATCAATTTCTAAATTAATTCTTCTCTAGTCAGAAAATACACTGAATGATTTCAGGCATTTGAAATTTCATGAGTCTTGTTTTATGGTCCAACAGCTCCACACCTTAGTAATAGTTTAACATTACCCCATTTATTTCATAGTGTAAAAACAAAACAACACAGAAATACTCAAAGTAAAGTCATTATGTGTTTACCATAATGGGTAAGCACTGTGATATGCATCATCCCATAATAGATGATATTCTCATTCTCAAGGATATTTTACCATCATTATAAGTAATCTTCTGTAATTAGACAATGGAAAATTCTGATTTAAACTTTTTTTAACCCCTTTTTCAGTCTTGATTATTCTTTCACATAAACTTCCCTATTTAACTTTGTATTGGCCTAGCTTAACAAAATTACTGAACGTAATGCCATCCAATCTATTACCTTTTCTCAACAGACAAGCAAGCATGATCTTTTCAGTGAAATAGTCATGTTCCTTCATTTCCTTGCTTTAAACACTTCAAGGGTTTCCAACTGACCCTCTTTTATGTGTCTTCCTTTTGGTAAAAAGTTATTTACCCCGTCTAGGGATTTTTCACATGCTGTATCCCCTTACGTCTTTTCCTAAATAACTCCCTCTCTTCCTTCTAGATTCTTCGTTATTACTTTTTCCTTGATTTGCAAATATCATTTTCTATCCCATAATCCTGAACTGTTACTCATAGCATTTTACAAAATTTACAAATATATGTTTATTTATAATTTGTTTGTTTAATGTCTGTCATACACACTAGAATGCTAACTCTTGTGAATGCGGGTACTGAATCTGTTTCGTTCACATGTATATACCCCCAAGCACAGCACCAGCCATAGGGGCTCAAATTATTCAGGAGCTCAGGAAAAGTCAGGGATGGAGATTGTAATTTCAGAGCCATCCCTGCTGTGAATGTGGGATCTAGTGTAGGTAGATAGTAGAATATCAAATGAATACAGAGGACTGAGGATGAATGTGGCACTATTGTTTGATCAGAGTGGGTAAGAGCTGTTAAAATTGCATGTATACCAATAAATATTTACTAAAAATATAACTCTAGGTTAGCCAAATAAGTAAATATATAAGCTGTTATTTGAAATAGCTCAAAAATTTACAGGAAATTTGTTAACCGTTCATATTTCAAATTACTATTCAGTTAACTAAAGGCTAATATTTTTACTAAAACATTTTAGTGTCCCACTTAATGCTATATATGCTGTATTGATTTGCAGCAGATTATTTACTCGTTATGTAATTTAGGATAAAGTCCCATTATTAAGTGAGCAAATAAGAGACCTAAGTAACCAGACCCTTTCTTTTTCTTTCCTACATGTCTGGAGGTGGCCCCAAGGTCATTTGGAACCCTCTATCTTCCTCTTCCACTATATTCAGGGTCACATACAATCCAGGCTGGATGCCAGAACTTGAGAAAAAAAAAAAAAAAAAGACAGAAAAGAGAGTAAATAGCTTACCTCTCAGATAAAGTCTTAAGGAGCTAATAAAACATCTATGTGACATGAAAAATTTTGCTTTGTGTCTGCAAATAATTTATGATCTTACATTTGTTGATGATTGTATATATAAAACTCATTTTTTTCTAAAACTATTATTAAATTTATTTTACTCTTACTTTGATATGATGTTTCTAACATTGCTGGAGAAAAACCATTTACATTTCAAATAATTTCTCCATTTAACAGTGTTTAAGGATCCAAGCCTTCATGATTTGTTTTAGAAGATTATTGTAATAGGCTCTGTAAAGTACATACTTAGTGTGGTTTATTTGGCATCCCTGGCTACCAAGTAGTACATTTATTTAACTTCTCAGCAATTCACTGGCATTTTGGTGAAAAGAGGTTATGTAGGCTATTTAATTAACCTTAAATATTTCATTGGCATAAAAAAATGAATCATCTGCCATCATCATTAGCAATTTATAAGCTGAGTTCAGCAGCAAATGATCATAAATTCAATCACATGTAACCTTTCCAGTAAGTGACACCAGTCAATTGAAATTTATTATGGGGGAAATCATAGAGTTTGACATTCACACTAAATATCTAGAGCATTAAGATTCTGCTTGCCAGAACCCTAGATATCACTTTTATAGATGATGTACAGAATTTTAAGATGCAGAAATGATGAGTAAGAACTAAGTAGTTCCTCTGAGTGTTACCAAGAAATATGTGAAGTTCAATATTTGATCATGCTTCATTTTCTTCAATAGGACAAGCTTATACTGTGGGATCTAGAATGATAACTGTGATTACTAAACAGGAAATGTCATAAAACACTGGTGAGTGCATTTGGTATGGTGTGTAGCCTGGTGAGGGCATTTGCTTGGCAAGTTTCCATTAGGTATTCATGACAGATAACCTGGGAAAGCAATCAAACTTCATTTTTTGCATCTTTAGTGGTGAAGTTATAAAGAGTACAATGTAACTGACTTTAGAAACTTGATTAAAGGATCAATAGCATGGCATAAATATAGCCTGAATGATTTTAAGTTAAGAGTATATTTGTTTCATAGTGTGGTAAATTTAAAAAAAATGAGGAAAGAGAATAACTAGTTGATTATATCTATAATATATTAAGGAAATTCATTATCAGTTACATGATGCAAGCACTAATATGTTCATTTCAATTTGTTAAATTCAGCTGACTGCCAGAGTGCTTCATCAAGTGTAACCCTTCCAGTAAATGACACAAGCTAATCATAATAATCATGGTTAAGTATGTTTTCCAAACTTGAGGTTCTCTTAGTAGTTATTGCAATCACTATTGGTGGCAGAGAGTTAATGAGTACGTATTGATAGAATTTTAGAATGACTTTCACATACATCATATAACAAAGATTTAAAATTGTCCTGAAATTAACTCTTGCATCCTAATGCAATATCTGATATTCCACTGAAATAGCTAAACTTTAAAAAAAAAAATTTTATGTAAATATAAGTCATAATAGAGTTGGCTCAGCTGATATTTTAGATGCCAGTTCAAAGTGAATGTCTGTTAGTAACAAAGCGATGGAGAGAATTATAACTAATGTACATGCATATATTCAATTAAAGTGTTATAATTTACATACAGAGAAATCATTTTAGTTATAAGTTAGGATTTCTGTTTTTCTTAGCACATCCAGTTCTTCTGGTCTCAGCCAGCATAGCTTGACTAATGCTGGGTTGTTTTAACTGTGTGTAGTCATGGCTTTCATTACATTAGATGAAATCAGCCTATAAAGGTGGATTGTCCTTGTTTCCATGATGGGGTTTTTCCCAGCTTCCTTATTTGTACAGAAGATCTTCCAGAGATGTTTTTCATTAAAATTAGATTTAAACAACTGGAATATTAATAATCACCTACTGGCCTGAAAAAGTTGTTTGGCCATCCCCCAAGTAGACATTGGGGTGACAAGCACTTCCTCATAGGAAATGCCAGGGCTGGGCAGTTGCCTTCTCATCTGAGATTGACTTCATTGTCAAAAAGCATGGCTTATGATGAAAAACTCATTACAAATCAATTTTGTTAAATATATCATACACCTCTTCCAGATGGATCTAGCATACAGTTATGACCACTTAATGGTATTTAGTGGTTTTTAGTCACCAAGCTATCAAAATTTAATATCCAGTGTTTTCCATAATCTGGTTCCATCTATCCTCTCTAGTCTGAGATTTTATATTCCTTTCATCAAACATAATTTTTCAAGGACACCAGAGTCTTATTGTGGTCATAGTTATTTTAATACTGTTGTCTTATATCTTTTATAGTAGAGCTGTGTGGTTAAATCTCTACCATATTACAGTAGTATGGTGTTCTGAATTTGGCTATGTACAGTAGTCCCCCATAGCTGTGGTTTCCCTTTCCACTGCTTCAGTTACCTGCAGTCAACTGTGGTCTGGAAGCAGAGATCCTTCTGATGTATTTATCAGGTCAAGAGTAGTCTAGTGTTCATAACGTCTGCATTATTAACCTAACTTCATATCATCACATAGGCAGAGGTGTGAGTACAAAACAATAAGAGATTTTGAGAGAGAGAGAGAGAGACCCCATTCACATAACTTTTATTACAGTACATTGTTTAAATATTCTATTTCATTATTATTGTTATTATTCTCTTATTGAGCCTAATTTATAACTTAAACTTTTTTGTGGGTATGTATGTATAGGAAAAACATTCTATACATAGAGTTTGGTATTATCCACAGTTTCAGGCATGCATTGGGGGTCTTGGAACATATCCCCCATGACTAAGGGGGACTGCTGTATTACCTTTGCCAACATATTGTATGTTTTCGTGTTACTAATTAGCATCCTTTCCTTTTGGCTTTAAGAACTCCTTCCAGTATTTCTTGTAAGGCAGGTCTAGTGATGTGAATTTCCTTAGCTTTTGTTTATCTGGAAATATTTGTCTCTTCATTCTGAAGGCTACTTTGCCAGACAAAATTTTCTTGGTTGGCAGTTTTTTCTTTCAGCACTTGAATGTATTGTCCCACTCCTACTTGGTCTGTAAGGTTTCTGCTAAGGAATCTGCTGATAGCCTTATGCAAGTTCTTTGTATGTTACAAGCTTTTATTTCTTGCTGCTTTTGAGATTTTTTTTTTTGCTTTTGAATTTTTTAAAATAATTTATTTTGGTATCATTAATCTACAATTACATGTGCAATATTATGGTTATTGAACTACCCCCTTCATCAGGTCCCCCCCACCAACCCCATTACAGTCACTGTCTATCAGCGTAGTGAGATACTATAGAATCACTACTTGTCTTCTCTGAGTGGTACAGCCCTCTCTGGAACCCCCCAACATTACATCTGCTAATTGTCACGCCCCTTTTTCTCCCCTATCCCTCCCTTCCCCCCCATCTTCCCCAGTCCCTTTCCCTTTGGTAACTATTAGTCCAATCTTGGGTTCTGTGAGTCTGCTGCTGTTTTGTTCCTTCACATTTTTTCTTTGTTCTTATGCTCCACATATGAGTGAAATCATTTGATACTTGTCTTTTTAGGCTTGGCTTATTTCACTGAGCATAATAACTTCTAGCTCCATCCATGTTGTTGCAAATGGTAGGATTTGTTTTCTTCTTATGGCTGAATAATATTCCATTGTGTATATGTACCACATCTTCTTTATCCATTCATCTACTGATGGACACTTAGGTTGCTTCCATTTCTTGGCTATTGTAAATAGTACAGCGATAAACATAGGGGTGCATCTGTCTTTTTCAAACTGGGCTGCTGCATTCTTAGGGTAAATTCCTAGGAGTGGAATTCCTGGGTCAAATGGCATTTCTATTTTGAGTTTTTTGAGGAACCTCCATACTGCTTTCCACAATGATTGAACTAATTTGCATTCCCACCAGCAGTGTAGGAGGGTTCCCCTTTCTCCACATCCTCATCAACATTTGTTGTTGTTTGTGTTTTGGATGTTGGCCATCCTTACCGGTGTGAGGTGATATCTCATTGTGGTTTTAATCTGCATTTCTTTAACGATTAGTAATGTGGAGAATCTTTTCATGTGCCTGTTGGCCATCTGAACTTCTTCTTTGGAAAAGTGTCTATTCATGTCCTTTGCTCATTTCTTAATAGGATTTTTTCTTTTTGTTTGTTAAGGTGCATGATTTTTTATATATTTTGGATGTCAACCTCTTATCGGATACATCATTTATGAATATATTCTCCCATACTGTAGGATCTATTTTTGTTATACTGATGGTGTTCTTTGCTGTACAGAAGCTTTTCAGCTTGATATAGTCCCACTTGTTCATTTTTGCTTTTGTTTCCCTTGCCCGGGGAGATATGTTCAGGAAGAAGTCACTCATGTTTATGTCCAAGATATTTTTGCCTATGTTTTTTTCTAAGAGTTTTATGGTTTCATGACGTATATTCAGGTCTTTGATCCACCTTGAGTTTACCTTTGTGTATGGGGTTAGACAGCATGTAGCTGTCCAGTTTTGCCAACACCAGCTGCTGAAGAGGATGTTATCTCCCCAATGTATATCCAAAGCTCCTTTATCAAATATTAATTGGCTGTATATGTTTGGGTTAATGTTTGGATTTTCTATTCTGTTCCACTGGTCTGTGGGTCTGTTTTTGTGCCATACTAAATTGTCTTGATTACTGTGGCTTTGTAGTAGAGTTTGAAGTCAGGGAGCGTAATTCCCCCTGTTTGATTCCTCCTTCTCAGGATTGCTTTGGCTATTCGGGGTCTTTTGTGGTTCCATATGAATTTTAGAATTATTTGTTCCATTTCATTGAAGAAAGCTGTTGGTAGTTTGATAGGGATTGGGTTGAATCTGTAGATTGCTTTAGGTAATATAGCCATTTTGACAATATTTATTCTTCCTAGCCAAGAGCATGGGATGAATTTCCATTTGTTAGTGTCCACCTTAGTTTCTCTTAGGAGTGTCTTGTAGTTTTCAGAGTACAGGTCTTTCATTTCCTTTGTTAGGTTTATTCCTAGGTATTTTATTCTTTTTGATGCAATTGTGAATGGAATTATTTTTCTGATTTCTCTTTCTGTTAGTTCATCATTAGTGTATAGGAAAGCAATAGATTTCTGTGTGTTAATTTTGTATCCTGCAACTTTGTTGAATTCAGATATTAGTTCTAGTAGTTTGGGAGTGGAGTCTTTAGGGTTTTTTATGTACAATACCATGTCATCTGCAAATAGTGACAATTTGACTTCTTCTTTACCAATCTGGATGCCTTGTATGTCTTTGTTTTGTCTGATTGCCATGACCAAGACCTCCAGTACTATTTTGAATAACAGTGGAGAGAGTGGGCACCCCTGTCTTGTTCCCGATCTTAGATGAAAAGCTTTCAGCTTCTCGCTGTTAAGTATGATGTTAGCTGTGGATTTGTCATATATAGCCTTTATGATGTTGAGGTATTGCCCTCTATACCCATTTTGTTGAGAGTTTAAATCATGAATGGATGCTGAATTTTGTCAAATGCTTTTTCAGCATCTATGAAGATGATCATGTGATTTTTGTTCTTCTTTTTATCGATGTGGTGGATGATGTTGATGGATTTTTGAATGTTGTACCATCCTTGCATCCCTGAGATGAATCCCACTTGATCATGGTGAATGATCCTCTTGATGTATTTTTGAATTCGGTTTGCTAATATTTTGTTGAGTATTTTTGCATCTACGTTCATCAGGGATATTGGTCTGTAATTTTCTTTTTTGGTGAGGTCTTTGCCAGGTTTTGGTATTAGAGTGATGCTGGCTTCATAGAATGAGGTTGGAAGTATTCCCTCCTCTTCTATTTTTTGGAAAACTTTAAGTAGAATGGGTGTTATTTCTTCTCTATATGTGTGGTAGAATTCAGAGGTGAATCCATCTAGTCCGGGGTTTTGCTCCTGAGTAGTTTTTTGATTACTGCTTCAATTTCATTGCTGGTGATTGGTCTGTTTAGTTTTTCTGTTTCTTGCTTGGTCAGTTTTGGAAGGTTGTATTTTTCTAAGAAGTTGTCCATTTCTTCTAGGTTTTCCAACTTGTTAGCATATAGATTCTCATAATATACTCTTATAGTTCTTTATATTTCTGTGGGGTCTGTCATTATTTTTCCTTTCTCATTTCTGATTCTGTTTATGTGTGTAGATTCTCTTTTTCTCTTAAGAATTCTGGCTAGGGGGTTACCTATTTTGTTTATTTTTTCAAAGAACCAGCTCTTGGTTTCATTGATTTTTCTATTGCTTTATTCTTCTCAGTTTTAATTATTTCTTCTCTGATCTTTATTATGTCCCTCCTTCTGGTGACTTTGGGTCTCATTTGTTCTTCTTTTTCCAATTTCAGTAATTGTGTCTTTAGACTATTCATTTGGGAATGTTCTTCCTTCTTTAAATAGGCCTGATTGTAATATACTTTCCTCTTAGAACTGCCTTTGCTGCGTCCCACAGAAGTAGTGGCTTTGTATTGTTGTTGTCATTAGTCTCAATATATTCTTTGATTTCTGTTTTGATTTGGTCATTAACCCATTGATTAATAAGGAGAATGTTGTTAAGTCTCCATGTATTTGTGAGCCTTTTTGATTTCTTTCTAAAATTTATTTCTTGTTTTATACCTTTGTGATCTGAGAAATTGGTTGGTAGAATTTCAATATTTTTGAATTAATTGAGATTCTTTTTGTGGCCTAGTATGTGGTCTATTCTGGAAAATGTTCCATATGCACTTGAGAAGAATGTGTATCCTATTGCTTTTAGGTGTATAGTTCTGTAGGTGTCTGTTCAGTCCATCAGTTCTAGTGTGTTGTTCAGTGCCTCTGTGTCTTCATTTATTTTTTGTGTGGTTGATCTGTCCTTTGGAGTGAGTGGTGTGTTGAAGTATCCTAAAATTAATGCCTTGCTTTCTATTTCTTCCTTTAATTCTGTTAGTATTTGTTTCACATATGCCGGCTCTCCTTTGTTGGGTGCATATATATTTATAATGTTCATATCTTCTTGTTGGACTGACCCCTTTATCATTATGTAATGTCCTTCTTTATCTCTTGCTGCTTTCTTCGTTTTGAAGTCTATTTTGTCTGATACAAGTACTGTAACACCTGCTTTTTTCTCCTTGTTCTTCGCATGAAATATCTTTTTCCATTCCTTCACTTTTAGTCTGTGTATATCTTTGGGTTTGAGGTGAGCCTCTTATAAGCAGCATATAGATGGATCTTGCTTTTTTATCCATTCTATTACTCTGTGTCTTTTGATTGGTGCATTCAGTCCATTTACATTTAGGGTGATTATCGATAGATATGTACTTATTGCCATTGCTGGCTTTAGATTTGTGGTTACCAAAGGTTCAGGGGTTACTTCTTTACTATCTAACAATCTAACTTAACTTTCTTGTTAAGTTATTGTAAACACCATCTGATGTTTCTTTATTTCTCTCCCTTCTTATTCTTCCTCCTCCATTTTTTATATAGTAGGTGTTTTATTCTTTGCCTTTAGTTAGTATTTGGATGGTCTGCTTTCTTTGCTATGAGTTTATTTTCTCTGGTGACATCTTTTTAGCCTTAGGAGTGTTTTTCTGTAGAGCAGTCCCTTTAAGATATCCTGTAGAGGTTGTTTATGAGACACAAACTCTCTCAGCTTTTGCTTGTCTGGAAATTATTTAATCCCTCCATCATATTTAAATGATAATCATGCTGGATACAATATTCTTGGTTCAAGGCCCTTCTGAACATTACGTTAAATATATCATGCCATTCTCTTCTGGCCTGTAAGGTTTTTGTTGAGAATTCTGATGATAGTCTGATGGGTTTTCCTTTGTAGGTGATCTTTTTTCTCTCTCTAGCTGCCTTTAATACTCTGTCTTTATTTTTGATCTTTGCCATTTTAATTATTATGTGTCTTGGTGTTGTCTTCCTTGGGTCCCTTGTGTTGGGAGATAGTAGGCTTCCATGGACTGCAGGACTATTTCCTTACACAACATGGGGAAGTTTTCAGCAATTATTTATTCAAAGACACTTTCTATCCCTTTTTCTCTCTCTTCTTCCTCTGGTACCCCTATAATGCGAATATTGTTCCATTTGGATTGGTCACACAGTTCTCTTAATATTCTTTCATTCCTAGAGATCCTTTTATCTCTCTCTGCCTCAGCTTCTCTGTATTCCTGTTCTCTGATTTCTATTCCATTAACAGTCTTACATCTCGTCCCATCTGCTGCTAAGCCCGTCAATTGCTTGTCTCAATTCTGCGTTGTCTTTCCTGACTTCCCTCAGTTCCCTCTTCAGTTCTTTCATATTTCTCTGTAGATCCATCAGTATGGTTATGACTTTTGTTCTGAATTCTTTTTCAGGGCGGTTGTGTATTTCCATCCCTTCAGGTTCCCTCTCTGGTGGTGTCTGGGTCTGCGTGAGTTTTGTTTGTACAATGTTCCTCTGACTTTTCATGTCGATAGAAGTGGTCACTGGTAGGTGCCATGTATATCAGTGGGTCTCTTTAAGACTTTAAAAAAAAGAAAAGGAAAAAGAAACAAAAAGGAAAAAGAGGAAGAAAAGAGAAAAAAGAAAGAAGGAAAAGAAAGAAAAGAAAAAAGAAAGAAAAGAAACAAAACAAAACAAAATGCCCACCTGGAGTAGATTCTGTGGGGATGCTGTAGGTGGCGCTGTTGCTCCACTATTCCGCAGCCATGGCTGCACTGCTCCACAGGGCCCCCTGTAGCTCTGGCCTGGGCGGGAATGAATGGGAGGTTGTTCATCTCTGTGGGAAGTCTGAGTGGAGCTACTCTTCCCCAGTCGCCAGCCAATGGGTCTGAAATTCCCCAGGACTCCCAGCCTGCTGGGTTGAGTGTGCTGGGACGATCCTGGGCCCTTGTTTCTTTAAGACCGCTAAAAATAAAACGCATGCTTTTCTTTTGTCCCTGGAGCCGGCTGGGAGTACCTGGGTGCGTTCCCAAGCTCAGATCCTGCACCCTCTGTCTCTCCAGTCTCTGATACACCATGCAGTGTGTGTCTGTGCTCCTAGAGCAGATCACCATGACTGGTTATTTCACGGCCCTGTACTTCCACTCCCTCCTGGCTCTGAATCCTTTCCTCCCGCCAATGTGCTGGGGTGGGGGAGTGCTCGGGTCCCGCCGGGTCGCGGTTCCGTTATCTTACGCACCTCATGGGGTGCCGAGTCCTCTCAGGTGTAGATGCAGGCTGGGTGCTGTCCTGTATCTTCTGGTCTCCTTTTTAGGAATAGTTGTATTTGTTGTATTTTCATAAATACATATGGTTTTGGGGGGAGATTTCCGCCACCCTGCTCACGCCACCATCTTCCTGGAAGTCCTGCCTTTGAATTTTGACAGTTTTATTATAATGTGCCTTAGAGAAAATTTCTTTAAATTGAGTCTATTTGGTGACCTATGAGGTCCATGAATTTGGATAAACACATTTCTCCTCAGATTGGGGAAGTTGTCCGTCATTATTTCTTTAAATAAGCTTTCTGTTCCCTTCTCCTTCTTTTCCTCCTGGAACTCCAATGGTTCACAAATTTGTCCTTTCTGTGTTATCCCATAGATCATGTAGGCTTTTTTAAAAAAATATTTTTTCCGTGCTCTCCTTGGACTGGATAATTTCAAAGTTCCTGTCTTCCATATCACTTGTCCTTTCATTTGTCTGACGGCTGTTATTGCTTTCTATTGCATTTTTCATTTTATTCATTGTTTTTTTCTGCTCCAGAATTCTTGTTTGGTTCTTTTTTGAGTGTGTGATTTCTATCTCTTTATTAAATGTCTCATTTTGTTTGTGTTTCCACTATAGTGTAGCCAATTAAGCATGCAATAGCCTTCTGTCTAAAAAAAACAATGTACATAACTTAATTAAAAATACTTGATTGCTAAAATATGCTAACCATTGCCTGAGCTTCCAGTGAGTCATGATCACTGATCACAGATCACTATAACAAATATAATAAAAGTGAAAAAGTTTGAAATATTGCAAGAATTACCAAAATGTGACACAGAGACACAAAGAGAGCAAATACTGTTGGAAAAATGGTGCCAGTAGACTTGCTTGGCACAGGGTTGGCACAAACCTTTAATTTGGAAAAAAAAAGGCAGTTATCTGTGAAGCACAATAAAGCAAAGCTCAATAAAACAAGATTTGTCCGCATACCAGGTGTTATAAATTGTTGGAATGAATTCTCAATCCCTGCACTGCACTGCTTGCCCCATATAACTGTGGTAGGAGTATAGAAGGTGAATGGTTGGAAATTATGAACATTCCCTGTATCTTAGTGCTTGACTCTGCTATCCAACCTCAAGCATTTTTGAATGGTTTGGCTACAGTATTTCCTTCAGAAATTCAAAGTATACTCCACCACTATTCCTAGTTAGAATGATGTGCTCATTGTTATTATTACTACACCTGACATGAGTGTTGACTTCTGTTTTGTCAACATTCTTTTCTGGTTTCCTGATACAAAATTGAGGGATAAGAGAGAGAGTGGAAGGAGAAGGATTCCACAAGGTCATAGTACAGAACTGAAGATGAAAAGTCCTGGGAGTCCAGGAAAGGGAAAAGAAGAGCTGTCACATGGGAGTGGAGGGAGATGAAGGGCACACTACTCCATGTCCTGCCATGGTGATTGAGTGTAACAAATACATGGTTCGTTTTTTATGGGAACACTTCCCTGATACTGCATCAAATGATTACAGCTTCACTAATATTATATATTGTTTTTGGAAATGTCTATATTTTTATGATTGTTTTTCTGAAAATATTAGGGAGATAGCTTAATTTTTCAACTATTCATAATGAAAGTCAGCACCTTTCTTCAAGTAATTTTCATACCTAAACGTGTCATTTTTGCAATATTTGAAGCTTTTTTCAATTGGATTTTGATATTATTATATTCACTGTTAATTAAATTAATGAAATAGAAATAGTCTCCTGTGCTCAACTCTTAAGCTTTCTTTTATATAATTAACTATGTAACTTGGTGTAAAAAACTAAAATATATTACCTAGAACATCACGTATTTCATGATTGAAATTCTGGACGATACCTAGAAAGGGTAGAAAATAGTGACTATAATCTCTGTCCTTGATCTGAATACCCTTGTTTTAAAGATTTAAATCCCTATAATAATACAAATTTCATTTTGGATATTTAATTTCTTTTTTCCTTAAGCAATAAAATGTGCATAAGTAATGTGGCAGAAATGGTGATGAATGTCCTTAAAGAGATAATTCTTTGGAGAATAAAACTGGTTTCTAAAATTAATGCCACGAAGAGTGAAGACCTAAAGAAGATAAGAAATCTAGCTTATGTATTGTGACTTTCTGTGATATTTATTAATATAAACTCAATAGCTATTCTCAGAGTTTAAAGTGATTTTGGTGATTGGCCATCAATCATATATTAAGAACTATATTTCATACTTCTGATTACTAAGTAAAGCTGTGTATTAGAAGCTTTTAAAATCTAGATTCTTTTGCTGTAACCAGTAACAGAATATCCAGGCTTAAGACATAGAAATATCTACTTTTCCTCCAAGTTTGTAGGTACGTTGTGATCAAATTTTAACTGTTATAACCTCAGCTCATAGACAATACCTTGGCATTAGGAACTAATGGTAATTGTAGAATAAATTAACAAAATTGAGGAGTCATATTTTTATGTATCTCATCTTTCACTTACTAGAATAGCCAGACATGCGGTAACTACTTCAATTGTTACATGTGATTATTGCACATTATACTGGTCCATTTGTAAATCTTATCTTTAAAAGGTACTTCTTGAATTTCTTTACTGACTTACAACTTTTGTTCCTTTTTTCCAAAGTAAGATATCCTTCTACATTTCAAACTTTATATGGAGAGAATTAGTTACTCACCAACTGATTTATAATATAATCAATCATCTTGGGAATTTCTTCTCCCAAGCCTTAGCAAAATTCAAAGCTGGAGGTTAAAGGTATTAAATTAGTGGCCAAAAATCATGCTAAAGGGTGTTATATTAAAGGATTAATGTTAAAATGTCCTTTGGCCAGGGCATACAAATGACAGCACTCAAGTATCTGCCTTTTATCAGCCACCACTGCAGAAATAGTTCCTCAGAGTACATATATGCACAAACAACTGCAGCAGATAAATGAAGACAGGATAATGTATTATTTGTAAGATTTTCTTTCCAAAGCCCACTTCAGATTCCTAATGAATGAGGCTATGGCATGGGAGTATTATAATAGATACAGCCTAAAACTCACACTGACCAGCCTCTTTTTCTCTCATTTTTCCCTCACAGGGTTCTCATGTCCTACTACGTTAATGTTGAGTAAAAGCCAGTCTGTTGAAGGGCAATACGGTTGATGATAACAACTATTTCCTCCAGTTCAGAGTCCACTGTATGTGTGGCCGCCTACCTCAGGACTTCTAGAGTGAAGGTGATGGGAGGCAGGCCTTATGATATTTTCATCCCACCCTTAGTGTGAGGACATATTCAGCACTTCTTTTTCTTCCTCTCTGAAGACTACTGCAATAGCTTCCGAGTTTCACTGGTTTCTCTCTCAACCTACAGTTAATATGACAGTTCACGTCATCTATTCAAACTGCATAGCCACATATCATGGCATTTCCCTGGGCATAATTTTTGATAGTTTCTCATAATAATAGTAAAACATATATAAAGTTGTCAGTGTTCTCTTTATGGTGTAGTCCCAGGTAAACTCTCTAAATAACTGCCCTACTAACCTTCCACTGCTCCTCTCTGTTCAAGCCGTGCTAATATTATTTCTGTTTCTCAAACATCTCAACCATGCTCCTGTCTCAGAGTCTTTGCACCTGCAATAGCCTCAGTCCGGAATGCTCCGCTCATAAATACTCACATAGCTGTTACTCTAGGACCCTGCTCAAATATCGTATACTCAAGGATGCCTGCTCTACTTTTACTCTACTAACTCCCACCTAGCTCCATTCATTCCATTATTTTTTAGATAATATTTATTATAATTTAAATTATCTCAGTTATTCATTGGTTCATTTACCTATTATTCAATTATCTCACAAAAATTTATATACCATAAGAACATGAAGTTTAATTCTTGATGTTGTATTATTTCTGTTTATACAATTTTGCTCGCTATAGTATTCTTAGCATCTCTAACAAACCTCACAAATATTTCAGCCTAGAAAAAAATATATATTTTTTTTATTCATTCAATAATTTATTTATATCAGTATGGACAAACGAATATTTATTACATTCTACAGATTACAATACAACACTATCATTGTTTCTTTTGTTGCTCAACTTGTCCCAGCTTTGGCCATTGAAGCCTCATCAGATTGGACATGCTTTTTTGCATGTGAATGTTTTCTTACTCTCTTGTACCACATGATGCTCCAGGTTCATCTTATATTTTATGTCCCAACCTTGGAATCTTCTCTGAGGAGCCTTGGTTCCTTTTATTGGAAAATTAAAATCAAGGTCTGCCTTAGGTAGATAGGTGACTTTGGTTCATGGTCTCTCACAAGACTGCAGTCAAGGTGTCAGTCGGGGCTGCACTCATCTCAAGATTCAACTGGGAGAGGACTCATTCTCAAGCTCACTCATTGTGGCTGTTGGCAGGCCTTGGTTCCTTGATGGCTGGCAACTGGAAACATCAATTCTTTGCCACATGGATCTCTCTACAGGGCTGCTCACATGACAGTCAGCTTCTAAGGTCTCATCTAGCCACTTAGAAAGATGTGCTATCAAGATAAAGCCCCTTTGCCACAGCGCCCATTTCCCTATGTCAGGGGCAGTGCTATATTTAGGTGTCGTGAGAAAGATTATTTATTTTATGGCCTGAAATAATGGCTGCATTTTAATTTTAGCTAATCTCTGTCAAACTAAATTAGGTTATACAAAATGTTTCTTTTTCAGAAATAATTTATCCTAGAGGTTTTTAATATAGATTGCAAACAACTCGATTACTCAAAATGGATAAATATTTTAATGTTATTAATTTTCCTTCTTATTGGAATTAAGTAAATATTTGAAATGAATCAATAACACTTAAGCAATATGTCTGTTCTCTTTATCTATTTGCTCTCAAAAAATCAAATGTTTTATGTACTGCTCCCTATTTAGACACTTGATACACATGTGCAAAGAAACCACAGATTAATTTAAACTATTTATAGCATGCATCTATGTTTAAATTCTCTTATAATTTAGAATACCTTTACAGAGACTATAAAACAAATTATTGTTTAAAATTCAGTCTTGAAATGTAAGAACTGATTGCCAGCAATTATTTAGAATGTTTCAACTTAAAAGTGTTACTGAACCAAACAAACTTGGGTCTGCTTGCCTGACACATATCAAAAGCCAAACTCTGATATCAGGATGTAGTGAAAGAAAGTGGTTGGTTATTACAGAATGCCATATAAAGAGAATGGGTAGCTAATGCTTAAGAACCCAAACTCCCTATAGGGTTACAAACAGTGGTTCTTAGGGACAAAATTTTGGGAAAGGGTTGCAGGGTGTGTGATCAGCTTCCGTCCACTCTTCTGATTGGTCAGTGGTGAGGTAACAGGGTATTAACCATCAAGAATCCTAGCTGACAGTATTTTGGCTCCTAGAGTCTGGGGTCTATGTGCTTGCTGTCAAGAGGTGACCCCGCTGGTTGGTGGAGTTCTTGGTTTCTGTAAAACACCTCAAGGATACATGAGTCAAGAGTTTATCTATGGCCTTGAGGGGGAACTAAGAGTCCTGTGTCTGTTTAATTTGCTTTACCTTGGTTTGCAAAATCCCATTTTCTTTAATATGCAATTACTTAGTCAAATTCCCACACTTTGGGTTATAACGGAGGGACTTGGGTTTCTCCTTTTTAATGAGAAATCTAAGGGGCTTCATCAAAAGGGGGCTACCTGTGCAGTTACAGAGTATTATTCAAACTTTTTACTTTGTTAAAGTATGAAAATATACAGATGAGAAAGGAATATTGATGTATGCACTGTGTACATATTCATAGGGAATATACATATTCATAGGAAATGTTTTTTTGAACATTCCACCAGGCAAAATTATGGAACAATTATCACTGTTCATTCTTAGAACAAGGAGCAATTCCAGATTTCTTCCCATTTCCAGCACTGATTTAGTTTGGAGGATATAAGGACAATAAGTGCAGGGTGGTGTGTGCATATGTGTGTGCGGGTTTGTATGCCTACTGGTAGAGAAGTAAAGTGGTCTTGTGGAAAGGGCACTAAATTAGAAATTGCACTGTTGTTGGGGTGATGTATTATTAGGCCACTGGGGATGGTTGTGAAATGTAGTCTAAAAAACTCCAGAAGTCAAAATTTTCATGGTCACAGTCAACATAGCCCTATTCAGTGCCCCTAGAACAGTCATGTCTATTGCCCATATTGTCACTGAGTTATAGGCAGTAACTGGGTTTCTTTGAATCATGGCTTTCTTTTCTGTAAAGATGATGTTAATAAATCATGGTTACCTTAATTAAAAATTTGTGGAAAGATAAAATAAAATTTAAAATAGGCCAAAATGTTTTGAAATAAGCATGAAGTGCATAATCAACCTTTCACTGAGATCAAAGCTACAAAAATGAGGTGAAACTTTCTACATGATGAAATGAGTCAAGAAAATATGGAAATACAAAACAAATAGAATATGTAAAAAATAGTGTGTTGTGGGGAGGGAGGAAGATAAACAAGGAATTATATGCATACCAAATTGTGGATAAAATGAGAGTTCCTGTGGCCAGGATTCTCACCTGGCCCTGGTTGATTAGCTCACTGCACACCTGTGGGCAATACATGGCTGTTGACACTATATAAAGAGCTCCACCCAGTGCTCTGGGCATGACACAGTGGTATGGTTGCAAGGCTGCAGGAGAGCAGAGCAGAGGCTGGAGTGGTGGCAGCACCGAGGACAGAGGCCCAGAGCATGGTTGTGTGGGATGACTGTGCAGAGAGGCCCAGAAGATGGCTGTGCGGACAGAGGGGCCCAGAGGCAGAGACCAGCTTGTGGCATGCAGACTCACTCTGAGTGAACAGGATTTTAGTGACTGACCTGCCACCTGGAAATAAAGTTGGGTATAACCCTTTCACCCCAAGAACGTTTTAGTATCAATTTCTCTGGTCACATTGAATCAATAGCGAACTTGCCCAGGGCTGAAACCCATTGGCAAGACAATTGGGGAAAGTCGGCAGGATTCACTGTTGACCAAGGAAAAAGACAGGCTGCCCTTCTGGGAGGGATGCTTCAGGGGGCTGCCCCTGGGAATGGGGAGACAGTGGATTGTCCCCCAATGGATATGTGGTCTGAGGTGGCTTGCCTCCTAGAGGACTGGGCCCCACCCCAGGGCTGGAGGCAAGTGGAGGTGATACCTGAGTCTGTAGAGGTGGCCCTTGGTATTGTAAGTAGATCCTTTGAGAAACAGAGTGCCCGTGAGGCAGTGGGGACTGTGGGTTGGCTGCTTCTCACAGTATTAAAAAAGTCTACAGGAGAGACCCAAGAAATGGCATCATGAGAACGCGAGCTGCAAACTTCTGTGGATTCCCTGAGGAGGGAGATGGCTTTGATGCGAGAGGAGGCAGCACGAGAGCGCCGGCAGCAAGGAGCCATTGGAGACGAGACGGCAGCGCTGCCAGGTGTTCTGAAGGAGGAAGAAGCCATCAAGGAAAAAGACAAACTCCTGAGGGAAGCACAGGCGGAGGCGGCATGAGAACGTCAGCTGCGAAGCATTGAGGTGAAGGTAAGAGAGCTTCTGAAGACTGAGCGAGCATTATTGTGAGGCACTGTAGCAGAGGAGGCACTTGGGGGAGTGGAGAGAAAGGTGCCATCAGCCCCAGAAATGGAGGAGCTGGGGAAGGATGAAGGGGTGGTGCCAGACGCACTGGCCCCTCCTGTATTAAAAGCCTGCCCAGTGGTTGTAAAGAAAATAAAGACCCGGCAGCTGAAAGTTCCCCAAGGAGAGGAGCAGCTCCCTCCCAAGGTCATGGAGCACTCTATGGTCCGCCCCTATACTCAGGCTGAGCTGGTGGCTGTGGGACTTCGGGGTGGACGGAATTTTTCTTTCCGGATCAGAGATGGGAAAGCTGTCTTCCCTGACAGTGCAGGCTGCCTTGAGGCAACGATTACAAAATGTGAGGTGTCACGTACAGTAGCTGAAGCAACAAGAACCCGGAAAGAAATAAGACCTGCTACTCACAGGAGGAATTTGAGGGGCCCCGGAAGGGTTACAAGGACCCAGATGATTTGATATGGGCAGGAGTAGATGGAAGGAAATTAGACAGGAAGCCAAAGAGGATCTTACTGGAGCTATGGCAACAGCTGAAACCAGTGCAGCAGTTCAAGCCATTAAGACTAAAGAGACAGAGGTCAGAGACAGAGCCACAAGTCTGGCCTGTGTGTCTGCAAGACTTTTTGCTGGAGAAGCTGGAGAACAATGTTTGAGCTTCCTTGCACAGGGACCATTGCAGAGGACTGAGGGCACATAGATTGAGAGGAGAGAATCCTGGAGGGGTGGAGTGTGGATAAAATTAGAGTTTCTGTGGCTAGGATTCTCACCTGGCCCTGGTTGATTAGCTCACTGCACACCTGTGGTCAATACATGGCTGTTGACTCTATATAAAGAGTTCTGCCCAGTGCTCTGGGCGTGGCATGGTGGTGGCTGCAAGGCTGCAGGAGAGCAGAGCAGAGGCTGGAGTGGTGGCAGCACCGAGGACAGAGGCCCAGAGGATGGCTGTGCAGGACGACCATGCAGAGAGTCCCAGAGGATGGCCGTGTGGGACAACTGTGCAGAGAGGCCCAGAGGACTGCTGTGCAGGCAGAGAGGCCCAGAGGTTGGCTGTATGGACAGAGGGGCCCAGAGGCAGAGACTGGCTTGCTGCATGCAGACTCGCTCTGAGTGAACAGGATTTTAGTGACTGACCTGCTACTTGGAAATAAAGTTGGATATAACCCTTTCACCCCAAGAACATTTTGCTGTCAATTTCTCTGATCACATTGAATCCATAGCGAACTTATCCGGGGCTGAAACCCATTGGCAAGACACAAATATTTTTGTATATGCAAGTATGAAAAGTTGTGCCTTTGTGAGTAAAGATTAAGATTAGACCCAGGCTAAGTCGGGCCTGTTTGAGAATGGTTTCACAGCATGAAGGAAACATAGGAAGAAGGACATAAAACATATAATCGTGGACTAAAATAAGTATCTTAGGTAGAAAGAACATGATTTTATTTATGTTCTATTCAAAAAATAACATAGGTATCTGTCTTATTCTAAACATCTCAAAAGTTCTAGTTAACCATTGATCTGTGCATGAGTAGTAGGGATTAACTGGGGAAAGCTAGAAGATGATGTTGGAGAGCATTTTGGGAAAAAGGTAATCCATGTTCAGAGGTATGTGATGGGAGGGAAACACAGCCACTCTGAAGAAATGTAGGGAGACTTGTGTGACCGAAGCTCAGAGAGCAAAGGTAGCAAAAGAAGAAGCCACATGGTACCAGGACACGAAAACAAGTGGCCATTAGGAAATGGTTTCATCTTTAACTTAAAAACAATAGGATAGACTTCTGGTTTCCAGTTCCACATATAAAGAGCTTGGCAGTTACTACAATTAACAAGTAAAAACCTGAACAGTCTGAAAATCAATCCTTCTTGGATCCATAAGAGAGAGGGTGACAGGGGGTGCACTGCCGCCCTCACTAGCAGAGAGACAGGAGTATCCAGGTCATCCCGGCTTACCCAAGCAAAGACACACAAGCAGATATTACTCAGAAGCCAGTGCTGAGGTAGGAAAACTTGACCTGTAATTGACAAATTTACCAGGGACTCAATGTAGACAAGTCTGAGAGTTAAAAACTCCATGGGGACCAAGTTACAAAGGGGACCCCACAATTTTGTGAGTTTACCTCCAGAAGATGAACCAGGTTCTCATAATAGTTGATACCAGAGAAAAATCAACTTCTGATGCTGGCAGAAGGAAGGGAAAGAAAGCATTCTGAAATACTCCAGAGCACCCTGTTCTTAACAAGGCTTACTCTCAGGAGAAACTTGTTAACCAGAACCTAACCAGCCTCAGGGAAAGAAAATACCCAACTCCAGGTGGCATTAGCCTTCCTCATCGGAGAAGGGAAATAGCCAGTGGCAGCCCAGCCTAGTCATCCCGGCTCACCTAAGGGGAAGGGAAAACTAAGAAACAGTTGTATAGTCCACAGACCCAGGGCATAGGCACACTAAAAGACGGATCTAACAGATTATAAAAGGGTTTTGCTTCCCCTCACACTTCACCACCATGTTACTAAAGGCCTATGTCTTGCCAGTGGGTTTCAGCCACAGTCAAGTTCACTATGGATTCAGTGAGATCAAATGGTAACAGTAGAACATTCTTGGGGTGGAAGGGTCCCAACTTTATTCCCACAGTGGCAGTCAATCACTAGAATCCCGTCCGCCTCAAAGCGAGTCTGCAGGCAGCAAGCTGGGCTCTGCCTCTGGGCCTCTCTGTCCCCACAGCCTCTCAGTCTCTGTCCTTGGCACTGCCACCACTCCAGCCTCTGCTCTCCCGCATTTGTGTAGCCATGTTGCCCAGAGCACCAGGCAGAGCTCTTTATATAGAGTCAATAATAACATATTGTCCACATGTGTGCAGTGAGCAAGCCGACCAGGGTCACATGAGAATCCTGGCCAGAGGAACTTTTCGTTTTCTCTACAGCCTATCTACAGCAGTTACTTTAACCCTGTGTACCATGACCCACTATCAAAAACAATGCAAGTTATACCAAAAGACAAAAAACAAAACAAGCAAAAAACACAATTTGAAGAGACAGCAACTGTCAAAACCAGATATGGCAGAGGTGTTGGAGTTTTCAGACTGAGAATTTAAAACAAGTATGGTTATGGCGTTAAGGGATCTGATGATGAAGTAGACAGCGTGCAAGAAGAGGTGGACAATGTAAGCAAAGGGATGGAGTCTATGGAAGAACCAAAGAGAAAACCACAGATAGAAACACTCTAGCAGAAATGAGCAACGCCATCGATGGCACTATTAGACTGGACTCAGCTTAGGAAAGAATCTCTGAGTGTGAGGAGATCTCAGTAACAACTGAAAACTGAGAAGCAGCAGAGAAAACAAAGTGGAAAAAAACACAAAAGAGGTTATCCAAGGACCATGGGACACTGCAAATGGTGTGACGTTTGTATAATGTGAATACCGGAAGAAGAAAGAGGGAAAGGAAGAGAAGAAATATATGAAACAATAATGACTGAGAATTTTCCCAAATTAATGCAAGCAAAAACCACAGTTCCAGGAAGCTCAGAGAACATGAAGCTGGATAAGTGCCAAAAAATCTATACTTAAGCACATCATTTTCAAACTATAGTATCAAAAGATAAAGAAAAAATGTTGAAAGCAGCCAGCGTGGGTGGGAGTGAAACACCTTACTTACAGAAGAACAAAAATAAGAATTAAACCCAACTTCTTGGAAACTATGAAAGCAAGAAGAGAGTCAACTGAAATAGGTAGTGTTTAGAGAAATATCATAGCAACCGAGAATTCCATATTCTGCAAAATCATTCTTCCAACATGAAGGAGAAGTAAAGTCTTTCTCAAATAAATAAAAATTGAGGGAATTAGTTGCCAGAAGACCTGCCTTGCAAGAAATGTTGAAAGAAGTTCTTTAGAGAGAATATAAATGACATAGACCAGAAACTCATATCTGAAGAAGAGCACCAAAGGACTAAGTGAAGGTAAAATAATTAAAAAAAAAATTTGTATCAACAGACAACAGTTTGTTTAAAATAATAGCAAAAATGTATTGTTATATATGATTATATATCATAGTTACAAGTGTATGCTTATGTATAGGTGAAACTAATGACAGCAATAATACAAGGGACAGGAGGGAGGAATTAGGATTATTTTGTGATTAGAAGATATTCACCCTACCAGTGATGTAGTATAGTGTTATTTGAAAATGGGCTTGGATTATTTGTGTGTACTACAAACTCTAGGACAACCACTAACAAAAGTAGAAAAAGAAATATGATATGCTAAGAAAGAAGAAAAATATCAAATCATATAAAATGCTCAATTAAACCACAAAGGTAGAAAAAATGGAAGGCAAAAATAGAAGGAAAACAAGCAAAAATTAGAAAACAGTAACAAATATGGTAGATATTAACCTATCAATAATCACTTAGAAAACCAATGGTCTTAATGCATGAATTAAAAGAGAGAGATTGTCATAATAGATCAGGAAAAAAACAACTATGAAAAAACTCCATATTTTAAATCCTTCCTATGTAGGAAAAACCCAGTTCTCCCTTTCTGTGTTTTTCTCCAGTGTGTCTTCTTTACTAGTCACACACAATGCTTCATTTATGACACTTCTGATAACCAATGTGGGAGGTTATTTCCCATACATGCAATTCTTTAGGACACGGGATGGGTGTACTACCATTTACTTCATTCTAACACTGCCTGGAGATAGTGTCAGGTCCCATAGGTTAAGGGCTCAGGCCCATAACACTGCTGCCCACTTCAGATGCCAATTGCAAGTAGTAGGTCTCCAGGTTACCCACAACTTCTATCCAACTTGGCTGCAAATTGGAGGTTCCCATGAACCCCCTCCTCAGTTTTAATCAGTTTGCTAGAGTAACCACAAAACTCAGGGAAACACTTATGCTTACCAGTTTATTAAAGGATATGATAAAGGGTGCAGATGAACAGTCCAATGAAGAAATATAGAGTGAAATGTCTGGGAAGGTCCTAAGTGCAGTAGCTTCTGTCTCTGTGGAGTCTGGGTGATCACCTTCCCAGTATGGATGTGCTCACCAGCCTGACAGCTTTCCAAACCCAATACTGTTGGAGTCTTATGGTGACTTCCTTACATAAACGTAATCAATTTTCAGCTCTGTTTTTAGCCCCTCTCCCCTGTCCGGAGAATGAGAGGTAGGGCTGAAAATTCCAAGCTTTTAATCATGACTTGGTATTTCTGGTACTCCACTTACCCTCAACCAGGAATGATGCAGGAGCCCAACTGGAATTGCCTCATTAGAACAAAAGATGTTCCTAGTGTTTTTATCACTTAGGTAATTACATGGGTTTTAAGGACTCTGTGTCCAGAGCTCAGAGTGAGAATAATGTTTATATTTTCTATTATTTCACATGTTGCCTATTACAAACTCACTTTAAATATAAAGACGTATGTAAGATAAAAGTAAACCGGTGGCAGCATATATACCATGCTAATACTAATAGAAAGCAGGAGTACATATGTTAATTTCAGAGAGAACACTTCAAGAAAGTTATCAGGGATGGAGAAAGGAGTTACATAATGATAAAGGTGTCAGTTCTCCATGACAACATAATATATTTTTTAAAAATATAATTTGGTCACAGGGATAGTAGTACAGCATGGAGAATATAGTCAAATATTGTGTAATACCTATGTGGGCAGATATTAAATTCAATAGTTGTGTTAAGGATTTAATAATATGGGTAACTGTTGAACCACTGTATTGTATACTTGAAAACCAATATAAGATTGTATATCAACGATACTCAATAAACAATAAATGAATAAAAAATGCATAGACATTTTTAAAAAAAGGTATAACAATTCTTAACATATATGTACCTAACAGCAAAGTGTCTAACTACATGAGACAAACACTGCACAAAAACTGTAAGGAGAAATAGATGAATCCATGATCATATTGGAGACTTCAACAGTTTTCCATTAGAAATGGACATATCCAACAGGGAGAAAATCCTTCAGGACAAAGGTGGACTGAAAAACATGATTAATCAACTCTATTGATGGCTAACCAGTTTATATAACTGACATCTATAGACCACTTCATCCAACAATAGCAGAATACACATTCTCACAAGCTTACATGATATATTCAAGACAGACAACATTCTGGGGCATACTTTATGAAGCATACTTTATGAAGCATACTTTAACAAATCTGAAACAATGTAAATCATACAATGTGTGCTGTCAGATCACAGTGGGACTAAACTAGAAATCAATAACAGGAAGATAAGAGGAAAATTGCAATACATGAAGATTTAAACAACATACCCTTAAACAATACATGGGTAAAAGAAGTATCAAAATTAATAAGAATATTTTGAATTAAATTAACATCAAAATTTGTGGGGTGCAGCAAAAACAGAACAAATTAAATCCAAAGTAAACAGAAGAAAACTAAGAATAAGAGATGAAACCAGTGAAATTGAAAATAGGAAATCAGTAGAGAAAACCTTTGGTTTCACCAAAAAGTGGTTCTTTGAAAAAAGTCAATAAAATAAATAAGCCTCTAGTCTTTTCTAAGAAAAATAGGCTGTAGACTAAGAAAAAAAGGGAAAGGACACAAATTATTAATATCAGAAATGGAGGAGGGGTATTACTACAGATCCATGCACATTACAAAGATAATTAAATAATACAACAGACAACTCTATGAACACAAATTTGAAAACCAAGATGATATGGATCAATTCTTTGAAAGATATAAGCTGCTAAAACTCATACCTGAAGAAATAGAAAATCTGAATAGGCCTATAAAGAAATTGAACCAATAATTAGTAAACTTCCCAAACAGAAAGCATCAGGCTCAGATGGGTTCACGGATGAATTCTATAAAATGTTTAAGGAAGAAACTATAGCAATTATCTACAACCTAGTATAGAGGATAGAAGCAGAGGGAATATTTCCTCACACATTCTATGACTTCAGCATTGCCTTAATACCAAAAACAGATAAAGATATTAGCAAATAAAATCTAAAAATCTTTTAAAAGAATATACGCCATGAGCAAGTGGGAAAAAATCTTGTTTCAACATCAAAAAATCTATTAATGTAACCCACATCAGCAGGCTAAAAACAATGGTTACATGATTATTTCTATAGGTGGAGAAAAAACTTTTGACAAAATTCAACAGCTTTTATGATAAAAGTTCTCAGTCAACTAAGAATAGAGGAGAACGCCCTCAATCTGATAAAGAATATCTACAAAATCCTACAGCTAACATCTTACTTAATGGTGAGAAACTTGAAGCTTCCCCACTAAGATCAGGAAAAAGGCAAGGGATGTTCCCTCTCACCATTCATTTTCAACATTATACTGAAAGTACTAGCTAATACAGTAAGACAAGAATGGGATATGAATACAGATTGGGAAGAAAGAAGTAATACTGTCTTTTTTGCAGATGATATGATCATGGAGAAAATTTGGAAAAAAAAAAAAAGACAAACTCCTGGAGCTAAGCAGTGATTATAGTAAAGTTTCTGAAAACAAGGTCAGTATACAAAAGTCTATCACATTCCTACATAAAGTAGTTCCCTGTATCTGTAGGGAATACATTCCAAGACCACCAGTGGATGCCTGAAACCATGAGTACTGAGCCCTATGTATACTATGATTTTTTCCTAAACATACATACCTATGATAAAGTTTAATAAATAAATTAAGCACAATAAGAGATTAACAACAATAACAAAATAGAATAGAACAATACACTGTAATAAAAGTTATGTGAGTGTGGTCTCACTTTCAAAATATCATTTTGTAGTGTATTCACCTTTTTTGTGATGATGTGAGATGATGTGTGATGATGCCTATGTGAGGAGATGAAGTAAAGTAAATAACGTAGGCATTGTGAGGTAGAATTAGGATACTATCAACCTTCTGATGGTATGTCAGAAGGAGGGTCATTTATTTCTGGACAGATGATCTTGTTGGTTTTGGGCAACTGAAACTGTGGAAGGCAAAACCATGGATAAGCGGGATTACTGCAGCAGCAATGAAAAAATGGAATTTGAAAGTAAAAACACAGTATTATTTACATTAGCACCCCCAAAATGAAATAAATAGGTACAAATCTAACAAAATATAAATATGTACAAGCTCTATGTGAAAAAACTATAGAACTCTGAAGAACAAGATAAAATAACTAAATAAATGGAGTGATATTCCATGTTCATGGATAGCAATATTGTCAAGATGTCAGTTCTTCTTAACTTCATCTGTAGATTCAATACAATGCCAATAAAAACCCCAGAAAGTTATTTTGTGGATATTTATGTCTGTGGAATCAGATATTCTATTATTTTGAGGTAAATGGTCCAAGAATAACCAAAACAATAGTGAAGGTTAAGAACGGAAGTCAGAGTACTGACACTACCCAACCGCAAGACTTATCATAAAGCTACAATAATTAAAGCAGTATGATACTGCTGGAAGAATAGACAAATAGGTCAATGGAACAAAATAGCCTAGAAATATAACTCCCTAAACATAGTCAGCTGATCTTGGACAAAGACAGTAAAAGAAAACAAATATAGCCTTTCAACAAATGGTGCTGGAACAACTGGACATCTACATGCAGAAAAATGGATCTAGACACAGACCTACACCTTTCACAAAAATTAACTCAAAGTGGACTAAATGTAAAATTCTAAACTCTAAAACTCCTAGAAAGTAACAGGAGAAAGCTAGATGGAAGGACTTTTTAGGTATAACACCAAAGACATGGTCCATGAAAGAAATAATTGATAAAAATTCATTAAAATAAAAAAAACTCTATGCTGCAGAAGACAAGGCCAAGCAAATGAGAAGACAAACCAAAGACCCATTCAGTAAAGTACTGTTATCAAAAATATACAAGGGACTGTTAAAGTCAAAAATAAGAAAACAAATTAAAAAAATAAGGAAAAGACCTTAATAGACACCTCACCAAAGAAGATATACTGGGGGCCAATATGCATATGAGAAGATGCTCCACAGCATATGTAATCAGGGAAATGCAAATTAAACAAGGAGACACCATTACACACCTATTACAATAGCCAAAATGCAGAACACTTCCAAACCAAATGCTAGCAAAGATGTGGAACAACAGATATGATTCATTGCTGGTGGGTTTGAAAAATGGTACAGTCACTTTAGAAGACTGTTAGTTTTTTACAACTAAACATACTTTTACCATATAATCCAGCAATTACACTCCTTGATATTTTGCCAAAGGAGTTGTAAACTTATGTCCCCATAAAAACCTGCATGTGGACGTTTATAGTAACTTTACTCATAATTGCAAAATCTTGAAAGCAACCACTGTGCTCTTCAGTAGGTGAATAGATAAATAAACTCTGGAACATCCAAAAAATAGAATATTATTCAGCACTAAAAGGAATAACCTATCAAGCCATGAAAAGATATGGGGGAACTTTAAATGTATGCTATTAAGTGAAAGAAAGTAATCTGAGGAGTCTGCATACTGTATGATTCCAAATCTATAACATTCTGGAAAAGGCAAAATGATTGAGAAAGTAAAAACATCAATGATGGGGGCATGAACAGGCAGAGCACATGGGAATTTTAGGGCAGGTAAAATACCCTGTGTGAGACTTCAATGGTGACTGTATACCATTGTACATTTGTCCAAATCCATAGAATATACAATACCAAGAGTGAACCCTAATACACTCTATGGACTTTGAGTGATTATTGTGGGTCAGTTTAGGTCTATCAGTTGTGACAACTGTACCACTTTGGTAGAAGAGGTAATAATGGGGGACACTATGCATAGGTAGGGGTAGCAAGTATATGGGAACGCTGTACCTTCCCTCAGCTTCTGTGAATTTCAAACTGCTTTAAAAGAATGAAGTCTTTATTTTTAACAAATGGGATAATAAATGAATGTTTTAAATCACTAAGTTTGGACATTGGGGTAGGGAACATTGAATGGCATGGTAGATTTCTCATTTTGAAAAGGCTGCTGTGGATGTGGTATAAAGACTTGCACTGTAAAGAGTGTATTGGGCAGAGGCAACCTGATTAGGTGGCGTTTCAAAGGTGGTAACTTGGGATGTGGTGGTAGATTATTGATGTTATAATCCAAGAGGTACGGAGATAATAATGAAGATTTGGCATTGACCCACTATGTAAGATTTAAGGGGATGGATTCAACAAGGTCTCTGGCTTGTGTAGCTAGAAGTTTGGTGATTACATTCTCTGATATAAGAATCACTGAAAAAACGACTAGATTTGGGGAAGGAAAGGAGGGGACGGTTATTATGAGAACAGTTTTGAATATGCTGAGATTAAGGAATTTTTGAGATATCCAAACGGAAATGTTGATTTGAATTTTGGCACAAAGGAGAGCTTTGATAAAAGTTACAAATTTGCTAATTACAGGTATGTTTAGCATTAGGAAAGCATTAGTTTGAATAGGATGGCCTAGAAAGGAAGACCAGAAAGGAGAGGTAGCCTAGAACTGAGCCTCCAAATTAATGGCGGTTAATGGTGGAGAAGGATGCAGCCATAATGGTGAATGAAGGGTGGTCAGCGAGCTAGAGGTGAAAACGAGAAGCGGCCAAGTGGACAGTTCCCTTTAGGGAGCATGGCGAGGGGGGCCAAACCGTGCTCAAAGCACTGTTTCTATGATGGGGACTGAAATGTGTTCCGTGACTTCTGTCTCAACTATTAGAAAACGTTTCATCCTACTGGTGGTGAAATCTTTTGCCAGGCAAATGAAACACACCATTTAAAACAGAAAATGCAGAGTCAAACAGAGATGGAGAATTGCTACTTTCCTTAAAAAAAAATCAGTATTAATATTGTGGTTGAAGTTTTATCATTTTCAATAGTTGATTTAAGCAAACTGAGTGCCTGCAATAGGCACACAGCAGCACATGTTCTAGTTTTGCATCTAGAATTTACATTTTCATTAACATGTAAAATCCTTATGAGGGGTATTAACTTTTTTTATTAATAAAAATGGTTGATTAGTAATCAGAAACATTTTCAGGGAAATGACAACAGATGCATATTAGGTTCCAAGACAGCTGAAAAATGCCAGTGCAAATCAGTTTGGGTGGATTATTCCTCATCAATGTCTATTTTTAATGCAGCATTTACATCTTTAGCATCTCAGAAACAGACTAAAATTATAAAATTTAAAGGTAAATTATAAGAGAAACAGAAAAGTGAGTGGGTAGATTATAGATTGTTCTCAGGCTACACATCCTTTTTGTAAGTCAAATGTAAAGCAATAGTGGAATTGTTCAGGGGAAAAGGAGACTTTCTGTATACTTAGCATCCCTGTACCAGTATTTGAGGATGATAACATTCCTGTTAGTATGAAAATGAATAAGAAACAATCCACTATGTAATATTCAATGCCATCTAGATAGTTAACTCATTGCAAAAAAAATACTACATTTATTCTTGTAAACACAGTAATGTTTAAAATCTTAATATGGTATATGGGAATTCTGTGGAAAATAAAAAGATACATAATTTCAGAGATTTCCTTACAAGTCATTGGTGGTTTGTACAATCAGAAGTTAAAATAACTATGTTAGTTTTATCTTGTTTATGAACCAAAGTTGTTTAGATAATCCAGCCAAAATGTTTCGTTGAACTACATGATGTGTTCATAAAAGACAAAATAAAATAAAATATAAAATAAATCACAACGCAGGAGTCAAGCAACTTACAGATGCCCAATAATATGGCTTTTCCCATAATAAAGGAGAGGAGTACAAAAAAATGTTAATTCTCATAGTGGGTTCTCTGTGAGTTCACTTCTTTATGAATCGAACTTTTTTATCCTCAGATCTTATATTCTCTTCAATGTAAATTTTTCTTCTAATATTTAAAGCTTAATTAACCTTTATAAAAAGTCCCCCATTTCACACCCATATCAAGTGTTCTCCTAGAATATACTTCTTAACTCTAACAGCAGGGAAAGATGAAGTTTTAGCAGCACACCTAACAGTCTCTCTGGAATTCTAAATCCAGACACATATTCAAGTTCAGCCCTTCCTTCAGAGCTTCTCTGGGGCATCTTCATTTCCATCTTCCTGGTTGCCCTGATTGGAATGTTTGATATTTGAGTCTATCTCTCTAATAGGTGCATGTTAGCACACACACACACACACACACACACACACACACACACACACACACACGTTGCCCAGACTGGAATTGTTTATTTTTTTTGCTTTCTCTTGTACACATACTACACTTGCTCCATGAAAAACATTAATTTCAGAATTGGTGCAATTGAAACCCACATGAGGAAATAAGGAAACGTTTTTCTGACTATCTCATAGTTGAAAGCCTTGAAACAATAGACAGTGGTTCACATTATTATGTAGGTACTGCTAGTTCACTTCCTTTATTCCTGGCTTTAAAACGAGACACTTACAATCTATCAGAAACAAGAATGAGGCACATTGCGGGCATATAGGTAGCTACTACTTTGGCTACACGTGCAATTATTTCTAATAATACGAGGTCCTGTTCTTAGGAGCCCATTTCATGTTCAGGTTCTGGAGAGAGGGGAGGTTTTATTGTAATTACACTGGCTTCTCTATAAATAAATGAAAATAAGCCTCCATATTCTGCAACATTTTCAAATGTTTTCTAGGCTCTGCAGAATGATGTTTGGTAGAGAGCATGCAAGATAATTGGGAGTTCAAGTAAGAATTACCTTTTTGTCACCATATTGCTTGTTGAGACATTACATATCTGTAGGATTTATTGATTCATTCTTCAGTCATTAATTGATTCGGTCAAGTTATTTTGCTTATTTCAAAAATGTGTGCCTATGATTCCTAGGTTGTTTATAAATGAGAGTCTTGGAGCAGTATGTCTGCAAGCTCTTTTCTTTATATTTTCTTTCTATATGATTTGCCCAGAGTAATTTGCATATTCACCTAGTTCAGGTCTTATTATACAGATTAAGGCCATATTTACTTAATATCCTTCTTTTTCTCATAATGGCAGTAATGTTCCCCAGTCCAGCAATCAAGCCCTAGAAGTCTGCGGAGTATTCCTTCACTGGTCAAATAATGTTGACTTCTCATTGGAAATAGTCTGAATAGCAAAGAAGAGCAGGAAGAATATATTTCCAAGTGCTTTCTGCTCATTTTGTGCTCCAGCACAAATGAGAAAGTTTAGTGTTCAGTGATTCCCAAATCATTTTGTTGAGGCAGATGTCAGGCTGACTGCATAAAAGTCACCCAAGATGATTTTGAAAATGTCAATTTGCAGTATCTTGGTGGGTCTGGGGTGTAGTCCAAGACTGTATTTTTAAAAGTTCTTCCAAGTAAGTCTGATGCTAGGCCAAATGTGTGAATCTAGGCTACATTCCGTTTCCCATCTAAAAGCTCATACTGTTATAGATTGCTTCAATATTTAACATATAGAGACATGAATTCCAAGGTTTGTCGCCCACTGTCTGTAAATTTGGCCAAGTAATTTAACATCAGTGCTTGTTTCTTCATTAATATGTGTCTTGCTAAGATTAAATGGGTTAAATACATGTAAAATGCTGAAATTTGTTCTTGAAATAGGAAGACATTATTTTCATTTGTATTGTTAATCATTCATTTATTTTTCAGTCAGCAAACATTTATTAGGAACTTATAAAGTGTCAGGCATAGTGTTTCATGTTTGGGAAATATGTAATAAAGAGTGCCCCCTTTCCTGTTATCACTAAAAGTGTAGTGTGGAAAATACATTTACAAATAGTCAAAATGGATATGTTTGGATCAAAGATCTAAACGTAAGAGTTAAAATTATAAAACTTTTAGAATAAAACATAACAAAAAAGCTGCACGATATGAGATTTGGCAATGATTTCTTTCATCTGCTACCCAAAGCACAGGCATCAAAAGAAAAAAAAAGATAAATTAGACTATATCAAAATTAAAAAAAAAATTTTCATTGAAAGACATTATCATCATAGTGAGAAAGCAACTCACAGATTAGGAGTAAATATTTGCAAGTCATCTATCTGCTAAGAGACTAGTTTCCAGAATGTATAAAGAACTCCTACAACTCAACAATAAGAACAATTTAAAAATGTGGAAAGATACATCTCTGGAATTTCACGATACAAATAAATATCTATAGACATAAAAATTAGGGTGAGAGAGGATGGAAAACTGAGATAAACTTCATTTTGGTCTAATCTTGTCAACTGTTGGTTGTAAACTCTACTAAAAGGGAGAAGAAGTGCAACTACAATGAGATATCATTTCACACCCTGAAGGATTAATATTATGAAAAAAAAATGAAAACCCAAATAACAAATGTTAGTGTGTATGATAGTTAATTTTATGTGTCAATTTGGCTAGATATTTGGTAAAAGACTATTTTGGATGTTTCACAGAAGGTATTTTTCAGATGAGATTATTTTTTATTGGAATACAGTTGATATACAATATTATATTGGTTTCCGATGTAAAACATAGTGATTTGATAATTATATACATTACGAAATGCTCACCATGGTAAGTATAATTACCTCCTGTTGCTATACCAAGATATTACAATATCATTGGTTATATTCTCTGTGCTGTGCTTCCATTCCTGTGACTAATTTATTTTATAATTTTAAGTTTGTATCTTTTTATCTCCTTCACCTATTTCACACATCCCCCCACTGCTCTCCCCTATGGTAACCAAGAGTCTGTTGTCAGTATTTATGGGTTTTTGTCTGTTTTGTTTGCTTTGTTTTTTAGATTTCACATATAAGTGAAATCATATGGTATTTGACTTTCTTTGTCTGACTTATGTCACTTATCATGATATCCTCTAAATCTATCCATGTTACTGCAAAGGGCAAGATTCCATCCTTTTTATGACCAAGTAATATTCCATTATGTCTATGTACCACATCATCTTCATCCATTCGTCTATTGATGGACACTTGAGTTGCTTCCATATCTTGGCTATTGCAAGTAATTTCATGATAAACATAACTGTGGATGTATCTTTTAGAATTAGTGATTTTGTTTTCTTTAAGCAAATTCCCAGAACTGGAATTCAGATGACATTAAATTTAAATCATTAGATTCTGAGTAAAGTAGATTATTCTCCATAATGTGGGTGAACCTCATGCTATCAGTTGTAGAACTTAATGGAAAAATGACTGACCCTCCTCAAGGAAAGTGAGTTCTATCATCAGCTTGCCTTTGGGCTCACACTACAGCACCAACTCTTCCACCAACTCTTCCATGGGTCTCCAGCCTGATAGCCTGTGTACCAGATTTTGGACATTTTAGCCCCTACAATTGCATGAGACAATTCTTTAAAATAAATCTTACACACACACCTGGGGGAAAATACATATGTATGTATATATATATATTAGTTCTGTTACTAAGAACTCTAATAAGATTAATAATGTGAAAAGAAGTCAGTACCCTTGTGCATTGCTGGTGGGAATGCAAAATGGTGCAGCCGCTGTGGAAAGCAGTATAGTAATCCTTCAAAGAGTTAAACATGGAATTGCCATATGATATAGCAATTCTACTTCTGGATTTATATCCAAAAGAAGTGAAAGCAGGGGCTGAAACATATTTGTACATACATGTTCATAACAACAATATTTGTAGTAGACACAAATTTAAAGCAATCCAAGTTGCCATCAATGGATGAAATGATAAAGAAAATGTGGTATACACACACAGTGCAGTATTTTTCAGTCTTAAAAAGGAAGGAAATTCTGACACATGTTATAACATGGATGAATATTGAAGACATTATTCTGAGTGAAATAAGTTAGCCATAAAAGGAAAATACTGTATGATATGAAACACCTACAGTAGTCAAATTCACAGACATCCAAAAGTAAAATGATGTGATGGTTTCCAGGGGCTAGAGGTGTTGAGGAGGGGTCAGGGGAAAAGGGGAAGTTATTGTTTAGTGGGTACATAGTTTAAATTTTGCAAGATAAAGAGTTCTGGGGATTAGTTACACAACAATGTGAGTATACATAATACTTAAAAATGATTAAAATGTTAAATTTTATATTATGTATATTTTACCACACTGCAAAAAGCAATTTTTTTTAACTCAATGTGTTCAGAATGAAAATGGAATTAATGATGAGTTATGGATTCACAGAAGAAAGTCACACTGAACCCTGTCAGATCGGGTGATGTGAGAGAGCTTTCAGCTCTCTTTACAGAAGGTATAATGATAACACATTTCAGGGGTTCAGAGAGAAGCACCTGAGGAGCAGGAGAGATGAGTGGTTGTGCATTGGAGGCTTGAGAACCTCTCAGAGAACTGCAAATATTTTAATAATGTAGAGTCTGAGGCTGAAAAACACTCAAAAAATGAACTGAAAACAATGTAGGTCTCATATCATCATCTGAGTGACCTTGGACATTGTTTTTAGCAGTTTCACAGCTCTCTTCCCCCTTTGATTTCTACTTAAAAAATTAAAAGTCTACAGGAGATTCTGTGGTTTAGATGAATTTGACAACCATTGGCTCGATCATATCCTGTCTAGGAGTTTAGACCTTACCTTGAAAGTAGGTTCTTAATATGTGTTAACATTAACAGGTTTATAACCAGATTTACTTTGAAAACATTTACTTTGGTGTGGCAGTGTGTGAATAGATTTGGAGAGATTTAACCAGCCGGGGACAGGATGGTAGGGAGGAGGGGACCAGTTAGGAAGCTATGAAATAACTAAGCAGGACATTAAAATGGTAGGAATATGATGGCTGGAATGAAGAAGGGGAAGAAATTAATCATGATCATTATTACTTAAATATACTGGTGATTTTTTGTATACTGATGCAACAAACTTGGGGAAATTTTACTTTTTTTTTAATTTAGCAATCACTTATATGACTACCATGTGCCAGATGCTCCATGGAACACATCAAATTTTAGTATGAAAACAATAAATCCTGTTTGAGAATGTTAAAACCTTTTGCTATTTTCGCACGGGCATTTTTTTGTTTTGTTCTGTTTTGACATAGGGATTTCTAAGAAGAAAGAGAATATTTGATAAAAGCAAGGAACTGAAATCTATGAGAGCGGCTAAGTGCTAGGAATGGCAGTCAGCTGCATTGCAGAAGGTACACTGGACTGGGGGACATGCATAGCCTCCATTATAAAATAATGCAAAACAGGAGTATCTTGTGAATAGGGCTTATGAAATCACTCACCTACAAGTTATTTGTACTATATTTAAAGGGCATAGCAAAATAATTCAAAGAAAGTTGAGGAAAATGATCATAAAGAAGGAAAACCAAGAAAATCAGTGTTTTAAAATATAGGTTTCATTATTGTTTAAGTATGGCAGAGCCAACAGATGAGAAGACTGCCATTGAAAAGATAGTTTGTTACACTCATAGCTCCCAAAAAGGAGCATGCCACAGCATAGTGGGGGCACCTGGGGAAACACTGGGGTTGTAGGACAGAAGACAAAAGGGGACAGGGAAATGTGAGGAAGAGTTTTTACTGTGGTTTCCATGGGAAGTAACAGGTGAGTCAGGGTCAGTGGGATTAGGGTTGGCTAGTTTGAATAATTTCAGCAGGCTCTGGGGCACAGGGGCTGTCCCTAGTTGTCTAGTGCCGGACCCTGGAGTGATTACAGTAGATGGGTAGTGGCTCATCATATGAAGGATAGATAGAAGAGATAGTTGGGGATGTGGGCTGTGGATTGGTTGGCATTGCACCTGAATGCCACGCTTCTCTAGGAATTGGCTAATCCAGGGAAAGTCAGCAAAGCCCAGGTATCAAAGCATCAAAACACAGAAAACAAAAGACATGGTTCATATAGTCAGATATTAAGGAAACAAGTTAAAACAAGTGTGTCAGTGAGATGAGAGGTCAGTAATGCCACATTCTAGCACTCTAAAAAGATGATATCTTAGGTCACAGATCACATTACCAAGTAATGTCAAATTCTGACAAGTAGTGGAGCAAAACTCAACTGTAGTCAATTTAGGTGGGACTTGAAGGTTAGGTTGGAAAGAGAACAAATATAAACTGTAAATAATTTTTTAAAAATAAGTAAAAGATTGGTTTTGAAGTAAAAGTGTGTGCTAGGGTAATGTCTCAAAGGGGAGGTTTACTTTTTTTTTCATATGAAAGACTTGAATGTTTAAGGGATGAAATGAAAAGTTATTGTGAAGGGAGATCTGGGAAACAGAAAAGATTTTCAATAACTGACGGAGCAAAGGTCAGAGGGAAGAGATCTGAAGTACAGAAGCAGAAGTTAGCCTTGAATAGGATAGACAGCAGTTCTCCCAAGTACAGATATGTTTGTACATATGTAGATGTGCATGTAGATGAGATTATTAATTTCTGACCATCTCTATATCTGTATGCAGTGGATGAAAGACATATAATGACAGTTTAAAAGTTGAGTTTCTTTTTCAAGTGGCAAAAAATGAAATAAAAATAATTTGGTGATGGTCCCAATAAAGTAGGACTATATGAATTTGTGGTCTCACCAATCTGCATAGTTCTGCCTTTTTTTTTTTGGCAATCCACAGAAATTCATGTAAAAGTTCTAGGGATGAATCATTGGACCACCTTTGCAGTTTCGGGTTTTATCTTCAATATGATTGAGTGTACGTTCAGCTGGGTAGGGAGTTAATCACATTGATAGAATAGTCAGTACAATAAGAAAGGAAAGCAAGGTAGGATAGAAGTAATAGGAAATCAAAGTAAAAAGAAAAGAGGCCAAGGCACAAAGTATATGGAGTGGTGGTAGACAGAAGGGGATTAAAGGTATATAAGAGCTAGAAAAAATGTTCAAGGCAGGATATTGGAATGTAGGCTCTCCAAGATGGGTCAGGATTACCCAGAAGATAAACCCCAAGTCATGTCAGGGCAACTTTATCCTCGAGTTGTTCAAGACAACCCTCAGTGTCATCCTTGACTCTGCTATTTCCATCACAGCCCCGTCCAAATTCTCAGGGATCCTATAAGCTCTTCCACCAAAATACATCTAGACTCTAATCACCTATCACCACCATCAAACCTATTCTGAAATAATTGGTCTTTTTGTTTCTACTTTGCCTCCACAGAGTCTACTTCTAGCCTACTAAAATCCAGCATTATCATTTAAAAAATGTAAATTTACATCCGTCCCCTGTTCAGTATTCTGCATGTATCTCTCTTACCTTCTTAATAAAGACCTTAGAATAGCCACTCTGGCTGAACCTTCTATTACCCTTCTCCTTATTTAGTTTTCTTCAGCCCTGTTATTCCTCAGCCTCAGTAGGCACACTTCCCACCTTCAAATGGGCTATTCTCTATCTTCCATTTTATTTACTACCCTGTCTGTCTGGCAAATCCCTTCACTTTTTTCAAGTCTTTGTTTGAATGGTGCTTTGACCACTCTTATTCTGCAAACTGTCCCACCCACCACTTTTTCTTCATATCACTTTTTACCACTAACATATATGGTTAAGTTAATTATTAAATTATCACTTGTCATCTGCCAACTTTCTGTAATGTGTCAGCTCCAGGAAACAGCCTTCTTTGCTCACAGATCTATCCCAAACATCTAGACTAGTGAATGACACATACTTATGTTGATAAAAATTTGTTCGGCTAGTGATTTCTAGAAGTTGAAATAAAGAACAGGGCCAACAGGCCCCTGGATGATTTCCTATGGAAAACGAATAGTTCAAAAGAGATTTGGGTATAGACAAAACCTGAAACATGTGCCAGATGTCTTCATTCTAGACGCAGGAGGGATCGGTGCTCTCAAGACGCACTGAAAGAACAATAGAAGGCTGTACAAAGATCTAATCAAATGGCAGTGAAGCCACACCAGAATGAGGAAAGATAATTCTGTGTCTTGTTTACCTTATGCCTCATTCAAATGCTTTGTATGTACAGCATGAATTGTCAGTCTGCATGGATTTCATATGACAGGATGAAATATTTTGCCTTATTAAACTTTCTTTATGGGACCTTTGGGATAACCTTTTCACGTAAAAGACAAATTGATTCGAAGAGAGTTTTAGAAAAAAAGTAACAAATGTCAGTGAAAAAATCTTAGATATAAAATAATTACTAGATTAACCAAACTGTCTGTCATTCTTCCACATGTAAACAGCCATACTGTTTTAATGAGAACAATAATGATTCCAGCTGGGGTAAAAATTCGGAACAGTCCAGACAGGAAAACCGTTTTCTGAATGCCCTACAAAGAAATGAATTATTCATTATAAAATAATCCCTTTCACATTATCCAGGGCAAACATTATTTCATTGCAAGTCTATTTTATTCAAATTTTCATATTCTTTAATAATAAAGCTCACAAATTTGTAAAGTTAACTACAGAATATATCACTAACATTTCAGGCAGTGTAGTATTACAAGTTCCCAGAAATGCCTGAAAGCATCCCACTTGGGCCTATTCAGGGATAGCTTATTTTCCATCTTAAAGGTAGAAAGTAGAAAATGGACATAACAAATGTTTCAGTTGGTTCCCTAGACATGGTTTGAAGCAAAGGTAATACATAACCATAACATAAAACATGGCAATGTCTTTCTTAAGGTATTCATATCTAGTGATATCTTGGAAGTTTCATTTATTAGGCAAATGGGAAAACCCAGTCTATTCTTTCTCTTGTAAATAAACATTATTCAAGCATATAAAGTAGGCACCTACACCATCATATGCTCTTACGTCCTGTTACATGGAATGCAAGTACAAAATATTTCACTTCTAGGCTAGCAGATCATAACTAAAGTCAAGAATCTCCCCAGTCTCTCAGAATGTAGTGAGGGCATGTATTCACTCAGAAAGTTTAGTTGCTCCCAAAGTCTTTGCTTTTTAATATAGCATGATTTAATTTGCATTTGCCCAAGGAGAAGTGATGTTGAGCAACTTTTTATATGCTTATTTGCCACCTGTGTACAAATATGCTTATTTGCCATCTGTATGTATATGTACATATACTCTTCTGTATAAATATATATATATATATATATATATATACTCTTCTTTGGTAAGGTATCTGTAAAATATTTTGCTCAATTTATTTGAATAATTTGTTTTCATACCATTTAATTTTGAGTTCTTTGTAGTTGGATACAAGTCCCTTATCATATATGTTTTGCAAATATTTTCTCCCAGTCTGTGGCTTGTGTTTTCATTTGCTGAACAGTGTGTTTCACAGAGCAGAAGTTCTAAATTTTAATAAAAATCCAACTTACCAATTTCTACTTCTATAGCTCAAGCTTGTGGTGATATATCTGAAATTTCATTACCAAACCAAGATCATGTAGATGGTTTACATTTAAGTGTATGATAAATTTTGAGTTACTTTTTATATAAGATGTAAGATCTGTGGCTAGGTTCACTTTTTAGCATATGGATATCCAATTGCTCCAGCACCATCTGTTGAGAAGACAAATGTTTCTGCATTAAACTGCCTTTGTACCATTGTCAAAACTCAGTTAACCATATTTCTGTGAATCTATTTCCGGGTTCTCTATTTTGTTCATTGTTCTGCTTACCTTATTTTTTGGCCAATACCACAGTGGGGTAGCTTTATTAGTAAGTCTTAAAACTGTGTGGCATGAGTTCTTCCATTTTATTTTCTTTAGTGTTTTGTTAAATTTCTAAGTTTTTCTTAACATTCAGAGAAACGTTCAAACTTTTCATTCCAGGGTTAGAAAGGAAATTCCTTAGTCATGTCATATATAGTACTAAAGGAATGTAATTCTGAGTTGTTCCACAATTACTTATGCCACAGAAAAAAAAAATGAATGCTATCTTTAGCTAAGCATATTGGATATGACAAATAAACAAGTTTACAGAACTCTTATTTAAAATACATGCTTAAAGTAATATTCAGTTTCCTATTTTTGTGTAGTAATGACATACAACTGAGATAAAATTATCTGAAAATTTCCATTGTGGTCTTTATTGGACACTCTTGGTCATTTGTTGATTTTTACATGAAACTAGGGAATGTAGAGAAGGCTTATGAAATTCTTCCGCAAAACCAGCACATTTGAAAGTAAACCATTAAGGCATCAGTATGCTTAAAATTTACAAATGAGATTAATTTCTTTAAAAATATTTTAAACTTCATCAACATACTTCAATGAAATTATCCATAGATTCTAATTTAAATGTAACAATACGTAGTTTTTTAATCACAAGGAAATTTCAGAAATAGGCCCTGATATAACTTCTAATGTGATTTTTTAAAATTCATATCAATAATATTAAACTGTATGTAGTAAAAACCAACTGATTTTATTACTACATTTCTTTGTTTTAAAATTCATCAATTGCATATATATATTTTCAAAGTAGTGACTTTATTTTAAAAATCAATACCTGTCAATAATTTAATTAATCTTGCAAAGCAAAAAAGTTCAGAAGTAAAAATCAACACATTTTCTCTCCTGAGGCATTCACCATTCATAAGCTAAATTAATGTTCAAAGGTATAAATGTAAAATAGATAGCTACTGATAGGTGTAGGTGTAGGCAAAGGTATAGATATAGAATATATGTTTCCCAAACTTATTTTTTTTAGTTGTGCATAAAACACACATGATCAGGACACATAGTCCATATTGTCTTTATTCTACAGGAATCATTTGAAAAATCAGAAGGCCAAAGAATATGGCTTTGAGACTGGTTAAAAATAATGATGGAAATAAGTGCTATTGGACAGGGGATATAGAATAGAGTTCTCAAGAAATAACCTGAAATATAGGGTACCTAATAATTCAATCAAATTATTTCTTTTTGCTAGCACAGATTTTTGTTAGCTATTTTGCATACATTTATACATGTAAAGATAGATACATATTTAAATAAGCATCAATGCTTCCATCATTCAACAAATGGTATTTAATATTAGTATTATGTTCTTAATACTGCATATTTTTTATACACCTTGTAAGTAAAAGTGGAAATATGTGAATATATTTAAAAGTGGGTTCTAGTGAATGTTTTTCTCTTTTGGTTCTATAACTTTAAATTATAACTGTGAAACAAAATCAGAGCAACCATTTATCTTTAAAAACATAAATGCCATGAAGATTCAAGAAGTGGAAAGAGACAGTTTCATTTCTTTTCCTGGAATGCATTGTCTTTCACGTTACCTTATAAAATCTAACTTTCATGTGACTTCAGTGAACATATTCCTTGATTCAGTACCTTAAAACTATCTCTCCAAACAGGAAATGGCCTTTGAAAAACTTGTTTTTCAACATTTTCTTTCCAAAGTAAAATCAATATAGAATTCTTGAATTATACATTAACCATTTTACTTAAAATCTGTCAGTTTCATTGTTTTACTCTGTGTCACATATATTTCTGAATTGCTCTTTAAACAAAATAAATTTGACAAAATGAGAAATTTAAATATGACCAAATAATACTTTTTTTATTCAATCAAAAATATTTTTCAAGGACCTATTATGATTGAGTCAGCATACATAACATTAATGTCTAATATTTAAACACCAAAATGCCTAATAATTGGAGGTAACTTAACCACAATACAGGTGTGATCTGATTAATTTTATAGGCATGATATGGAAATTATGACACCAAGGGAGACTGAGAGGTCGAAAACACATATTAATTGGGGTTTGCTTCATGAAGGAGCCATCCTTTGAATTAAGCACTGATTATTGGTATATTTTGACAATAGAAAAGTGGGAAGGATTCCAAGGGATTTGCAAAACAATCTCGTGGGGATCTATGAGGTTTCTGAAGATAGTTCTGCAACATTTTGACCATCAAGAGAAAGTTCTCCAAATAAATGAATTTTCTGAGGACCATTTGCTTTAGGAATTACTAAAAGTCAAATATTGTTGGAACTTCTTAGCATTAGAATTCTAACTTGGAATTAGAAGGAGATAAATGCTATGAAGTAGAAGGAAATGTTTACTATCAGTAAAACAAAACAGAGAAGCAAGGCAGGGAATGCTGGGGGAAGGGCAGTGGTAACCGGCAATTTTAAGTGGAGATATCAGAAAGTAAGGTAACATTTTAAGCCAAGACTTGTTGGAGATAATTACTAACCAGTTAAACATCCTGGGGAAAAGCGTTCTCAGCAGAGGGAATAACTGGTTCAAAATCTCTCGGGAAGAATATGTCTGCTGGGCTTTAAACAGCCAGAGGGGTGAGTGTGACCGAGTCGAAGGGAACCCAGGCGGAAGGTGGAAGAAGGATCTGTAGAAAATCAGGTCAGAGAGGTAAGGATCAGAAAGTGTAGGGTCTTGTGGGCAGTGATAATGATTTGGGTTTTGCCCTTGAATGACATGATAGCTCGTGGAAGATCCAGTGTTGATGGGTGACACATTCTGACTTTTGTTTATAAGTTTCACACTGGCTGATGTACTGAGAAGAGACTATACTAGGCCATGTGGAGTAGAAATTGCCAAACTTGTTAAGAGGTGACTGCCAATAATCTAGTCAAGAGATGATAAGAATTTGAACCATCATGGACGCAGCAAAGATGTGAAAAATATTATGTCTTCCGCTATGCACGATGACAGGAGCAAAAATATGATCTTGGAACAAGTGCTTTATATTGACAATCTGGCAGTAAAGAAACACTAATATGGTATTGTAGGGATGCAAAACTTTACCTCTATCCATCTAAGGGTTTCAGCTGGAACTCTTTAACAGAAAGATGAACAAAAGAAAAAACAGTTTATTAATGCATGCAGCACACAGAACACAGAAGAAATCTATACCAAAAGTAACTCTAAATTGTGTTAACCAGAGATGGGTGCTTGATCTCCTTGCAAGAAAGAATTCAAGAACAGATGCAAAAAAAAAGTGGATGAGCATTAAGAGTTTATTTGGAGAATAAAGTTCAGAGAAAGATAAGAGTACACACTGGAGAGTTGGGGTACATGCAGACCCAGAGGGGTTAGTGCTGAGGGAGCAATAGGAAACCTTTTTACATAAAGAGAGATGAATGTTCACTAACTGGGGTTAGGTTTCAAAGGGGACAGGTGGAGTCTTTTCTGGGTTTGGGCTTGCTCTACGCTCCTGTTGGGTGGAGAGATTTTTTTTTTACTATATTTGGTCTCATCAGAACATCATGTCGTGAGGAGATGTGATTTTTACTATGCTAATGACAGAGGGGTATGATTTTTACTAAGTTAATGGATTTTCGGGTGATGTTTGGGTCAGTTTCTCCTCCATGTTGGAACTAGCCGGTTTTGGCTAGTCTATTATCTGTATTCTCACTCCACATCCCACAGGAACAGCTTGCACTGAATGTGCAGAGCTTAAGCAAGCATGCCGCCAGCCTTCCTCCCTCGCCCTGCTTACGTCTAGCTATCTACCTACTCTAACAATAGCAGTTCAGAATTCAAATTTATATAGCTTCTTCAACAAAGAACAAGAAATTTATAGAGACAAAAGAAAGTCGTTTTTGGCTCCCAAGGTTGGCAAACTATAGGAAAGCAAATAAATGAGAGGGAACTAATGGAGTAAGGTTTCCCCGAGTACCATCTTTTGGCTGATAGAGAGTCTGTCCTCCAGTGAAAAGAGAATTTATTTCCTGCCTTTAGGCAGAGCAGGGGGAGTTTTTTCTTGGTTTGCTGCTTTTTAATTGCCTTCAGCTCAAAATAATTTTTATGTCAAAGAGGCAAATATTGGAGTTGACATATTCTGATTTCTTTCAGTAACATTAGAAAAAAAAAGAATTAGGGTATAATAAATAAGGTGCTGAAAATGTAAGGATAACGAGGTCTGTAGAAGAAAAAACTGTGTAACAAAGGATTCAAAGGTAGTAAAGCATGCTTGAAGAATAACTATTAAAAATGATTAGGCACCCAAAATATATAATGGATAGTTTTTTCAATAGGTAATTTGGGATTTATTCAACAAATATTCTTGTGCTCTTTCCACGCGGTGGGTCCTGATCTAGATTTTAGAGCGGGATGCAACACAAAACATAAAGACTGCTGCCATAAAATACAGAATTCTAAGGCCAACAAGATCATAAAGAAATTTTTAACAGTACATTCATCCACAGTGTTAAAAGAAAAACTGGGGTACATTAAAAATCAATTATAATTGGGCAGCACCAGCTCGGAAGTGATTAGGAGTACTCCACCAGTAGGACGTGGGGCAAGACTCCTGAAGAGGAGACATGGAAAACAAAACGAGATTATTTGATTGGCTACAGTTCAAGCAGTTGCCTTATTTGGGAAAACCTAGTTGCCTCTTCGTGATTGGTTGTCCTTACACTTTGATTTCTAAAGCTTCTGGCAAGTACAGGCTCAGGGTTGGGTGTGCTTACTAGGCTGTCAGGGCATTCGAATCACTGCAGTCTAATGTTTAATTATTTTGACAAGTGCAATACTTGGAACAGCATATATTGTTCCAATACTATATCAAAAGCATGTCATAGTCAGATTCACTATCCTGTACAAATAGTTTAAACTTATGCCACTCTTGCTGTTGATTCTAACAGTCATATGTGAGAAAAACTAAGAAATGTTTATGCTTTGGACAAAGATCTTATTAATATGTACCATCTATTATTCTTTCCTCACACACACACACAAAAAAAGTTCTGAAAAGATGATCTTTGTGTTTAATACTAAGATGTAGTGATTTATCATAAGAAATAGATATTTGGTTTTCATCTACTGTTCTTTTCACTTAGAGCCTAAAACCCTTGTAAATTCCTATATAAGAGCCAAAGAGGGGCATCTTTTGTTCTAACAGTTTTGTGCCAAGATCCTGAAATAGCTCTTGAGCCCTAAAAGTAAAACGGATGTCTTTTGTTTCATAACAAGCCCCTTTCAGTCACACTGGAGTTTATGCTAATGAAGTGACTTTTGAAAGCCCCTAAGGTTGGGGGCTGGTTCCCAAAGGAACAAGACACTGCTTAGAAAGTTGTAACTTACAGCTCCACTCCCCAGATCTCTGGGGGAGGGAATAAGAGACATTGAGTCCAGTCCACAGTGGCAGATGATTTAGTCAATCCTGCCTACATAATGAAGCCTCCATAAAAGCCTAAAAGAACGGTAGTTGTAGATCTTCTTGGTTGGTGAGCACAGGTTGATGCTGGGTCAGTGACACATCTGCAGAAGCCAGGGAAGCTCTGTGCCCTTTGCCCCATACTGGCCTCTATGCTTCTCTTCCATCTGGCTGTGTCTGTGTTACATTTTTTATAAGTGGTACTACAGCAAGTAAAATGTTCCCTTGAGTCCCTAAACTGTTCTGGCAAATTAATGGAACCCATGGACGGACTCATGGGAACCTGCAGTTCGAAGCTGGCCCTGAGAAGCACAGGTAAAACCTTACCTTGAAATTGGCATTTCAAGTACGTGTGTGTTTGGGGGGTGGAGGAAGGGGGAGGTGAAGAGGCAGGAATGAACCCTTAACCTGTGGAATTTCATGCTGTCTCCGGGTATTCAGTGTCAGAATTGAGTTAAACTGTTAGGACAATCAGCTGGTGTCCAGAGAATCTGAGAACTGCTTGGTGAGGGAAAAACGCCCACACATGTGACCAGAGTACAGAATTGTTGAGTGTCTGCGTGAACGTGTAAAGGAAAACAAAGTTTTTTGTGTTTTGTTTTTCTTTTCTCTCTCCACTACATAGTCAAATAGCCCTGTCGCCTTCTCCCTCACCAGGGCCAAGATAATTTAAATGCCCATAACTAATTTCATTTTTTAGTTTGTTGGTTGGCTGGCCTAAGCATTAAACTGGCACAAGACAGAATAGGAGGAAAACAAATTTAACTCATATATAGAGGAAACTCATAGAAATGAGTCCCAGAGAAAGGACCAAGGCAGACAGCTTTTATATCTTTTAGACAAAAAAACAAAAACAAAACAAAACCCCCTCCCCCATAAATCTGTGAGAAATTGACAGGATAAAGAAAACTCATGTTGGGGAGCTTCAATTCTAAGGAATTCTAAACAGAATTTTGTAGGGAATAGGAAATTAGTCAAAGTAACTGTTTGTTTACACAGTCTTCTGGGCCCTGAATTCCCTCTCTGGTCATAAGGATGTGTCTTTACCTCCTGGTACGACAGGGTGACCTTTCACAGGGGAGATTTATCTCCTGTTCTCAGGGGGACAGAGGAGGGTCAGAGTGCCCTTCTTGCACTGGCAGTTTCTTAAGTAACTTTAATTCAAAATAATCAATATGTCACTGTGACATATCTTGAGGTGTGTTGCCCCAAGCCCCAACAATTTCTTTAGGTCAAAATATTGCATCTGGACCGAGGAATGTAAATATACATTTTTGGTAGTTTTGAGTATGGTATATTTTTATTTGCACTACCTAATAACTTCTAACACAGAAATCTATCTTTGCTTTTCTGTCAACTTACTCAAACATCAATGGGTCTTCTAGCAGGATTTTTGTTCTGTAGATTTCTATTTTAATATTTAAAAACTATTATTTGTATTTGTGCACTGCTGATTCTATAGGGATTAGAATATAAATGAGGTAAGTTCTAATCCTTACTGATATATGAGCATCCATTTATCTTTTCTACATATTTTCCACTTTCAGACAGCTTGTGCCTATAAGGACATTATTATACTCTCTATATTCACATAGTACTTTACATTTTCAAAATATTCCAAGTTCTATTTTATATATTTTTGTCACAGTGTCTTTAGAGTTGAGAGATAAAAAAATCTTGCAAGTAGATTATCACATTTTAGCAGGACTGGATCACAATTCACAAAGTCTCACAAATTCCCTTTAGTCTGACTGTGTAACATATTGAATATTGTGAAGACAATTTTTTAAAATAAGGTGATTAATATAGACATTTTTGAAAAGCCTAGTGTATGCCTTCTAATTTAACTGTATGTAAATGCTTACATAGTCCCAAACATTCATTTATTGATTTACTTATTAAAAAATATTTATTAAATCTCTGCTAGACTGCAATAGGGCTGTGGTGTGTAGACAAATGTTTAACAATCGCCTTTCTGGGAGAAGAGAAACCCTCATTTGAAGAACTGGCAGTTTTTTGTGGTATAAATATTTTCAATATGATTGATTTCAGGCTCTCAGCTTGATAGTCACTGCATGCCAGCTTTAAGAGGGATGTGCATAGCACCCTCTGGGAAGCTGGTACAAGATCCGACTCTGGGACACCCTGGGAAGAATCACAATCCCTAAGGAGAAGGAAGATATTGACAAGAAACAATATTGCCAAAACTCCACAAATGAGTATGTAATGTATACTTGTGGGGTAAATGCAAGTTTTCACCCAGAATTTCCCACCTGGCCTTGATAGTGGTGTGCAGATAAAGGCCTATTTGCATATCAATTGATGTTTACCACAGCAGTGCCTCCAGTTAACCCAGGGTAGAGGGTGGAGAGTGGTGGCCATTCCTCACCTCATTCCTGGTGCACAATTGGTCAAGCGCCAGCCAGTCACCAGGGACCTGATGTTCCTCCCATGGAGTTTCTCCCAGAAGAGGTGGGCAGGGGAACAGAGCACCTGCCATGGCAGCAGGGACCAACCGAGCTAGCAGAGCCAAGCAAGGGGGGGCAGAAAGTGCTGAGTGAGAGACTAGACCGTGAGCAATAAAACCCTTTTCCCAAAATCTCACCCTTGTCATCCTTCGGTCTCATTGAAGTCATGAGGAACTTGATCTGAGCATGGAACCCCCTTCCTGCCAGAGCCACAATACTGTCAGAAGATTGTTTATTTAAAATTGTTTATATAAAAATAATTTAAGTATTCCAAAAAAGAAAAAGCCTAAATTCCTTTCTGACTTTCTAACTTTGAAACAGGTGCCGAGTATCTTACTATTCTTTGCTTACATTACTTTTTCTCTTTTAATTTCTAGTGTTGCTGACTTACCACAATTTGGGATTTTTTCTTTTCACTTGGACAATCTTTTCACCTTAAAATTGCTTTTCCTCATGCAGTAGCCTTTCTTATTTTTATTTCCATTTAGCTTTAGAGAGTTATAAATTGGTGCTTTACTGTTAGTCAATAAGAGCTCTATAAACCAGTCCACCACCAGGAATGATATGGGCCTGAGGCCTGAGATTGATTCTAGTTAGTATTTAGTTTGAATGATCACAGAAAATATTTCTTGACAAAAAGCCCATTTCAAAACCTTTGAAAAAAGTGAAATACTTCCAAGTCTTTTCTACCTAAAAGTAGCTGCCAATTTTCAAAGCGCATCAGCAATGTACCTCTATGGTTTTCCTCTTTTCTGTGGCAGAAGAAGAGCCATAATATTTATCCTGTCTAACATGACCCAGTTGGATCCATCTGCTTCCCTGCCTAAATCTCTTCCAGAAACTCTCTGTAGAGTTTGCTGTTACCTTGGATTCACATTGAATTATACATAAGAAATATTTTCCCTGTACCTGTCTGCTCAGTATGGTGATACTCAAAAAGTGTTTTCAGCAATATGTATGTAAGTTTAATGCTTAGCCAATTTTATTTTAGATCTGCTAAACGTTTTTTATTGGCTACACTTAAACATGAGGATTGGTTGAGCTCTTTTTCGTGGCTTCCTTTATGCAGTCATTTTAAATAAATGTTTATGCAGCTCGACCTCACAAAAGAAGGAAAATAAACACTCTATTTTCACATTGTAGCCTGTTACGGCTTGAAAAACATGTAATGTTTTTTTAAATTTGGTGTCTGCCACTATACATTGTCAGAGATGAATGCCCATGCATGACTAAGTTTTCATATCCTATTTTGGTATGCTGATAATTCAGGCTGTCTGCTTTATCATCACTTTAACTTGTCTAGGCCACTGAAGATCAATGGAAACTTGAAATTAACTGCAGGTAGCTATTCAAAAAGAATATTACTGCAGATGTAAAAATGTGCATGTGGTTATGAAAAACAAAAGTCAATTTTACTGTATTATATCATGCATACGTCTCTTAAAATTGCTTTATCAATATATGATATGTGGCAAAAATAAGTAAAATAAACAAGGAGTATAGGTCTTTTCTCTACTTTCTGTCATTTCATATTAATTCTAATGAAAATACTTTGATTCAGTACATCCTGTGGAGAACAGGGAAAATATTTCCCTGTAGGTTTTGTTATTCAGTGGTTATTAGAAAGATACCGAATAGATGCATTTTTTTCTATGACATTAATTTCACTCTTGTTATACCTCAGTAACTGGGATTTATACAATGTTTTCAACTATAAGGTTTGGAGTTGGAGGGAAGCTTGATACAATACTTAATTATTTATTGGGAGAGACTAGATAATGTTATCTCTGAAATGTCAATAAACATGGAAAACAACATAAAATACAATATTTTAATCTCTTAAGAAATGTTTTATGATATTTCTTGTATGAATTAGAACGCAGTTCATTATTTGTTCATATTTGATCTGTATGAGATAAAAGGTTATATCCAGCAAGCTAACTTAAAGTCTATATAAATTTAGGATAGTAGAAAAATTAGTAATACTTAGTGGATAGAGAGAGAAATTGCAAAGAAATATTACAGTAAGATAGAGTAAAAGGAGTTGACTCGAACTCAAATATAAAAAAGAGTCAAAGGGGCACCTACTTAGTGATTACTCAACGGCAGTTTCTAAAGTCCACACTAGTGAACTTGGTAGCTTGTACATGATGGGCGATAGCAATAATAATTTAATTTGCAAAAAAATACTAGACTGTTAGTGAATTGAGAATACGAAATGGGTTGTATCTCTTAACAATTAAGTAAAACTCTGTAATGATCAAGAGGAAGTAAATGAATTAAGCAGTCTTTAAGAATAAACTAATAGAATGTTCAAACGTCTTGGGTGTACAAGCATATTAACTGGTTTCAAAGTTCAAGTATATTAAAGCTATTTTAGCAGCAAGAAAATTAAATAGATGATAAAAATAATTTCAAATCCTTTGTGCAATTGTGTGGGTGAGAGGAAGAAGAAAATAAATATGAGAATGGGGGGATCCTCTTCCATTCCTTATGCTAAAAAAATGTGATTGAAATTTCTCCACCATCTCTCTTCATTTTTTTTGAAAGAAACTGGAGTACTTTACAGATTGAATAAATGTTCAAATTCTAGGACACTCTTTATTACTAGAAATGGTGTGTGTGTGTGTGTGTGTGTTTTGCACACTGTCTCTTTTTGGGCATGCGTCCGAGGGCGCTCATCTCCACTTTGGATGTCTGCCTATTCACATGGCCAAATAATGGCAAGCTTCCAAGAGCAGGATTTGAGATCATGTATTATCACCACTTAGACTATGAGTCAAAGTGTGTTCTCCAACCAATATTTACAAGAACTTTCATTGAAAGGTATTAACAAATACCTTGAAAATACAGCCACATCTTATTCCTTATATGTTTCAGTTATTTTAACCAACTTAGAGAGCTTGGGGTGCTGGTACCATAGGTTTCAGACATTCTTAGGTCAGCCAGCTTATACTTACAACTTTCACCAATATTCTTCCCTTTTCTACTTCAAGCACTAATTTATACATGTCAGCAAAGACCATGTGCTAAGCATACCCATGAGTCAAGATTCAGTTACACTAAATGACCATCGGGGCTAAGAAAATGTTCCAAGAGTACTCCCTCATTTTATCATCTCCTTAGATTTTACATGGAAAGTGGATGCAGACTGAATTGCTGAAACCTGCCATCTCATTAAGATGAAGATAAGAACAGGAGCAGTAAGTGGTAGAACAATGACCTGTTGGGATTCTGTTGACAATGTGTTAGCATCTCATCAGGAAGCCCAAAGTCCTGGTGGTGATTAAAATTTTGGATAGCCTAGAAATTATTTATGGCTAGTCTTAAAAATGTGTGGATAAAATGCCTCTCATGTACTCCTTTTTCAGGAAAGAAATGGCAAAAGGGATAGAGTCACACATGGCACAGTCACATATGGTAAATCGTTGCTGCTTTGATTCAGCCTCCTGTGAAAACATATGCAACTGATTGACAACAGAGTGTACACAAGGGGTGGCCGAGAGGAAAAGAGGAATTGTTCGTATGTTAATAGCATTACACATTAGCTGCTACTGAGCTGGGATTTTGGTTTACGTGACCAGACTAAGGTGCAAAGACTTTTGTCTTTCTGTCTGCTGGAGGTCAAGACACATGCAAAACAAACCAGTCTGTTCTGTTTTGGCAGGTGAGACCAGAGATAGAAATAGAAAGTAACTGCTAAGCCTCTGAAGGGAAATGGTCAATGGCTATCTTGAAATTATGCAGAGAAAAATGAACATTTTATTAGACTTTCACATTTCAAATTTGTGTTAAATGTATACAGAATTATTTTACTATAATAAAAATGGAATATCAAAATAGAGCATAGATACTGTATATACATATAGAAACTTATTGATGAAAAGTGTTTACATTTGAATAGCAATCAAAACCACAATTTCATTTTTTCTGCTATTTTCAATTTCTTTAAAAGGGTTTTGAATTGCACAGTTTCAACTTTTCCCTAAATTCTAGTCAAGCAATTGAGGTCAATATATATCTTTTGCTGGGAGAAAAAAATTTGACCCACCGGGTAAAATGCCCATGCATAGTTTTTACTATATTGGGATTTATTTCTGTCTCCTCTACTTTAACATGATAATTATTAGTTCCTATTTCTTATGTCTCAACTTCACCTGCATTAACATGTTTTTAATTATGATTAATAAAATCAATAAATGGTAATGGAGTTGGCATCCCTTATATTACAGCATGGAGTGAGGGTGTCACACATTCTTTCAGTAGAATATAGTCTTATACAAAACCTTTATATATAAAACATGCAAAAGTGAAGCTTTTTAAAGAAAGCAAGCCTAGAGCTCCATGGCCTCAACCTCTGCCTCTCCATGAAACTGGGTGTTGAAAATTACTGCTCTCCTAGAGAGATTGGAAGTAAGAAGTCCTAGTCCTCTCCTCTACCTTTGAAAACTGGTGCTATTTGAATACCACCAAGTCTCCTCCTCAGGAAACTAGTGTTAGAGGGTGAAGGAGGCAAACTATCAAGATAAACAAATCAGAAAATTTGGTGAAAGTATATAGTAAAATTATTTAGGTATTATTTTTATTACTGCATTTAAAATGTTGTGAACAACCTAAAAGGCTTCCTTACTTCCTTTTGTGCCTCTGATGAATCCTTAGCATGTAGCATAGAAAGAAAATGTTAGCTGGGCCAGTGTCATTTTCTACACTGATACAGATTTTACAAGACTTGTCCATACAGAGGTAGAGGGTAATTACTCATGAATGTGTTTCTCTCAGGGCACCTTGAGAATGATCAAAAAATCAAATCAAATAAAAGCAATTATGCAGGGACAGATGATTTTAGAGAAGCAGTATGCTGGCTAAAACCATATATTTGAAATCTTACTGTTTCTTTAAAGAATATTTGGGAAATCTATTAAACATGTTATGTAGTGATGTTGTTCTAATAATGAAGTGAAAAAGTGGTGGCCATTGTTATTATTGCCCTGAATGCGTATTTCTGCAGATGAGAAAAAGTTTCATTTTGAAAATGTTTTTCTGCTGCTATTGTGCCATGCCTAACGAAGGTATTTAATGAAAGAGACATGATTTACATTCATAGCTCAGACTGAAACAGTATCAACTCAGGTCTTTGTGGCTGAATGGAATACAGTATAAGCATTCAACTTCAGCATAAGTGAATCTTATGAAAAAAATATTACATAGTAGGTATGTAGAATGATTACTACAAATACCGCACTAATGTTTTTCATATTAATGCAAATATAATGTGCTTCGCTCCTGTTGTCTGCCCAGCCCCTTTCATAATTGGTGCAGGCTGAGTTTCTTTTCCTCTCTGGGAGGTTGTTGGGGAGTGGTTAGGAAGTGACTAGCTTGAAATCATTTTATTTTTCAGTTTCACTTCAACTGTGTGCAGTCATTCTCATTGTTTTACTTTTGTGCTTTTTGTGACATTAAGGATGAAAAAATATGCTCACCTCCATAGTACCTCACATCTAATGAAATTTTCTTTTGGAGATCTTTTACCCTATCACGTCTTCATTGCTGTTCACAATTCCTTCTGGGCATGCAATACCATTGTATCTGCCATCTTTCCCTGAATCTTAGCAATATGCCAGAGTCATATGAGTCTTGTGGAATCAGAAGATGGCCTATAGTAATAAATTTGAACTTCATTTTAATGCATATTGATCAATACTAGTTTTCATAGCTGTTAACATCCTTAACTCCACGAGGTGAGTATTGGTAGAAATATGGCAAGTCAAACAGGGGTTAGTAGATTTGAACAGGTAAGCAAATCTGGAGAATGCAGTAGCTGATTCTGCTGACCCTGTTTGAAAGGACCTGCTGACTGCATGTTCTGAACAACACAGTAGATATTTCTTCTTTTATTTTTCTGTCAGAGGTGACTGACATATTTTCACTGGCTAGCGTCTTTTCTTGGACATTGTTAATGTGATCTTTTCTTTGATCAGAAGATGTCCGTGATGAGTTTTAACATACAAAGTACTCTAAAACAGCAGGTTTCAAATCCCCCAAGCTTTAATGTTGGCACCAATTGTGCTACTCACTATCAGTATTCTCATGCTGCTGTTGGATTATACACAGAAACTAAACACCAGGAAATACGGCAGATGGGGTTGGCTAGAAGTCTACTTCTGCTAACTCTCTACTTTATCAAGCGTCACAGTTTCTAGGACATCACAGTTTGTTAAGACAAAGTTATTGGCCCTGCAAACAATCACGAGCACAGCAAACTTCAATTAATTCCTTCTATTTTATTTGAAGACAGAAGAACAGCATCTTCACACATAACAGGGAAAGCAGAATGATCAACATCTACACATATCCCAAGCCCATCATTTTACTTTGGCCTGTACAACAGCTAATTTTTGTTAAACTATTCCAAATTCTAGTGACTTGATAAAACCACTATTTATTTGCTCACAATTTTATGGTTCAGCCATGTGGGCTCACCCCAACCGAGATGGTTGAGTTGTGCTCCAAGGGGTGCTGGCAGGGCTCACTCACACATTTGTAGTCAACCAGAAATAGGAAAGCCTCCTGTGTATATCTGGTCTGTCAGCAGGGATGGTGGAGGAAACTGGGCATCTCCCACTCATCGTGCGGAAAGCTACTCTGGGGCTTTCCACATGTGGTGCCCACTGGGCTCTTAGGTGCAGTAGGAGAGGGCAACAGCCAGTGCACAGCACTGTTCAAGCCTCTTCCTGTCTCCTGCTTGGTAATATCTCATTGGCCAAAGCCAGTCACATGGTCACACCCAGATTCATTGGAGGGGAGGAATAGATTCCGCCTCTTGATGTGAGTAGGTCCAAGTCACACTGAGAAAGGGTATTTATACAATGATGCAAAAAATCTGTGCCATTTTTGCCATTGACCGCAACTCAAGTTCTAGATTATTAACAATAATGGTGAGTCAGACTGCATGGATTCAGATCCCAATGTCATCAAATACTAGCTTTCTGACTTGGGGGCAAGTCCCTTATCGTCTCTCTGCCAAAATTCCATCATGTGTGAAAAGATCTACTCTTTTTGAGATCTTCCCATAGGGAAGCTATAAAGATTAAATAAGGTCCTACTTTTGGTGCTTTGAAGAGTACTCGGCACATAGTAAGAGTTCAGTAAATGTTAGTTATTATTATCTTATAAATAAAAATAACTAATATGTATTACCTTTAAAGTCTAAGATGCATCTGTCCATCCACATAGTCGATTCCTCTCTATATGGGCATGCTGTTGACTGTTACTTGGATTTCTGTCTTGTCCATCACCTCTTTGTTTTTCATATTCAGGTTATTCAGCATATTACTCTCTTTACAAGCTGCTAAGACATGGCATTTTCGTAAAAGATGGAATTCCTATATTTGGGACCCTGGATGTTCTCTTTTTGTCTTTTGAGCACACCAAACCTCCATCTAATTCAAGATTTCACACTTGATCTTTTGTGTTTGGAGCACTTTTGTGCTATTTTTCCCATGGTTGGCTCCATCTCATTATTCAGATCTCATTTCAAATATCACTTCCTCACAGAGGACTTGTTTGATCATCATGCCTAAAAGAATCCCTCCTTATGCATTACATTAGCTCATTATCACTTGACCAGTTTTATATACTATGTCGTATATATTACTCTCTACAATGTTTATTGTCATCTTCCCAGCTTGAATGGAAGCTTCATTGGTGCATGAACCGGGTCTATTGCTTTGTAGGTACCCCTAACAGTGTCCTGCATATAACAGGTTTTCAATGAATATTTGATAAACTTGCTGAAAGCATGCTCTATTTCTAGGTATCCCCCTGTCCCTGACAACACATATACCCGCTGAGTTGGTTCTTAGTAAATGTCTGTTCAATAAAGGCAGAAAAGCTTTCAGCTTGTCTGTTTATTGACATTTCACAGAGGCCACTAGTGATATTAGAGGGTTTTCTGTTCAGAAACGGGAAATGAAAACATCAAGCTGGAAATGTTTAAGGACTCAAGGAAACTTGTGTAGTACAGACCAATAGTAATGGATATGCTTGAAAGCAGTAATTCAGTTAGGTCTCTATTATCTGTGCTAATGAAGAGAAGCAATGAAGCAGATGATCCATAACAACAGATAATGAAAAACTATTTGCATTTAACTCTGGGATGCATTATCCAGAGTCCCTAAATTGTAAACAGGCTGTCTTCCAAAAGGTCACTTGTAAATAGATTATTTTGGACTCAAAATACATTTTTCTAAGAAATGTAGCTGATTTATAGTGCTAACAATTCAGAAACTAAAAAAGCGGTTAGAACATGCTTTATCCAATTTTAGTAGGGAAAAAAATGGCTTTTATTTTCATATAAAGAAGTCTGGGTTCTGTCTTCATGAGCCACAGATTTGTTTACTCCCATCTAATCCAGAAGGACTAAAAACATCTCTGCCTCTGCAATCTTCAGTCCTAGAGCAAAGTCTTTGGTAGTGATACTCCAAAGAAGGATGCAATGATTGGTGACAGATTCTGGGAGGGAAGACTGGGGTCTGTAGTGAAGGTTGGAAGGTAATGGACTGCCATTATCAGAACTTCTCCTGCAGCTGGTCTGTGAGACCCCTTCAGAATTAACCCTTGCAGGAAGGCAGACTCCAAAAAGTCAGGTCCCAATACAGGAGGTGAGAAATCTATGGCAACTCTCTTGATATTGCTCAATAAACCCAATTTCAGACTAATTTTAGAACTTGCAGATTAAGAAAAGGAGAGAACAGACTTCCAGGAAGATGGAAACATGAACGGAATGGCCGAAATTTCCTCTCAACATTATATTTACCCACGAAAACACAGTAAATACAACTATTCCTAAAAGAGAGACCAGAATACACAGGAAAGCGCAAAGCGTGGAGCTTCACCTGAGAGGACTCGGCACCCAGCGAGGTGGGTAAGATACGGAGCCGGGACCCGGCGGGACCCGAGCACTCCCCCACCGCAGCGCACCGGCGGGAGGAGAGGATTCAGAGCCAGGAGGGAGTGGAAGTACAGGCCCTGGAAATAACAAGCCCAGGTGATCTGCGCCGGGAGCGCCGACACACAGCGTGCGGTGTAGCGGAGATTGGAGAGACAGAAGGCACAGGGTCTCAGCGGTGAACGTGCCAGGTTGCTTGCAGCAGGCTTCGGGAAGGAAAAAAAAATAAAAAAGAAGAAAAGCGCATGCTTTGTTCAGCAGTCTTAAAGAGACAGGAGCCCAGCAGAGGACTAGATTGCCCCAGCACACTCAGCCCAGCAGTCTGGGAGACCTGCGGAGCTTCGGACCCCTTAGCTGGCGACTGGGAAAGGGTGGCTGCACTTAGGACTCCCAAAGAGCTCAAAAGCCTCCCATTCGTTCCCACCTCAGCCAGAGCTATAAAGGGCCTTGCGGAGTGCCACAGCCAGGGCTCTGGAATAGTGGATTAACAGCGCACCTACAGCATTCACACAGAACTGACTCCTGGTGGGCATTTTTTTTCTTTTTTTTTTTTAGTTGTTGTTTTTCTTCTCTTTCTTTCTCTTTTTTTTATTATTATTTTTTTTCTTTTTTCTTTTCTTTTCCTTTCTTTTTTTTTTTCCTTTGTAAAGTCATAAAGAGCCCAGCTGACATACATGGCAACAACCAGCAACCAATTCTATAGCCATGAAAAGACAGAGGAATATGGTACAGACAAAGCTTCAGACCCAGACAACCCCAGAGAGGGAACCTGAGGGGATGGAAATGCAAAATCTTCCTGAAAAAGAATTCAGAATAAATGTCATAGCCATGCTGACGGATCTACAGAGAAATATGCAAGAGCTGAGGAAGGAAGTGAGGAAAGACTATGCAGAAATGAGACAAGCCATCGGCGGGCTTAACAACAGACTGAATGAGGTGCAAGAGACTTTAATGGAATAGAAAATAGAGAACAGGAATACAGAGAAGCTGAGGCAGAGAGAGATAAAAGGATCTCCAGGAATGAAAGAATATTAAGAGAACTGTGTGATCAATCCAAACAGAACAATATTCACATTATAGGAGTACCAGAGGAAGAAGAGAGAGAAAAAGCCATAGAAAGTGTCTTTGAAGAAATAGTTGCTGAAAACTTTCCCACACTGGGGAAGGAAATAGTCTCGCAGTCCACGGAAGCCCACAGATCTCCCAACACAAGGGACCCAAGGAAGACAACACCAAGGCACATAATAATTAAGATGGCAAAGGTCAAAGATAAAGACAGAGTATTAAAGGCAGCTAGAGAGAGAAAAAAGATCACCTACAAAGGAAAACCCATCACACTATCATTAGACTTCTCAACAGAAACCTTACAGGCCAGAAGAGAATGGAATGATATATTTAATGTAATGAAACAGAAGGGCCTCAAACCAAGAATATTGTATCCAGCATGATTATCATTTAAATATGAGGGAGGGATTAAACAATTTCCAGGCAAACGAAAGTTGAGAGAGTTTGCCTCTCATAAACCACCACTAAAGGATATCTTAAACGGACTGCTCTAGAGGGAAGCACCCCTAAGCCTAAAAAGATGTCACCAGAGAAAATAAAATCATAGTAAAGAAAGCAGACTATCCAAATACTAACTAAAGGCAAAGAATAAAACACCTAGTATATAAAGAATGGAGGAGGAAGAATAGGAAGGGAGAGATAAAGAAACATCAGACGGCGTTCACAATAACTTAACAAGAAAGTTAAGTTAGATTCTTAGATAGTAAAGAAGCAACCCTTGAACCTTTGGTAACCACGAATCTAAAGCCAGCCATGGCAATAAGTACATATCTATCAATAATCACCCTAAATGTAAATGGACTGAATGCACCAATCAAAAGACACAGAGTAACAGAGTGGATAAAAAAGCAAGATCCATCTATATGCTGCTTACAAGAGACTCACCTCAAACCCAAAGATATACACAGACTAAAAGTGAACGGATGGAAAAAGATATTTCATGCAAATAACAAAGAGAAAAAAGCAGGTGTTGCAGCACTTGTATCAGACAAAATAGACTTCAAAACGAAGAAAGTAGCAAGAGATAAAGAAGGACATATTACATAATGATAAAGGGGTCAGTCCAAGAAGAAGATATAACCATTATAAATATATATGCACCCAACACAGGAGCATCAGCGTATGTGAAACAAATACTAACAGAATTGAAGGAGGAAATAGACAGCAATGCATTAATTTTAGGAGACTTCAACACACCACTCACTCCAAAGGATAAATCAGCCAGACAGAGAATAAGTAAAGATACAGAGGCACTGAACAACACACTAGAACAGATGGACCTAACAGATATCTACAGAACTCTGTACCCAAAAGCAGCAGGATACACATTTTTCTCAAATGCACATGGAACATTTTCCAGAATAGACCACATACTAGGCCACAAAAAGAACCTCAATAAATTCAAAAATATTGAAATTCTACTAACCAACTTCTCAGATCACAAAGGTATAAAACTAGAAATAAATTTTGGAAAGAAATCAAAAAGGCTCACAAATACACGGAGACTTAACAACATTCTCCTAATGAATCAATGGGTTAACGACCAAATCAAAACAGAAATCAAACAATATATGGAGACTAATGACAACAACAACACAAAGCCAAAACTTCCGTGGAACGCAACAAAGGCAGTTCTAAGAGGAAAGTATATTGCAATCCAAGCCTATTTAAAGAAGGAAGAGCATTCCCAAATGAGCAGTCTAAAGACACAATTATTGAAATTGGAAAAAGAAGAACAAAGGAGGCCCAAAGTCACCAGAAGGAGAGACATAATAAAGATCAGAGAAGAAATAAATAAAATTGAGAAGAAAAAACAACAGAAAAAAATCAATGAAACCAAGAGTTGGTTCTTTGAAAAAATAAACAAAATAGATAAACCCCCTAGCCAGATTCATTAAGAGAAAAAGAGAATCTACACACATAAACAGAATCAGAAATGAGAAAGGAAAAATAGTGATGAACCCCACAGAAATACAAAGAATTATAAGAGAATATTATGAGCATCTATATGCTAACAAGCTACAAAACCTAGAAGAAATGGACTTCTTAGAAAAATACAACATTCCAAGACTGACCAAGCAAGAAACAGAAAAAATAAACGGACAAATCACCAGCAAAAAAATTGAATCGGTAATCAAAAAACAACCCAAGAACAAACCCCCTGGACCTGATGGATTCACCTCTGAATTGTTCCAGACATATAGAGAAGAAATAACACCCACTCTCCTTAAAGTTTTCCAAAAAATAGAAGAGGAGGGAATACTTCCAAACACTTTCTATGAAGCCAACATCACTCTAATACCAAAACCGGGCAAACACCTCACCAAAAAAGAAAATTACAGACCAATATCCCTGATGAATGTAGATGCAAAAATACTCAACCAAATATTAGCAAACCGAATTCAAAAATATATCAAGAGGATCATTCACCATGATCAAGTGGGATTCATCCCAGGGATGCAAGGATGATACAACATTCGAAAATCCATCAACATCATCCACTACATCAACAAAAAGAACAAAAACCACATGATCATCTCCATAGATGCTGAAAAAGCATTTGACAAAATTCAGCATCCATTCATGATTAAAAATCTCAACAATATGGGTATAGACAGCAAGTACCTCAACATCATAAAGGCTATATATGACAAAACCATGGCTAACATCATACTTAACAGCGAGAAGCTGAAAGCTTTTCATCTAAGATCGGGAACAAGACAGGGGTGCCCACTCTCTCTACTGTTATTCAACATAGTACTGGAGGTCCTAGCCACAGCAATCAGACAAAACAAAGACATACAAGGCATCCAGATTGGTAAAGAAGAAGTCAAATTGTCACTATTTGCAAATGACATGATACTGTACATAAAAAACCCTAAAGACTTCACTCCAAAACTACTAGAACTAATATCTGAATTCAGCACAGTTGCAGGATACAAAATTAACACACAGAAATCTGTTGCTTTCCTGTACACTAATGATGAACTAACAGAAAGAGAAATCAGAAAAACAATTCCATTCACAATTGCATCAAAAAGAATAAAATACCTAGGAATAAACCTAACAAAGGAAGTGAAAGACCTGTACTCTGAAAACTACAAGGCACTTCTAAGAGAAATTAAAGAGGACACTAACAAATGGAAATGCATCCCATGCTCTTGGCTAGGAAGAATAAATATTGTCAAAATGGCTATACTACCTAAAGCAATCTACAGATACAACGCAGTCCCTATCAAACTACCAACAGCTTTCTTCAACGAACTGGAACAAATAATTCTAAAATTCATATGGAACCAGAAAAGAGCCCGAATAGCCAAAACAATCCTGAGAAGGAGTAATCAAACAGGAGGAATTACGCTCCCTGACTTCAGGCTCTATTACAAAGCCACAGTAATCAAGACAATTTGGTACTGGCACAAAAACAGACCCACAGACCAGTGGAACAGAATAGAAAATCCAAACATTAACCCAAACATTTACAGTCAATTAATATTTGATAAAGGAGCCTTGGATATACAATGGGGAGATGACAGCCTCTTCAGCAGCTGGTGTTGGAAAAACTGGACAGCTACATGTAAGAGAATGAAACTAGACTACTGTCTAGCCCCATACACAAAGGTAAACTCAAGGTGGATCAAAGACCTGAATGTAAGTCATGAAACCATAAAACTCTTAGAAAAAAACATAGGCAAAAATCTCTTCGACATAAACATGAGTGACTTCTTCATGAACATATCCCCCTGGGCAAGGGAAACAAAAGCAAAAATGAACAAGTGGGACTATATCAAGTTGAAAAACTTCTGTACAGCAAAGGACACCATCAGTAGAACAAAAGGACATCCTACAGTATGGGAAAATATATTCATAAATGATGCATCTGAGAAGGGGTTGACATCCAAAATATATAAAGAACTCATGCACCTTAATAAACAGAAAGCAAATAATCCAATTAAGAAATGGGCAGAGGACATGAATAGACACTTCTCCAAAGAAGAAATTCAGATGGCCAACAGGCACATGAAAAGATGCTCCACATTGCTAATCAACAGAGAAATGCAGATTAAAACAACAATGAGATATCACCTCACACCAGTGACGATGGCCAACATCCAAAACACAAACAACAACAAATGTTGGTGAGGATGTGGAGAAAAGGGAACCCTCCTACACTGCTGGTGGGAATGCAAATTAGTTCAACCATTGTGGAAAGCAGTATGGAGGTTCCTCAAAAAACTCAAAATAGAAATACCATTTGACCCAGGAATCTCACTCTTAGGATTTTACCCTAAGAATGCAGCAGCCCAGTTTCAAAAAGACAGATGGACCCCTGTGTTTATTGCAGCACTATTTACAATAGCCAAGAAATGGAATCAACCTAAGTGTCCATCAGTAGATGAATGGATAAAGAAGAAGTGGTACATATACACAATGGAATATTATTCAGCCATAAGAAGAAATCAAATCCTACCATTTGCAACAACGTGGACGGAGCTAGAGGGCATTATGCTCAGTGAAATAAGCCAAGCCGAAAAAGACAAGTATCAAATGATTTCACTCATATGTGGAGTATAAGAACAAAGAAAAAAACTGAAGGAACCATACAGCAGCAGACTCACAGAACCCAAGAACGGACTAATAGTTACCAAAGGGAAAGGGACTGGGGAAGATAGGTGGGAAGGGAGGGAATAGAGGTTAAAAGGGGGCAGTACGATTAGCAAACGTAAGGTAGGGGGGGCACGGGGAGGGCTGTACAACTCAGAGAAGACAAGTAGTGATTCTATAACATCTCACTACGCTGATGGACAGTGACTGTAATGGGGTTGGTGGGGGGGGACCTGATGAAGGGGGTAGTTTAATTACCATAATATTGCACATGTAATTGTAGGTTCATGATACCAAAATAAATTGTAAAAAAAAAAGGAATAGGAGAAAACAAAGTTGGGATTTTGTGAAAAGACATACATAAAAGGAGACAATAAGAGTGGCAACATTCATATTAAGCAGAAGCATTAAATACATTTTATTTTTCACCAGAGTGGATGTCTAAACTGCAGAATATAGAAAAAAAGACATTGAACAAATCAACCACAGTGACAGGCAATATTTTATATATAACATTAAGCAATTAAGATAAACCCAAAATTACAGGTACTATGATAGTCTCTGTATAAAGCTAAACACAACTAAAATAACTATAGATACATATGTGCAATATAATTACGTAAAAGAAATCAAAGGACTAATGAATCTGGAAATCTGGGTGACAGCTGTGTTGGGTAGGCGGAGAGGGTAATAGGGAGACCATATGGTTTAATGCAGGTTATTGTCAAGGACCATATTTTTAAGGCTTTGTCCTTAATATTCTTTTAGATCCCAATAATACTTACTGTCTTCTAAACAATATTTTATTTATTGTACTTTTATTATATCCTCTATTTACTAAGTTTCTAAATGTCACTGCTTTCTTTCTTTTTTTCTGATTCTGTTAATGATGCTTCAGGCACAGAAAATGAATTTTAAGTAAAGTGGTCATGATTAGTTGATCATTTGAACAAAGTTTAGAGGAGGTTAGGGAAATAATCATGAAAATATCCGGGGAAGAAAGCCTCCCAGGAAATGGGAACAACCACCACAAAGAGCCCTAGGTTGACTTTGTAAGAATAAGGCAAGGAGTACAGTACGGCTTGAGTGGAGTATGCAAGGAGTGAGTAGCAGGAGATGAGGCCAGAGAAATAACAAAGGGTTTTGGCTTCAGCAACTAGAAGAAAGGAGTTGGCATCTGCTGCAATGCAGAAGGCTGTGAGAGGGATAGTTTTTGGGGGAATGACAATCTGGGTGACAATGTTTAGGCATTTTAAATGTAAGATTTTCATCTAATACTTCATTGACATTTTAAAGTAGGCAATGTACTTTGTGAGTCTGGAGTTCAAGAAGAAAGATACCTAGGATGAGGAAATAAAACTGGGATCCTTCAGCATTATAGACGATTTGTACAGCCTCTGGCTTGGGTGAGACTCCCATGTTATCATCCATCATTTAAATTTAGCACTGGGAATTGAAAGAAAAATTTTGCTTTTATATCCATTATTCATGTTGGAAAAAATATTTTCTCAACTTTTTTGCTTTTAAAATCCTTGTCTACTCTCCCCCGTTACTGTCAATAGTTAAAGCACATAGATATGCTTATACTCAAATAGTATCCCTTCACCGACTCTGCTCAGGATGAATGAAATACTTCATGTGTTTTTAATTTACATGATTTACTTTTTTTTACATTATTTATTTGTTCCTGTGATTTGTATCACTTTCCAAATTCTAAGTCTCATTGTCTATGACCCTGTGAATGCTGTCAATGTTTCACCCTGGTAAAATAAAAGTTTACATTTAGAACACACTTCTGTTATCTGTTCTTTTATTGTCTAATTCAAATTCCTTCCTCACTGGGAAGTGAATTGCTTCATCTCTGTTTAGAGTTGTAATTTGAACCCTAGAAAGAAACAAATCCTTCAAAGCCATTAGGGTCTTGACACATAATCTTACCAGTAAAAGAAAGGCAGCCCAGCTGATTGACTGTCTTCTGTTTGCTTAGTTTATTGACTCTATGTTAGTCTCAGCGACCTGCCATAGCATATTATAGAGGAAGCCTTGTTTTACTAAACTATATCCCACAAAATCTCCAGAGTATTAGATATTGTTTATTTCTGCTTACATGCATCTAAATACACAAAGTGGGAGAATTTTAAAAATAAAATAAAATAAGAACTTGCTCCAACAAAATAAAATTCTTGGTTGGTAAATATCTATTAATTCTTTTTGTATAAATCTGTGCATTTTCCAGCGATTCCTTTTGGTTCAATAATAGGATTTTTACACTGATCCCTTTTAGCACATTCTCAAATGCCTCACACCAGGAATGCTGCTCCTTGACCTATTTTTCTACTAGAGCGTTTTATGTGTTCTTAGGATTTTTGTTCCTTTAAAGATACTTTTCAATATTAATGGCAATTTCAGTTCTTTAATATGTCAATTTTTCTTGATAAGTATGCTTTGGAAGTCATTTATTACAGTAATATTGGTAAAGAAATTTGAAAGAAATTTTCCTAGGATCTGGAGTACATTGTCAGGTATGTTTGTTATGTAAATCTTTAAAAATTGATGATAATTCAGGTCTTTGATCCACCTTGAGTTTACCTTTGTGTATGGGGTTAGACAGTAGTCCAGTTTCATTCTCTTACATGTAGCTGTCCAGTTTTGCCAACACCAGCTGCTGAAGAGGCTGTCATCTCCCCATTGTATATCCAGGGCTCCTTTATCAAATATTAATTGACCATATATGTTTGGGTTAATGTTTGGATTTTCTATTCTGTTCCACTGGTCTGTGGGTCTGTTTTTGTGCCAGTACCAAACTGTCTTGATTACTGTGGCTTTGTAGTAGAGCTTGAAGTCAGGGAGCATAATTCCCACTGTTTGATTCCTCCTTCTCAGGATTGTTTTGGCTATTCGGGGTCTTTTCTGGTTCCATATGAATTTTAGAATTATTTGTTCCAGTTCATTGAAGAAAGCTGTTGGTAGTTTGATAGGGATTGCGTTGAATCTGTAGATTGCTTTAGGTAGTATTGCCATTTTGACAATATTTATTCTTCCTAGCCAAGAGCATGGGATGCATTTCCATTTGTTAGTGTCTTCCTTAATTTCTCCTAGGAGTGTCTTGTAGTTTTCAGAGTACAGGTCTTTCACTTCTTTCGTTAGGTTTATTCCTAGGTATTTTATTCTTTTAGGTGCAATTGCAGATTAAAACCACAATGAGATATCACCTCACACCAGTGAGGATGGCCAACATCCAAAACACAAACAACAACAAATGTTGGCGAGGATGTGGAGAGAGGGGAACCCTCCTACATTGCTGGTGGGAATGCAAATTAGTTCAACCATTGTGGAAAGCAGTATGGAGGTTCCTCAAAAAACTCAAAATAGAAATACCATTTGACCCGGGAATCCCACTCCTAGGAATTTACCCCAAGAATGCAGCAGCCCAGTTTGAGAAAGACAGATGCACCCCTATGTTTATTGCAGCACTATTTACAATAGC
>JAQQAC010002701.1:10090755-10192561 GCA_029783875.1 Phataginus tricuspis
GAAGGGGGTAGTTTAATCATCACAATATTGCTCATGTAATTGTAGGTTAATGATACTAAAATAAAATAAATTGAAAAAAAACTGAAAAAAAAATTGATGATAATATATTGTCAGATTGCCATATAATAAACTAGACTGTCCAGACTGTAATTAATTCTGCTTAGCTTTTTAAAATGTGGATTTCATAGTAATTCCTCTATTTCTGTCTATTTCTTCCAAAGCAGTGAGCTTAAGACAACTTGGTGTTATCATTGCTGTGTACTACAAATTTGCAGAAAACACTGCAATGAAAGTACAGGGCAATGAACACACAGACCATAATTGGCAAAGAAGATTTAGATTTTATAACATCAGTGAAAATTAGGCATGGTTTTAGTAGTAGTGTTGTATAAAGAAAGCTAAGCTTTGAGTCAGTAGATTACAATTAATTAAATATATCATGTATCACCTTGAACAAGAGATGAGAGAAGAGATGAAATCTCTTGTTTTTTTATTTTTTTTTAACAGAGTTAAGAATTTCAAAGGCATTCTGTAGTCAGATGTAGTCAGGGCTGACTAGATTAGAGAGTGAAAATAGGGAAGCCAGTGGTAAATGTGGAGCTGGAGGTGGCTAAAGTTAAGGGAGACAGCCAGGACGGTATATTAGCAGAGGATAAGGACCCTAATCATCAGTCACTCTAATCTAGGTGCCTTAGAGCAGAATTTCTGGCAGGAAGTCAGCCTTACTGGAAACAGGTCATCCTAAACCACAGCTCTCGTAGCAGAATAGAAGGCCAAGGTCTTGAATGAATGTTACATTTTTGACCAATATGCAATATTATTATCCAATATCCAATATCAACAATGAGTTGACACAAACTTGACTGTGAACACAGTAAGAAGGACACACTGTCAAAGTTACTGGAACTAGCCATGAGTTATCCTGCATATACAGTGTTGTTTGGGTTTCTATTTGGTATTTTATAGCCAAGAGATCCAAGACATGTCTCATGTTAGTGTGGTTGATACTCATTCAGAGGTCAGGTTTGTAGGAAGGACCTCCTGGGGCTCTTGTTAGAGGAACTTCTTACCAATTCTAACATAGTACTCTTATGTTTTTTTTGAAAAATATGCCTTTGAAGGTTTCTGTCAGCCAGTACCAGATTTTGCCATATGTGTGTGCTTACTTTTCCTCTTTCAAATATATGTTATACACTTCTACTGGGCATCTGAATTTTACATGAAAACTGTTTAATTTATAATACAGATGCACCTTATATTTCAATGACTACATAAAGAATGATTCTTAACTGGAAATATGACTTTCCTACTTTTGTTTCTCTCTGTCTTTATTATCACTCTCCAGATAATCTTGTAGCTAGCATTCCCACCAGGTGATTTATTAAATGTTGCCTTCTTCATTGGCCACTCTATTTAAAATTGCAATACCCACCCACACCCATTTGGTACTCCCCATTCATTCCCTGACTTATTATCTCTGTATAATTTATCATCATCAAATATAATGCACCCATTTATTTATTGTCTATCCTTCCCTTCACTAAAATGAAAACTCTATGGAAACATTTTATCCATTTATTCACTGCTGTATCTCTGGGACCTAGAATAGTGCCTAACAGATAACAGGCACTTAATACATTTTCTCTCAAATAAAGGAAATGCTAAAAACGAAAGCATCTAAAACAAGGCCTTTAACAGAATCATAGAAGTGTGGTCCAAAGGCCAATAACATCACCATCACAGAGGAACGATTTAGAAATGCAGACTCACAGCCCTAACCCAGATATACTGAATCATAATCTACATTTTGACAGCCTCCCAGATGAGTTGCTCATTAAAGTTTAGACAGGAGATATAGACTAGGTACTTAATAAATGTTTCCTGAATCCAAATGCAAAATGCTAACAATTGTGGGCTAACAACATGAAGATCATTATGGGCTTTTAAAATTAATACAATTTAGATTAATGAGCAAAGAAAATCAACGATAGAACGGAGCTCTAGACTTTAATTGTCTAATTCTGCTATACCATTTTGATTCACCTGAAAGGTCACCTTCCAGTAGAAATGTCAGACCATAATTCTCTAAAGAAGACTCAAAAGGAGATATGAGGAAGGCAAGTTATATTAATAAAAGGAATAATGATCATTTGCCATAATTAGTGGAGCCAGGCACCCATCAGTCAGCCAATAAAGGTAACACATAATGTTTTAAAAGAATTAAGATGATTAAACAGAGGATTAAAAAGTTGTATAGGCAAATACCATATGATTTTATTTTCTTCAACCTTTAGAGCCCTTGGGTTATTTCTAAACCGTGTATATGTAAGAAAACAAAACAAAATGAACAAAATAGCAATAGACTCCTAGACACTGAGAAGTGGCTGGTAGTTACCACGGGGGAGGGGATGGGGTGGATGGATGAAATAGGTGAAGGGGAAAAGGGGCACACAATCTCAGTCATAATATAAATTAGTTATGGAGATGAAAGTACAGCATAGAGAATATAGTCAATATTTCTGTAATACCTTTCTATGTGGGTAGTATCTACACTAGTTGAGGTGAGGATCTAATAATGTAGATAACTGGAAACTCACTATATTGTATACTTGAAACTAATATAACATTGTATATCAACTATATTTCAATAAAAATTAAAATAAAAACCAAGTTCATAAATAAATAAGCCCTGCACATCCAAAACTACAACAACAGAGGCGTATTTAGAAAATACTTTCTTCTGTCCTATGTGGATTGATGTCTATTGCTTAACTGCTTTGAGCTGATTCCTTAGAGTACTGGGGGCAGAAGAAAGGATAATAATGATAGTGTGAAAATGATCTGATGAATAAATAAATCAAGTTAATCAATCAATCAATATGAGGCCTTAGATAGTAAGAGGGGCATTGGATATTATGATTAACCTCAGATTCCTCTGGGAAAGAAGACCATGAGTTCAGGTGAGTTGTCAACCTGAGCAACATAGGAAACAAGAAGAGAGAGGTGCTCTGTAGGCACGAGGGAGACACTGGCGGTGAAAATCAAGGTGGTGCAGAGCCCATCTCTTTCCTACATCTGTACGCAGCTGGCCTTCTCTCTCTAAACCCAACAGCATTCTGGATATTAATTAAACTAAAGGACCATGAAGAGAAAACTGAGCCATCTATAACACTACTCATGTATATCTCCATATTTAAAAAAAATTTACTTTTACAGTTGTACATTTTTGTCATTCTTTTTTTTCTGAAAATATTTTTAAGAACATTTCATGAGCTTGAAAAAGCACAAATAGGGTAAATGAGCATGAAATGTTAAATTTTAATGTTGGTTTAATTTCGATGATGAAGTGGAATAGAAAGAAAGAAGACAAATGAGTTGCTAGTCTAAGTCTTCTTCTTAGTTATGCCTTTATGGCTAGTCTTCATGTTCTGTATTTAGGTAATTCTTAAATTAAATGGGTTTCCCCTAACAATGTTTAATTAGGCTTAATGACATAATTACACAAGTGATCCATGAATAATTATAAAAGGATAGGAATGCTCAGTAAGTTAAAAATTACACAATGTGTATTCAAAAATAGAAATTTCTGATCTTACCAAAGTGAAAATTAAGTGATTTTTTATTAATTAATAATTAATATAATTTTACAAAATAAGAAATCTAGCTAAATTTCTAGGCTGTAATGTGAGACAGAATTATGATTTTCAAGGGCTACCTTGTATATTAAACGATTGGTCAATGAATTTTGTTCTCTGTTACTTTAAGGAATCTTTGCAGCCAAATCAATCTGCATTTAGTAATTATTTATGCCATATTCAAATGTCCTGTAGGTTTTGTTATAATAACATAAAAGTAGTCTCAGAGTAAATGCCATCATGCCCTATTTTGAAAAATATAAAAATAATAGAATATTACTTATGTTTTGGTAATGTTGAACTTTTCATCTTAAAGTATGCTTTCCCCAAGCCAAACTGATCCTTTTAGTAATTAAATATTAAAAAGTAATTGGACTTCTGGGAAGATGACGGCATGAGCAGGGCAGTGGAAATCTCCTCCCAAAACCATATATATTTGTGAAAATACAACAAATACAACTATTCCTAAAAGAGAGACCAGAAGATACAGTACAACAGCCAGGCTACAGCTACATCTGCGAGAACTCAGCACCTCATGAAGTGGGTAAGACACGAAGCTGCGACCTGGAGGGACCCGAGCACTCCTCCACCCCAGCGCAGCGGTGGAAGGAAGAGATTCAGAGCAGGGAGGGAGTGGAAGCACAGAGCAGCTAAATAACCAGCCCTGGTGATCTGCACAGGGAGCACTGACACACTTCACATGGTGTATCAGAGATTAGAGAAACAGAAGTGCAGGATCTGAGACAAGACTGCAACTGGGTCCTCTCAGCCAGCTCTCTGGGACAAAAGAAAAGTGCATGCTTTTTGTTGTAAGTCTTAAAGAGACAAGGGCTGGCCCAAAAGTGGAACAAAATCGTCCCAGCGCACTCTGCCCAGCGGGCTGGGAGTCTTGGGGAATGTCGGACCCCCTGACCGGCAGCCGGGCAAAGCAGCCGCACCGAGGCTTCCCACAGAGATCAGCAGCCTGCCATTTGTTCCCCCCAGCCTGGCCAGAGCCGCAAAGGGTCCGCGGAGCCGCTGCTGCTGCGGAACAGTGGAGGAGTGGCGCCATCCACAGCATCCTCACAGTATCACATCCTGGCTGGTGTGCAGCTAAGTGGGAAGGACTCCAGAACCAGTTTCAGAAGGCACAAAGGGGACCAGAATGCCCCCAATGAGACTGCAAACCCCCACAGTGCTTTAGGCTAAGCTAAGGGCGACCCCGCACACAGGCAGCTTAGGAGATTATCCCAGAGACAGCCTCCTGGTGTGCTGCAAAACAGCTCAGGCCCATGAGAAGGGTAAGGAGAACAACAAGCAGGAAGGGACTTTGTTCTCCCAGCTGACACATGTGGTGACTACCAGCAACCACTTCTATCGCCATGAAAAGACAGAGGAATATGGTCCAGACAAAGCTTAGCCAGACCCCAGAGAGGGGGCCTGATGGGATGGACATGCAAAATCTTCCAGAAAAAGAATTCAGAATAAAAGTCATAACCATGCTGATGGATCGACAGAGAAATATGCAAGAGCTAAGGGAGGAAGTGTGGGAAGTGAGGAAAGACCATGCAGAAATGAGACAAGTGATCAACAGGCTTAGCAGCAGACTGGACGAGATGCAAGAGGCTGTTAATGGAATAAAAATCACAGAACAGGAATACAGAGAAGCTGAAGCAGAGAGAGATAAAAGGATCTCCAGGAATGAAAGAATATTAAGAGAACTGTGTGACCAATCCAAATGGAACAATATTCACATTATAGGAGTACCAGAGGAAGAAGAGAGAGAAAAAGCGATAGAAAGTGTCTTTGAAGAAATAATTGCTGAAAACTTCCCCAAGCTGGGGAAGGAAATAGTCTCTCAGAGCATGGAAGCCCACAGATCTCCCAACACAAGGGACCCAAGGAAGACCACACCAAGACACATAATAATTAAAATGGCAAAGATCAAAGATAAGGACATAGTATTAAAAGCAGCTAGAGAGAGAAAAAAGATCACCTACAAAGGAAAACCCATCAGACTATCACCAGACTTTTCAACAGAAACCTTATAGGCCAGAAGAGAATGGCATGATATATTTAACGTAATGAAACAGAAGAGCCTCAAGCCAAGAATATTGTATCCAGCACGATTATCACTTAAATTTGAGGGAGGGATTAAACAATTCCCAGACAAGTGAAAGCTGAGGGAATTAGCCTCCCATAAACCATCTCTACCGGATATCTTAAAGGGACTACTCTAGATGGAAGCACTCCTAAGGCTAAAAAGATGTCACCAGAGAAATAAAATCATAGCAAAGAAAGCAGACCATCCAAATACTAACTAAAGGCAAAAATTAAAATCAACTATCCATAAAAACAGTCAAAGGAAACGTAAAAGAGTAAAGAATAAAACACCTAGTATATAAAGAATGGAGGAGGAAGAATAAGAAGGGAGAGAAATAAAGAATCATCAGACTGTGCTTATAATAACTTAACAAGAAAGTTAAGCTAGACTGTTAGATAGTAAAGAAGCTACCCTTGAATCTTTGGTAACCACGAATCTAAAGCCAGCAATGGCAATAAATACATATCTATCGATAATCACCTTAAATGTAAATGGACTGAATGCACCAATCAAAAGACATAGAGCAATAGAATGGATTAAAAAGCAAGACCCATCTATATGCTGCTTACAAGAGACTCACCTCAAACCAAAGATATACACAGACTAAAGGTGAAGGGATGGAAAAAGATATTTCATGCAAACAAAAAGGAGAAAAAAGCAGGTGTTTCAGTACTTGTTCAGGCAAAAGAGACTTCAAAACGAAGAGAGTAGCAAGAGATAAAGAAGGGCATTACATAATGATAAAGGGGTCAATCCAACAAGAGTATATAACCATTTTAAATATATATGCACCCAACACAGGAGCACTGAAATACGTGAAACTAATACTAACAGAATTAAAGGAGGAAATAGAAAGCAATGTATTCATTTTAGGAGACTTCAACATACCACTCACTCCAAAGAACAGAACGACCAGACAGAAAATAAGTAGACACAGAGGCACTGAACAACACACTAGAACAGATGGACCTACCAGACATCAACAGAACTCTACACCTAAAAGCAGCAGGATACACATTCCTCTCAAGTGCACATGGAACATTTTCCAGAATAGATCACATACAAGGCCACAAAAAGAACCTCAGTAAATTCAAAAGTATTGAAATTCTACCAACGAACTTCTCAGATCACAAAGGTTGAAAGCTAGAAATAAATTGTACAAAGAAAACAAAAAGGCTCACAAATTCATGGAGAGTTAACAGCATACTCCTGAGTAATCAATGGATAAATGACCAAATTAAAACAGAGATCAAACAATATATGGAGACAACAACAACAGCACAAAGCCACAACTTCTGTGGGACGCAGCAAAGGCAGTTTTAAGAGGAAAGTATATTGCAGTCCAGGCCTATTTAAAGAAGGAAGAACAATCCCAAATGAGTAGTCTAAAACCACAATTATTGAAATTGGAAACAGAAGAACAAATGAGGCCCAAAGTCAGCAGAAGGAGGGACATAATAAAGATCAGAGAATAAATAAATAAAATTGAGAAGAATAAAACAATAGAAAAAAATCAATGAAACCAACAGCTGGTTCTTTGAAAAAATAAACAAAATAGATAAACCCCTAGCCAGACTCATTAAGAGAAAAAGAGAATCTACACACATAAACAGAATCAGAAATGAGAAAAAAATAACGATGGACCCCTCAGAAATACAAAGAATTATAAGAGAATATTATGAGAATCTATATGCTAACAACCTGCAAAACCTAGAAGAAATGGACTTCTTAGAAAAATACAACCTTCCAAGACTGACCAAGCAAGAAACAGAAAAACTAAACAGACCAATCACCAGCAATGAAATTGAAATGGTAATCAAAAAACTACCCAAGAACAAAACCCCCGGGCCAGATGGATTCACCTCTGAATTTTACTAGACATACAGAGAAGAAATAATGCGCATTCTCATTAAAGTTTTCCAAGAAATAGAAGAGGAGGGAACACTTCCAAACTCATTCTATGAAGCCAGCATCACTCTAATACCAAAACTGGGCACAGACCTCACCAAAAAAGAAAATTACAGACCAATATCCCTGATGAACGTAGATGCAAAAATACTCAACCAAATATTAGCAAACCGAATTCAAAAATACATCAAGAGGATCATACACCATGATCAAGTGGGATTTATCCCAGAGATGCAAGGATGGTAGAACATTTGAAAATCCATCAACATCATCCACCACATCAACAACAAGAAGAACAAAAACCACATGATCATTTCATAAATGCTGAAAAAGCATTTCACAAATTTGAGCATCCATTCATGATTAAAACTCTCAACAAAATGGGTATAGAGGGCAAGTACCTCAACATCATAAAGGCTATATATGACAAACTCACAGCTAACATCATACTTAACAGCAAGAAGCTGAAAGCTTTTCATCCAAGATCGGGAATAGGAAAGGGATGCCCACTCTCTCCTCTGTTATTCAACGCAGTACTGGAGGTCCTAGCCATGGCAATCAGACAAAACAAAGACATACAAGGCATCCAGATTGGTAAAGAAGAAGTCAAATTGTCACTATTTGCAGATGACATGATACTGTACATAAAAAACCCTAAAGACTCCACTCCAAAACTACTAGAAGTAATATCTGAATTCAGCAGTTGCAGGATACAAAATTAACATACAGAAATCTGTTGCTTTCCTATACACTAACAATGAACTAACAGAAAGAGAAATCAGGAAAACAATTCCATTCACAACTGCATCAATAAGAATAAAATACCTAGGAATAAACCTAACGAAGGACGTGAAAGACCTATACCCTGAAAACTATAAGACACTCCTAAGAGAAAATAAAGAGGACACTAACAAATGGAAATGCATCCCATGCTCTTGGCTAGGAAGAATAAATATTGTCAAAATGGCTATAGAACCTAAAGCAATCTACAGATTCAATGCAATCCCTATCAAAATACCAACAGCCTTCTTCAATGAACTGGAACAAATAATTCTAAAATTCATATGGAACCACAAATGACCCCAAATAGCCAATGCAATCCTGAGAAGAGGAATAAAATGGGGTATTATGCTCCCTGACTTCAAGCTCTACCACAAAGCCACAGTAGTCAAGACAATTTTGTATGGGACAAAAACAGACCCACAGACCAGTGGATCAGAATAGAAAATCTAAACATTAACCCAAACATATACAGTCAATTAATATATGATAAAAGAGCCTTGGATATACAATGGGGAGATGACAGCCTCTTCAGCAGCTGGTGTTGGCAAAACTGAACAGCTACATGTAAGAGAATGAAACTGGACTATTGTCTAACCCCATACACAAAAGTAAACTCAAAATGGATCAAAGACCTGAATGTAAGTCATGAAACCATAAAAGTCTTAGAAAAAAACATAGGCAAAAATCTCTTGGACATAAACATGAGCAACTTCTTCATGAACATATCTCCTGGGCAAGGGAAACAAAAGCAAAAATGAACAATTGAGCTATATCAAGCTGAAAAGCTTCTGCATGGCAAAGGACACCATCAGTAGAACAAAAAGACATCCTACAGTATGGGAGAATATATTCATAAATGATGTATCCAATAAGGGGTTGACATCCAAAATATATAAAGAACTCATGCACCTGAACAAACAAAAAGCAAATAATACAATTAAGAAATGGGCAGAGGACATGAATAGACACTTCTCCAAAGAAGAAATTCAGATGGCCAACAGGCACATGAAAAGATGCTCCACATCGCTGATCATCAGAGAAATGCAGATTAAAACCACAATGAGATATCACCTCACACCAGTGAGGATGGCCAACATCCAAAACACAAACAACAAATGTTGGCGAGGATGTGGAGAAAAGGGAGCCCTCCTACACTGCTGGTGGGAATGCAAATTAGTTCAACCATTGTGGAAAGCAGTATGGAGGTTCCTCAAAAAACTCAAAATAGAAATACCATTTGACCCAGGAATCCCACTCCTAGGAATTTACCCTAAGAATGCAGCAGCCCAGTTTCAAAAAGACAGATGCACCCCTGTGTTTATTGCAGCACTATTTACAATAGCCAAGAAATGGAAGCAACCTAAGTGTCCATCAGTAGATGAATGGATAAAGAAGAGGTGGTACATATACACAAATGGAATATTATTCAGCCATAAGAAGAAAACAAATCCTGCCATTTGCAACAACATGGATGGAGCTAGAGGGTATTATGCTCAGTGAAATAAGCCAGGCCGAAAAAGACAAGTATCAAATGATTTCACTCATATGTGGAGCATAAGAGCAAAGAAAAAACCTGGGGGAAAAACAACAGCAGCAGACTCACAGAACCCAAGAATGGACTAACAGTTACCAAAGGGAAAAGGACTGGGGAGGATGGGTGGGAAGGGAGGGACAAGGGGGAAAAAAGGGCATTACAATTAGCAGATGTAATGTAGGGAGGGCACGGGGAGGGCTGTACAACTCAGAGAAGACAAGTAGTGATTCTATAGCACCTCACTATGCTGATGGACAGTGACTGTAATGGGGTTGGTGGGGGGGACCTGATGAAGTGGTGAGTTTAGTAGCCATAATGTTGCACATATAACTTTAGATTAATGATACCAAAATAAAAAAAAATAAAAAATATATAATTGGATATAGTAATTGGAATAATTACTGTTGGGATGACATTTCAGAAACTGGACAGTTCTCAGTTGCTGTCTTGTTCTTCCTTTGCCTTATAACCACATTTAACTCTAAAGTTGATTGCAAGCACTTTTTTTTTCCCAAGATTATTTTCCCTATTTTCTTCTTACAAACAAAACCCCTGTTTCATTATGTTCTCTCATTTCCCACACTAACTCATACAGGATAGTCTGGCCCCAACAGTTGGGGTCTGATTGACTTCAGCCGATCATTGGGGATCCCACTGCCATTACCAATCATTGGTTTGGGTTTAGTACAGATACGATTCTGACCACTGAGACGTGAGGGTATCTACTGGGAGGCTTCTGAAAATGGAACCCTCCCTTTTTGGAAAGATACAGAGAGACAATATCTGTTTCCCAACCACACCCACTTGAGCCATTTCTCTATCCCCAGTCCCAAGAATGTGGGATCATTCTCCCTTGAAGAACCCAGGAGGGTGGAACAGAACACGAAATATCAAGGAACCAGCACTGTGTCAACTCCATAAGGCAGCTTTCAATAGGAGCAGTGGGAGCAGCCTGGATCACAGCTTCACGGATTTGTCAGAGTTCAGTACTCTTCCCACTGAGATTTGGAAGTCAGGCGCTTTCCCTCGGATCCTGCTACAACAGTTCCTGCAAAAGGAGCAGCGCTAAGATGGACACAGGAGGCTTTCTGCCAATCTAGTATGTGAATGTGTAAGCAATTGCTTAGAGGGAAAAAGAAAGAGCTCTGAGAGGATGTGCATTCGAAGGGTGTAGGACAAACCATGCCTGTTAAACCTGCCATCTATTTCAGATCAAGTCCTCTCCTCCTACTTGCAAAATATCACTTTCTTTTAAGCTGGAAGACAGTGTGGGGCAGTGGACAGAGCATGGACATTACAGCAACGCAGATTTGGGGTGTCTCCCAACTCTACCACTTGCATGACACTTGACCTAATGTGTCTTACTTCTTTGAGTCTGTTTTCTCATATATAAAACGGAGAGTGATACCTAACTTGCAAGGTTATTATAAAGAGTAAGAAATAATTTATAAGGTGCTTAGTACCTCAGTTCCATTCAAGAAGCAACCAATAAGTAGCAGTTATTATAATATGTTAAGCCTGATGATGTGTTTTAGTACAATCCTCCATATAATAAGTCTCTCTCTTTGCTGTTAGTCTAAAGGAGGATTTTTAAAAAATTAAGACTGCTTTCTTTAGAGCAGTTTTAGTTTTACAGTAAAATTGAGGGGAAAGTACCGAGAGTCCCCATATACCTTGGGCCCCCATTTCATGCACAGCCATCTCTTTATCAGTACCCTTCAGCAGAGTGATAAATTTGTTACAACTGGTGAACCTAAACTTATACATCATTCTCACCCAAGTTCATAGTTTACATGGCAGTCCATTCTTGGTGCAGTACATTCTGTGGGTTGGGACAAATGTATAGTGGCATGCATCAATCAGTATAATATTGCAGAGTGCCCTAAATATCCTGTGCACTCTGCCTATTCATCCACCCCTATACCCCAAACCCTGGCTACTACTAATTTTTAAAGTATCTCCATAGTGTTACCTTTTCCAGAATGTCACAGAGTTAGAATCACACAACATTTAGACTGAGTTGTCAGACTTTTTCTTGTTTTTTTCACTTAATGCTGTACATTTAAGGTTTCTCCATATTTTCCCATGGCTTGATAGGTCATTTATTTTCAGCACTGAATAATATTCCATTGTGTAGATGTACCACCGTTTATTTATCCATTTACTTACTGAAGGACATCTTGGTTGCTTCCAAATTTGGGCAGTTATAATTTTGACAGTGTTGCAGCTATAAACATCTATGTGTGGTTTTTCTGTAGACATAAGATTTCAACTCCTTTGAATATATGCAAAGAAGTATGATTGATGGATCACATGGTAAGAGTATGTTTAGTATTGTAAGAAACTTCTAAACTGTCTTCCAACATGTCTGCACCATTCTGCATTACCACCAGCAACAAATGAGAGTTTCTGTCACTTCACATCCTCACTAATGTTCAGTGTTAACATGTTCTGGATTTTACCCATTCTAATAAGATGCACAGTGATCTCATTGTTGTTCTAATTTACATTTCATATGCTTATTTTCCATCTGTATATCTTTTTTTGTGAGATATCCGTTAATGGGTATTTGCCCTGTTTTTTTAATTGGGTTGTCTTTTTTCTTATTGTTGAGTTTTAAGAGTTCATAGTATATTTTGAATAACATTTTATCAGATGTGTCTTTCATGAATATTTTCTGTCTGTATCTTATCATTCCATTGACACTGTCTTTCACAGACTAAATGAAGTTGTATCAATTATTTCTTTCATGGATTGTATCATCATCATGCCCCAATCATTTTGTTTTTCTCCTATGTTATCTTCTAGGATTTTTATAATTTTATGCTTTGCATATTTCATCTGTGATCCTTTTTGAATTAACTTTGTGAAGGGTGTGAAGTCTGTATCTCTATTAATTTTTTTGCATGAGGCTGTCAGTTGTTTTGGCACCATCTGTTGATCAAGGAAAAGTTTTGAACTGGATTTTTTGAGTGACTGATATAAGTCGTTGTCAAATCCTTTATAAAATAAAAGCTCTACATTTAATAAATTTTAAAAAACAAACATTACACAATAACAAGTACAATGACATCAACACACAATATTTTATCCATCTGGAGATCCAGAAAACCCAGAGAAATGCAGAGGGAGACAGAGCATAAGTGGAAGCCCCACGTGCATGATCTTGACGGGATGGATCCCTGGGAGAAAGCCCCTCTCTGCCTTGCCCAAGTCTGTGGATGGAATGGCTATCATTTCAAGAATAAACCTGAGGACTGCCCCACATTTCTAGGAATTCAAGTGCTCTTTAGTTCCGCCTAGTCCTTTGACAGTCTTTGAAATAGAGATGTACCAACACTCAATGGCTTCTTTAATCTGAGGGCATCGGACTGGGTCTGCAGAAATCCTTTCATCATTTTGGCATGAAGACTTCACCATGCCTGGCCCCACTGCTGATGCACATGTTTCTCTGTTTGCACAGTATGCTGATCACTTAGGTTACAGTTTGTTAGTAAGTGAACACAAGCTGTTGCCCTCTGCCTGGAACAGCCTATCCCCACAGTTTATCTAGTTAACTCTTTTATCATTCAGACCTCCGTTTAAACAACACTTTCTCTAGGAAGCCTTGCCTGATACCCAGACTAGATTGGGTCTGAATGAACTGAATGAATACCATACTTTAATTCACAGAATAGCCAAACCTAGACGTCTGTCTTCACTTTAGCATAGTGTTCAAGAGGCCAGGGTCCTGTGGGATTCAATCCTGGCCCTACAACTTACAAGCTGACTGGCAAGAGGCAAAGTATTCAATCTCTTGATGCTTCTTTTTCCTCATCTAAACAAAGGAGAGAATAAATAAAATTTCTACTGCACAGTGTTGCTAAGAGGATTAAATGAATTAATGGCACATAATAAGACTAAGTAAGTGCACACAGTATCACCCCTTATCTCTTTCTAATGTGGACTTCTCTTGCCATTGCATTCAATTATTGGTATGTAAATGCACTTACCCTTGGCTTACATTAGTATGAGTATTTTATCTAATGTATTATATATGGATACTGAGCTTAGAACTGCTACAGATCTTATGAAAACATGAGGGGAGTTGGTTTGAACCATAGGCCTGATAGAATAGACCAAAAGCATGAAAGGAACCTGGGACTTGAATGACATTAGGCCATTTAATTAATTAACACTGCATTCAGCTTCTTTCTCAATTTCTTGACATGTGATATGATAAATGCCCCTGTGTGTAAGTCACTTTGTATTAGATATTCTATAACATTCAACCAGAAGCTTTCCACCTGGCATAGTAGTATCAATCTAGTCATCTGCTTTCTGATAATTTCTACATCCAAGGAATTAAGATCTGATGGAGACAATCATAACATCCAAATGGACTGTAGCCTAATTTATTTGTCTAATTCCTTTTTGGACTCTGTGCTTCTTTGCAATGAACTATAATATTTATTTACAATTCTTTACACATTTCCCCAACTAGAATGTGCACTACATGAGAACAGAGACCACAACTGCCTTGTTTCCTATTGTATCCCCCAAATGATGTAGCACACCAAACATACAATAAAGCATGCTATGTGAGCGAACAAGTTCAGTGCCTAGATCAGAAATGACACATTGTGTACATCCATAGGTAATTAAACTGATTACATTAGCATGAAATTATGGGGGATGTGTTTCTTCTCACACCCTATTCAGATTCCCTAAGATGTAATTTATTGACATGGAAAGCAATTTTTTAAAGAATTATTTGGAAATACAGTAAAAGCATGAAGATGTAAATGATAATTTTAAGAGGACTAAAGCAATCTTAGACCCCTAATTATGTCACTCCTTCACTAGCTAGTGAGAGCTCCCACTTCATGTAGCTATTGTGAGGATTAGGTGGCACTGGGTAAGTAAAGCACTTAGGGGTACAGTAGGCACCCAAGATTGTTGCAGTATTTATCACCAACGGCAGTTAAAGTCACATCCTTTGTTCAAGTCAGCAATGCTGCAGGTGATTAGCCTTACTTCTATGTCACTGGTAAGAAAATTGAGTCTCAGAAAAATCAACCACTGAATCAAGGACATACTGCAAGTAACTGGTGTAGTGGGTGCTGCACCCAAGTCACGTGGCTCCAGAGCAGATTCCGTTTCTGCCAGGCCCCTGTGCGGAGAGGTGAACCACAGCTCAGGTGATACACACAATGGTAGAAGTGCTGTCATCTCAAGGGGAGTGAATTTACACTGTAAATTGAAAATTGAGTGAGTAAAACTGTTACACAGGCAAACCGTATGTAACAAAAGCATTGATACATATTTTCAAGAAATCAAAACAGCTCTGTAAGACTGAAGGAAAATGTGTTTCATTAGTCTTCCTCTCTGACTTGATTGTCTTGACTTGAGGTTTCAGCTATTTCTCAGAGGCATACGACCAATTTAATAATTCAATGGTAGCTGTTGTAACTTATGAGTAGTCTCTCCAATTTAAACAGCAATCCTATGGACCTTTTATACACTAACATGAGCTCTTCATTCTTAGCTGGGAGCTTGTCAGCAATCATTTAGATCCCTCAAATGTGAGATTTGCTGACTTGAGCAAATTCAAAGATGGTTAATTGCATCCGATTTTTAAGCGAAAATCACCCTCTTTACAACCCTCAAATACAATCAAGGAGGGGGCTAAATACAACTTGAACACTCCTTTTGCAATTCTTTGTTGACAAAACTGCTGACCCGGTTGTTCTTTCATCAGCTTATGCTGAACCCAAAGTGGAGAACATAAAATAAATTTTGAATCTTTATGTAAACATCCAGATGATATATTCTGCAAGGAAAGCAGTTTTGAATAATAAAAACTTTTGTACAGTCTCCCATTTTATCATGTACCAAAGCTTACTTCAAAACATTATGCAGAAGGAGACTGAATGTTCTTTTCCAGATGTATCAAATTGTTTTGGATGACCCATCCTTGAAATCTGCTATGATCAGCGAATGGAAAATGAATTTTCATTACTTTCTAGGTTTTTCTCCTCTCTAAACCAGGCCTATGATTGCATTTATTATTATACTATGTCTGTATTTCACAGACCAACCTAAAATTATTTTTTGTCCATATATGAAAAAAGTGAGTTCATGGATCCATTTAAAAGTACCTGTAATAGAGTTCTTTAAAAGTCAGAATTTTACATAATGTAAAACTCAATAATCCTTCCTTCAAACCCAGGGTAAACACATAACATTTAAACTCCTTCAAGAGCCCTTCTCTATACCCAAAACTTAACATTTCTCTCATTCTTGAAATTAGTAGCACTAAAATAGTCTCTCTCACAAGCTAAACATCCTTTCTTCCTCATTGTTGTCACTCAATTTTCTTTACTCTCTTCTATCTTCCTCCAATTCATCCCTTCCCATTTATTATTTCTTAGTCCAATACATTCTAGTTGCCACATCTGTCACTTCACTGAGCTTCATCTTGTTAGGGTCGCTGAAGTTCTCCACTAAAAAAAAAAATAAATCCAAAAACCTCTCCTTGGTTTTCAGCTTAATTTTGGTAATACCTCCATCCAGCCAGTTTTTCTCTTAGATTTCCTGGATTCCTTTGCCTATTCCTTCTTTTTCCATTCACTCAAAAGATATTTATTAAATGACTACTATCAGTCATTGTACTAGAGACCAAAGAAAATTAGAATGAAGAATCGTCCCTACTGTTTCAGAATGTAAGTGAAAAATCTAACAATAAGTAATTACGATATACTTACATATATGTTAGAAAGGTAGTATGCGCAACGGCCAATGGAAGCAAAGAATAAGAACTTTGTTTCTTTCATGATTCCTTGTTTCTCTTCTTGCTTTCAGTCACTTACACATCTTTAATATCCATTTATTCTATGAAGTTGCTAATGTTTTTGTTTTTAATCTTCTGCTCAAGAACACTTGACCTGTAAATATATATTTCCAACCAGTAGTTAACATTACCATCTGGATATGTTATAGTCATCTTAGAGTGAACATGTCATTTGTGATTTTGTTTTAAAACGAAATTGTAACTCTTATCAAGCTAGAAATACCAAACTTAATGGAAAAACAGAATATTTTGCTTCTGAGTGGGAAAAGTCTTTTGAAGAAAGGAATAAAATTCAAGAGAATAAGGGAAAACCTTTGCACAAGCAAATTTAGAATTTGGATTGATGAAGTTACCATAAACAAAGTTGAAATATAAGTGACAAATATCTATGAAGAACGAAACAAGGGTATGTCCCATTTTTGTTCATTTGAAATATCCCCAAATGAGTCCAAATATTCCAAATTAAAAGGAAAATGCACAAATTAAATGTGAAGAAATAAAACTAAAAGAGTCAATTGAAAAAATAGAAAAAAACAAGAGGAATCAGTAAATTACCAAATTCAAGACCAACATACAGTTATTACGAACTCTCATATCCCAAAAGTTATTAGAAAATTCCAGCCAAATAATAAAGAAAATGAAATGCTACAGAAAAGTTCTCAAAAAAATGGAAATACTAATGTTAATATTTTTAAATTTTACTTAGTCATGTCAAATAATACCTGTGCAGTTTTATAGTAGTACATTATATTTATGGATTGGAATACTCAATTAGTGAACCTGTCAGACCTACCCAAATTAAGGTTTAAAGTAAATAAAACAATATTAAAATCCTAACTGAATTTTTAATATATAGCAATGAAATAGATCTAAAGTTTTATATTGGAAAATAAATGTAACAGAATAGCCAACATTTATCTTCTAAAGAAGGATAGGATGTGCCCTGTTAGTTATAAGAATATACAATAATTCCTTTCTATTCTAAACACTGTGATATTGACATGGCAATGCAGATACATCAATTCAAAATAAAGGGTCCTGAAAAGAGAAGAAAGGAAGGAAGAGAGAGAATCAGAGAAACTGAGCAAATGAAGGAAAAATGTGGAACTTCAAGTCAATGGGAAAGTAATGGAATATTTAATAAGTAATGTTTAAGACCTATCTATTAATTTGAGAGGAAAAATAGCTAATTCCTACCTCACACCACATATAAAAAATATTAGATATGGATTCAAGTGTCCAATATAACAGCAAACTACATTTAATTAATAGAAAATATTTGCTCTGATAAAATGTGAGTGGGAAATGTCTTTTGAAGAAAGGCATAAAGTTCAAAAAGATAAAGGGAAAACATTTGTACAAGGAAATTTAGAATCTGGATTGATAAAGATACTATCAACAGTTAAAATATAAGTGACAAATACCTATGAAGTACATGGTATTTTTTTTATGCAGAGACCTCCTTAACGGCCACCATGAAACAACCAAGCATGAAACCAAGAGATTAAAGTGTAAAGGAAGGATATGAGTAGGTGATTCAACTAAAAAGAAAGAGCAACAACAACAACAAAAATCTAATGGAAATGGTCAGTAAATACTCAACGAGGTGTTTCATCTCACTGGTAATCCGAGAAATCAAATTGAAAACAGTGTAACATATCTAGCACCCTCGTCCTATTGATTGACATAAATACTGTTTACTAATATTGATAGTATCAGTTTTATATAGTTAGTGAGGCAAGCTTTTACAGAAGTATAGAGAATGAAAATTAAAATTTGCACACCACTTGACCTCAGAATTTCACCACCAGAATCTACCTTAAAGCAATAGTACATGTGTTTATGGTGGTATTTTTATAAATATATTAGGTATTACAATTAGAAAATATACTGGGGAAAATGTCCATTCATCATATGACAAATATAAATGCTAAAATCATAGCCTGAAATGAAATACATCACCTGTAATTGTAATGAAGTATAAAATGTCTAAAAGTTGATCAAAAAGAAAACAACTATGTTAATGATGATATATACAGCCAGTTATAATGAGAGAGAGGAGACGGTTCTTCATTACAGGGATTTACAATGATTTCCACATATTGAGTTAAATTGTCTTACTATGATACCCATGGAAAACAAATCCTGAAGCCAAGGCATATGTGTAACTATGATATTAAATAGTGTAATTCCAGGGAACAGGAGTGAGTGTGGGAAGAAGGAAGGGCCAGCCCCAGGATGCAGAGTGCCACTTGATGTTAGTCTCTAATGATTGTTTGATCTTGAAACACATTCTTCCCAGAGAAATGACTTTCTCAGAACAAGACTGCCTCATCTTGGGGAGAAAGGCAGATTTTATCTATGATTCCCTCATCTCCCGCATGTCCAAGTTTTGCCTCACAGACACCAGTCCTTCTGCACTCCTGAGATATATGTGTGGGCACCTGGACAGACCTTTGGGCATTGACAAGGAAGCCCAAGATAGGGGGTGAGAAGGCTGCAGTGGGCAGGAGACAGGCACTATTGGGTTTTATCTGCATGGAGTTGGTGGTCATCTACATAGAATACTTGTTTCAGTAAAATCTTAGTCAGAATACCAATGGCCAATGGCCCTAGAGAAAGAGAAGCTGAGAGGACCACAGTGGTACCTAAAATTAATCTGATACATTAACATGTATGTTGGGGAGTCACTTAAGTTCCAGATACATAGTCAGCTAACCTTTAACAGTGTCTACCTCTGAGGAGGAGAATTGGTTTGGAAAGTGAAGGTGGAACATATCTTGCTTATATACTTGTCAACTAACATATTTCTTGCAATTATATTTGCAAAAGACAATATATGAAATTTTACATACTCTGATGCCTAAAACAATGACGAGGCCAGCTTTAATTATAAATGTAGTATATGTAAAACTTAATTTACTATATCACTCACCACCTTATGTTTTCTAGGTTATTGGCCTCATCACAGAAACAACCACCAAAAATAACACCTTCCTAGAGTAAATCATTACTCTGCCATTACTAACGTTCTTACTCTAATCCAGGCACTTAACAGTGACTTCTCTGCAAAACACACACACACACACACTTGAGTCACAAGAATCCAGTAGGTAAGTATTGTTTTTGCTTTACAGATGAGGAAAATGTGTCCCTGAGATATGAGGTAATTTGGTCGGGGACATGCACTTAACTATGGAGTGGATCCAAGATTCAACCATTGTTGCGTCTGACTCCAAACTCCCTTCTTTAAAGTGTATGGCTGCTCCAGGCTGCTTAGTAATGCATAACTGATCGACATTACTTCATCCCTATGTCACATTACCTTGATATAAACAAATGATGTTGAATTTCCAAGTCTAGAAAGCTGAGAAACAGATTCTGGAATGCTTTGATCTCAAAGATGCTTATACTGCACTGGTGTTTGGCAGATGCCAGCTGCTCTCACACATGCAATAGTTTACTGGCTCATTCCTCTTGCAAAAAATGATTTTAACTGTGCAGAGATGGTGGGTAAGAGCATGAACTCTGGAGTCAGGCTCCCTGTCACTGAATCTTGTCTTCCCCATTTACTGTTTGTATAACTTGGGGCAAGTTCTTTGACTTCTGTGTGTGTCAGTTTCCCATTACTTAATGGTGCCCAATAGTAATCTCTACTTATAATGTTGATGCGAAGTTCACATGAGTTAATAATTGAGTTAGAGCAATTATAGGTACATAGTTATTGTGCACTCAGATTAATGACACATCTCTGTCAAGGTTACTTATATTGTGTTGACATTTTCTGAAATATACCTGTGTACCCACCTGGATTATGAGCTCCTCAAAATCAGGGAATTGATGCTTATTGTGCATTATATTCCCAGCATGCAGCACAATTGCTGAAACATATTTGTTAGGTCCTACCTAAATACTGGTGGGATAGTGAGTAAGATAAATGACATAGGCTGTTACCCTTATTTCATCCAACCAAACCAACTTGTCCCTTAGAATCAGCTCAATTTCTTTTCTTCCTGATTATTCTAATGTTCATCACTAGATTGTTTTGGCATTTGATCTTTATTTGTGCATGCTATTCTCCATTTTCAAATAATTTGAGATAACTTATTTGTAAAGCTTTCTTGAAAAATATGCGTGATCTATACTAGAAAAAAATCACTCTTAATTTGTTAGTAGCTGATATGGTTACCACTTTACCTGGCCATTTCCACCCCCTTCAGCTCCAACTCAAGTTAAATATCCATTCTTCAGTAAAGACTGCAATACCTGCAGACCAGAGTGGGGTCTAAATGTTCTTTTCACAGCATGTTATGCTTATTACAATCACCATTAAATAACAGTTTGTGTGATTATTTGCCTAACGTTAATCTTATCCTCTGCATTGTGGTTTCCTGAGAGCATATGAATTGTCTGGCTTATTCTATTTATCTCTTAAGTCAAATAGAGAAGCAATACATTGAATATTCAATATATCATCATTGAATATAGCCCATCCTTGAACAATGTGGGGGTGAGGGGCACTGAACCCCCACAAAGTCAAAAATCTGTCTATAACTTTTGACGCCCCCCAAAACTTAACCACTGATAGCCTATTGTTGAACAGAAGCCTTTCTGATAACATAAACAGTTGTTAACATATATTTTGTATATTATATGTATTATGTACTGTATTATAATAAAATAAGCTAGAGAAAAGAAAGTGTTTTTTCAAATTGTCACAAATCTTCAAAAATTTTCCAATATATTATTGAAAAAAATCTTCATATAAGTGGACCTGCACAGTTCAAACCAGAATTGATCAAAGGTCAACTGTACATGTTCTCTGAAGCCATATCTTCGAATTTTCTCTTTTTATGGACTCTTAAACATAGTAGATACTTAACAGTGGTTGCCTAAAATGATGCCCTAGCAAATGATAACTTTCAAGTTGTTTGTTTATTAACTATATAGTTTGGGAACTCTACGTTATTACTACCCATGATTTGAAATCAAAGCACCCAATAAAGAAAAGTAAATTGTGCAATATATGACTTGTTTCTTGGGGAAGTCCATGTGGCCATTAAAATCAGCAATAAAATGATGGCACATTGTAATCTAAAATATTAAAATATATTTCCTAAGTAATTCAATGTTTTTTTGAAACTGCTACATTGAACTTTGGTAATTAAAACAGAAAGAATATTGTCACAATTTCTGTAATGACCACAGAATAATGTTGTCCTCATATACTTTCTGTTTTTAAATTGCACATTTAATCAGGGCATAGGAGAGCTTATGCTGTAACAATGCACCAGGGGCTATATGTCTCTCCACCTATCTATAGAGCTACTTAGCAATCTATCTAAATTCTATTTCAAATAATGTAAAGAATGGTTTGGGAAAATTTTTGAGAATATACTTAATATTTGTTTATTTCAATTCACTCAATTTATTAATGATTCATTACTACATGGACAGTAATTCAATTATATCACAGATTTAACACTTAGAAAGGAATATTCCAATCAAAGTATATTGACAGTTTTCAAAATCAACTATGAAAATGATTTTAAAAGGTAATCAATATGATGAATAAATAAAGCTTAATTTGAGGAAAGTTTCACAAGCATGCATTAATCTCAGGAAAATATAAAAAAATGTCTGATTAAGTGTACCTAATCAAGTTCTTCAAAGAAGAATGAAGAATAAATGGGTTTCCATGAAAGACCTCCTTAAAGTGAATATTTTCTATGTTAAGTACCGCATTGTTATTCTGAGACTTAATTATTTTTATTTGAAATAAAGTCAATCATCTCTAGCCAATGATAATAGGATAGGAATACTGAATTTTCTCACTCTGTTCTTTTCTTAATGTATATTTTATATAAGGTTATAAAAATATCAATAAAGCAATAATGGGAATAAATAAATAAGCAATAAAGAAGAAAAGTCTAACCTTTTGTTTGTAAATTGAAGCACTGTTTTCTTTCTTATCAAACTTTGAACATGTCATTTGCTTTGAACAAATGTGCCTATTTTCTGTCTTGGCTTTATTTTCTAAGGCTAAGGAAATTCCAGGGCCTGCAATTATGAAGGAATCTAGTAGATCACTATCGGTATTTTAACATACATGAATTTTCTAAGCGGAAAGAAAGATAACAACTTACGAGTAGGAACAGATGAGTTAATGCTAAATGAGTGTAGCCAAGAAGGGAAAGTCTAGCCAAGTATTCAGTTGATATGATGCCAAGGAGATCTCTAAACAGCATCTTTGGATGGCCCAGTTTTATAATTTATGGAAAACTGTAGGAATATGCGGACACTTGGTGGGATCTTAGAGAGAAGAAGGTTAGAGGAGGAGACTACCACTGGCCTTGGCCACTTAATATTTGGCTCATTTAAGCACATGAGAGATCCTTCTTCAGCCTCTAGCAAATGAAATGAACTATTGACTAGCAAGTCAATCTGAGATCTTCTACAGCCATTAGAAGCCTGTTTGGTATCACATGCTTCATAAGAATAGTAACATACATCATCCAAGTGCCAGCATTTATAGGGGTAAGCTATCACTGTCCTTAATCTTGTGCTAAGATACCCCCAGTATCGTGGCAGGAACGAGGGCAATTGCTCTGGTTACAAAGACCCAAGACGTGGTGGGCACACTATCTTGGGTATACTCAAAAGGTGTTAGGTTATAATTTTTATTTGTTGCACTAAATATATATGGGACAAATTGTAAAAAGATTCTTTGTGACCTCCAACATTCATGTTTACTATGTTCACAATATCTTTCATTTGTCACCTATTTTCTTCTTATAGAAAATATTCTTTAATCGTATGTACTTCAGTTCTGATTTCTAATAACCTCTATCTTAATGTTAGTTACCATTTATGTCATTTTTTTTCATTTTGCTCATTGACATCAAATTTTGTTTCAAGTGTTTTTTAATATAAAGAATCATTTACTTTATCTTAACCTTTGAATCTTTGCCTTTATAGATTTAGCTCTGTGCATCAACAAACGGTCGCATTTTAAGTTGACAGATGTTTTTGTTTGTTTCTTTATTTTTAATGCATGAAGCCCATTCATTAATAAGTTTGCTTTTTTAAGGGATGCAAAGAAACAAAAAGCTTAAGATTTTTGAGTAATCTTTTACTCTGAGATTAACACATTCCATAAAAACAATAAAAGAGATGTGCAATTGGGATAAAAAAAACAAATAAATCTAGAGCTATCATTTAATTTCTGTTATAAAATTCTGGTTGGCTTTTAGGATTTTTTTATTTTACTGTAATTTTTCCATTGTTCTTTCCTCTTGAATCCTATTACATGTTTTGCCTAATCAACTATGATTATATGTAATATTTTAAGTGATCTAATTAAAATAAATCTCTTCCTATACATTCTTAACTGACACAGGCTATATTGAGAAGTTTTGTGTCTTCTTTCTTTATGCTCATCATTTCCTTAGTATTTATAGTTTTGACTACAAATGATTTTTTTGATGAGTATCTTTTTGTTTCAGTATCAAGGTGACAACCATCTACACAAAAATGTGTGTTGGAGAAAAAACATTGAAGAGTAGGATTGTAAGACATTGATCATTTCTTTCTAGACTTGTAGGGCCAAGCGTCTGAACTCAGCAGTAAAACAGGGAAGTTAGTACAGGGCAGAATTTGTTGCTGAATCAACTCAAATCACATATCCAAAAGGAGGCCACCCAAGCAGATTCTAAGTCTAAAGAAAAATGAGCCAGCTACATAAATTCATATGAATGAAGAGAATTATTGGAATATGCTGACAAGCAAAGACACGGTATCTAGATGTGTAAAAAGTTAAAGCAGAAGACTATAAAGGTGGGGGTGAATTATGAGTATGAGGTTCATGAAGCTAGAAATGATTTTACAACCAAGCAAGCATTGAAAATGAGCAAGCTATAGTGTATGCTTACAAGGAGGCTTTCAGGAAGCAATGGCATGAACTGACCTTTGTATTATAAGAACTTATAACCATAGATAAAGATAAAGATTTAAAAGATTTCAGGTTGAGGGAGCAGCAGAAGCAAAGGTATGGTGGCTACCTGTGCATAACCTGCTCACAAAACAAAAAAGCCAAAAGCACTGAAATCTGAAGGAAAAAGTCTAAAGAATGAATGTCAAGTTATATTAGAAGATACTCTGAATGCCAGGCTGAGGACCAGATTCTGCATCAGCCTGGAACCATCAAAAATTTCTGAAAAAATGCATTAAGATCACTGATCATGTATTTTAGGAAATAAGCTTTCGATATAGTGAAAAGAATACATGGTGGGTGCGTGAAAGCCAGAGGCAGAATCACAGCAAGATTTATTCTAGTAGTCTAAGGGGAGATGCTAAGAAGCGATGACAATGGAAATGGAAAAGTAGCAGCAAATACAATAATGATAACAATAATAATAATCACTACATTTAAAGAGTGCCTACAATGAGCTAGACTCCAGTACAGGAACTGTGTATGCATTAGCTCATGGAAACTTTGCAATAACACTATAATTTAGGTACTACTTTATTCACATTGATATATGGGAAAATTGTGGCACAAAGAAGTCAAGTAATTTGTGCAAGTTCAGGCACCTAATAAGAAATGAGTAATACAAGATAGAGTAGCAGAAATAGGGATTGGGAGACAGTTCTATATGGGTTTTCATTTTCCTGCATGTTTTGGGAGCAAGCAGAGGTATTTATTCCATTTATCCCTGACTACCTTTCAAGAATTTTTTTTGATCTTCTATCTTTTGGAAAGTAGAGAGAGTGTCTCCTTCTAGGGCAAAGTTTTAGTCCTTTTTCTTGCATATCTTTATAAAAGATTTGAGCTTCATAAAGTCAGTGTTCCTCAAAAACAAACCCATTGCATGCACAGCAACCACTTGGGTTTTCTCTGCACAGCATGCATGGAACTAAGTCAGGGAAACTGATGTGAACAGGAAACTCATGCTGTCTACTGTACCATGAGCAATGTCCTTTGTCTGTGACCTGGAATCCTATGTAATCTGCCAGCATCCATGAAAGTATAGTAGGCTAATTTGTTAGCTTGTAAATATGACAAAAATCTCAGACCATTCACAATTTTTTTGCAATGTAGTGATTTATTTATTGGCTACATGTATGAGATATATCAGAAATTATGAATAACGCTTGCTTTATAGTTAGTCATAAGAAATACATATCTGGTCATTCAAATTTGGTCATTCAAGAATAACAACAGTGTTAAGAAACATAGAAATAGGAACTTATTTGTGGAAAAGAAAAAGTTTTGATGTGTTTAGTTTGGGGTGTTATTATTAATATTGAAATTAATGTTAATAGATTGTGCTGGAAAATATGAGGAATCTCACATCTAGAAATAAGTGTTTGGTAAAAAGAGTAGCATAGAAATAAAAGGTAAATCATGTAAATTGCTAAGATTATTCTCAAATAGAGATTAAAGAGAAATGATGGCTAAAGATAGAATTCTGAAAAACAGAAATGAATTAAAGCATGGATAGATCAAGACAATCTAAAGAAAGAGAAATCAGGGAATCAGGAAAAAGCCAAGAAAGTATAGTGAACTAAAGGAGAAAGAAAAGGAAAAGCATTTGACAGGGAGAGATAAGATATTAAAGTCAAGTAAGGTGAAATGTTGAGGAGGATGTAGATAGAAGAGATAACTGACACTAGTGTTCTCTTTTTGTGTGTTTGCTTTCAGAGGATTATGAATATGACAGGCAGATCATCTTCAAGGCATATATTGGTTGAAATAAATAGCACCAGGGATCAAAGTAATAGTAGGGAATTTCCTTGTATAGTTTTGGAGTATATTTTTAGGAATCCAAAAGGGTAATATTCTGAATTATAAATAGATTGTAGGTACCTAAAAAATATGTCCACAGATTGAAGCTTTGAACAGCATATTGTGCTCCAAGATAATGCTCCTATTTCTATGGAGCTTATACTGAATATGACTCAAGGAAAATATTTGATTCTTTCTAGTGAGTACCTATTATTTCCCAGACAGACTGAAAGTTCTGAGGATATAAAACTGAATAAAATATAACCCCTTCCTCAAGGCGATATAGCCACCATGTATCATACAATGGAAGTGCTATATCACTGCCTGAATGAGGAAATTATGAAATCATAGACAAGGATCTAACTTCTGGAGATGTGACTATAATTCTCAAAGGAGTTGATGCTTGCATTAAATATTGAATCTCCTTGGATGAATACAGCGCAAAAAGCATCCCAGGCTACAGTTACAACATATGAAAAGAATCACAAGCTGTGCGAGAGCTGACAAGAAGAAAATTCAATTGGTTGAGCAAAGTTGTAACTTTAACTATTAATGTGACAAAGATAAAAGCTGACTGGTGGTCAGGAACCAAAACACAGCAGGTCTAGTACATCATACTCAGAAATTAGACATTTTTTCAACAGGTGCTGAGGAATGGTTATTTTTTTTTTAATAGGGAAACAAAGTAAGAATTTCATTTAGAATTATTACACTGACAGCAACATGGAAAGGAGTAAGAAAATCAGCAGAAAAAAAGAATCAGGAGGTCAAATAAGTAGCAAAGAGATGGTGTGCTAAGAAGGCAAGTCAGAAACCTCTCCCTACACTCAAACCAAAGAAATTACTACAGCAAATACAACTAATGCTGAAAATGGCCTGAAGACTGCAGAACAGACCACCTACACCTGGAGAAGAAAAGACCACACAGAGAAGGATAAAGTGGCAGAGCCAAGATCCAGAAGGACCAAAGACCATCACCCACCCCAGCCCACAAGCAGGAGGGAGAGGAATGGGGTAGGGAGGGATACGCACCCAGGACCTCTGCACACCTGATCCTGAATACCTGCTCTAGGAACACAAGTCCACATTGCACTGGGTTTTGGTGATTAGCAAGACTGGACACAAGGGAGAGTTGCAGCACTCTGGGAGGCTGAGAGTCCAGCTGCTTGTAGAGGGCAGGCATGCTCCACCAGTTCCACTGAGACCCAAAACAGAGGCAGTGGTTTGAAAGATTTGCTAGCAGTGGGATGAGTTCCAGAGGGGCAGGTGTTGGACAGAGCTCTCTCTGCAGGAGCAAAAGAAGGTGAATGACACTTCCTCAGACCTCCCTTGGTCCAAAAGAACTGGCACTTATGGGGGCCCCAAATGGCTCAGCCTGAAGGTGCTTCCCTGTGTACCAACCTGCTAAGCCCTTCAACATCAGACTTTGCCACCTGGCAGGCAGAAGGAAGCTCTGTCAGCACTATCTCAGCACATCTGGGGAGGCAACCATGGGGGCCAGTTCAGAGTTGGCCTAGCTCAGTGCTGTGTGCCCCTCCACAGCCACATGACTGCATGCCCATGTATTCTGTCACCATGCAACTTCATGACAGTGTGCTCTGCTGCCACATGACTCTCTACTGTGCACCCACCCCAGAGACAGGCAACTGCCCTGCCCAAAACATTAGACTAGGAGCACCACTGTCACTGCAGGGCAGGCAGAGGGCAGCCCTGCCCACAACAATCCCAGCAGAAGTGCTACTGCTCTGCTCACAAAGGGCTGGCTGTAGTGAACTGCCATATACTATGGACTAATCGTAGACAACTGAAGACAGAGGGAGCGGTGGCCCTTCCCATAACCCACAACAGCAACTGGGGATCCACCTCAAAGGAAAAACAGCCACTGAGTAAAGATTCTTGAGATTCTGGGCACTGCAAGGTGCCTTTTTCATAAAGCCATTACTCTCTGGACCAGGAAGCATAGCAGATAAATCTAACAAGGGAAGAAATACAGAAACCCTGACAAAATGAGGAGCAGAGCAATATGTTCCAAACAAAACTACATAATAAGACACCATAAAGAGAGCTAAATAAAACTGATTACCGATCTTCATGATAAAGGGTTCAAAATAACAGTCATAAATATGCTCACTGATCTGTAGAAAAGTATCAAAGATCTCAGGGAGGATTTCAATGGAGAGATACAAGAGTTGAAAAAGAGCCCCTCAAAGTGGAAGAATACAGTAAGTGAAATAAAATTATATAATGGGGGAATGAATAATAGATTGCTGCAAGTAGAGACAATCAGTGAGATGGAAATTAGAGAACAGGAAAACAGTGAAGTTGAGGAACAGAGAGAAAAAAAGAATCTATAGAAACAAAAAATGCTAAGAGCTGTGTGACAAATCCAAATGACACAAAATATGCATAATAGGTGTACCAGAAGGAAAGAGACAAAGGGGTAGAAAGCCTTTTTGAAGAAATAATTGTTGGAAACTTCCCCAATCTGGGGAAGGAAACAGGTACCCAGGTCCTGGAAGTGCAGAGTCCCTAACAAAAGGACCCCAGGAAGACATATAACTATTAAGTGACAAAGATTAAGGACAAGGAGAGTGTACTGAAAGCAGCCAGAGAGAGAAAATTATTATTTATAAAAGAAATCCCATCAGGCTATTAGCAGACTTCTCAGCAGAAACTTAACAGGCCAGAAGGGAGTGGCATGAAATATTTAATGTACTGAAATAGAAGGAACTTCAACCAAGAATACTCTATCCAGCAAGATTATCATTCAACTTTGAAAGAAAGATTAAACATTTCTCAGATAAATGAAGGCTGAAGGAATTCATAAACAACTAAACCACCATTATAGGATATGTTAAAGGAACTTCAGTAGCTGAAAATCTTCCTAAACCTAAATAGATCTCAGAAGTAAAAAGTAAAACCACAGTAAAAATAGTAGACTTAATACTTCAAGCAAATATGAAATTAAAGCAAAAATAGTAAAACTAACTCTACACAAAAGCAATCAAGGGATACACAAAACATGCAGATTATGACATCTAATACAGAAGGTGTGGAGGAGGAAGAAGAAGAAAAAAGTACTTTTAGATTATGCTTGAAATAGAGCAATCATCAACTTGATACAGTTTGCTACATAGTTAGGAAGCCATACATGAACCTTATGGTAACCACAAACCTAAAGCCTTATAATAGATACTTAAAAAAATTAAAAAAGAGAAATCCAATCACAACACTAAATACACCATCAAATAACAAAAAAATACTATAAGACAGGAAGAAAAGAACATAGAGGAACTACAAAAATAATCAGAAAACAATAAAATGGCTGTAAGTGAATACCTATTAATAATTACTTTAAATGTAAATAGACTGAATGCACCAATCAAAAGCCTTAGAGTACAGAATGCATAAAAAAACAAGGCCCATTTATAAGCTGCCTATAAGAGACTCATTTCAGACCTAAAGACATACATAGACTGAAAGTGAAGGAATGGAAAGAGATACTTCATGCAAATAACAGGGAGAAAGTTGCAGGAGTAGCAGTACTTATATCAGACAAAATAAACTTCAAAACAAGGAAAGTAACAAGAAACAAGGAAGAATATTACATAGTGATAAAGGGGTCAGTCCAACAAGAAGATAAAACCACTATAAATATCTATGCATCCAATATAGCAGCACATAAAGATGTAAAACAGATACTAATAGAATTAAGGGGAGATAGACTAGAACTCATTCACTTTAGGAGACTTCGACATACCACTGACATCAATAGACAGACTAACCAGACAGAAAATAAATAAGGAAACAGAGGCACTGAAAAACACATTAGACAAGATGGACTTAACAAACGTCTACAGAATATTCCACCCAAAAGCAGCAGGATACACATTTTTCTCAAGGGTACATGTGATAATCTCCAGAATAGATCACACACTGGTCCACTAAAAAAGTCTCAGTAAGTTCAAAAAGACCGAAATTGTATTAAGCAACTTCTCAGACCACAGTGGTATGAAACTAGAAATAAATTACAGAAAGAAAACAAAAAAAAGCCTACAGGCACATTAAGACTAAACAACATGCTTCTAAATAATCAATGGATCAATGAACAAATCAAAACAGAAATCAAGTAGTACATGGAGACAAATGAAAACAAGAATACAGTAGTCCAAAATTTGTGGGACAGTGCAAAAATGGTTCTAAGAGGGAAGTACTTAAGAATATAAGCCTACTTCAAGAAACAAGAACATTTTCAAATAAACAGCCTAAACTCACAATTAAAGAAACTAGAAAAACAAACATGAAACCCAAGGTTAGTAGAAGGAGGGACATAATAACGATCAGAGTAAAAATTAATAAACTAGAGAAGAATAAAACAACAGAAAAATAAACAAAGCCAAGAGCTGGTTCTTCGAGAAGATAAAAAAAATAGAAAAACCCCTACCCAGACTTATCAAGAATAAAGAAGAGTGGACCCAAATAAATAAAATCAGAAATGGAAAAGGAATAGTCATAATGAATACCACAGAAATACAAAACATTACTAGATAATTCTATGAAAAATTATATGTCAAAAATTGAACAACCTAGAAGAAATGGACAAACTCCTAGGAAAGTACAGCCTTCCAATATTGACCCAGGGAGAAACAGAAAGTCTGAACAGACTAACTACCAGTAACAAAATTGAATTGGTAATCAAAAAACTCCCAACAACAAAATACCAGGACCAGATGGCCTTGCAGCTGAAATCCACCAAATTTTTAAAGAGCTAATACCCATCGTTAAAGTATTCCAAAAAGTAGAAAAGGAGGGAATACTTTCAAATTCATTCTATGAAGCCATCATCACTTTAATACCAAAATCAGACAATGACAGTTCAAAAAAAGAAAATTATAGACCAATGTCCCTGATGAACATAGATGCAAAAAATCTCAACAAAATTTAGCAAGCCAAATTCAAAAATACATCAGACATCCATCACATACAAGTGGGATTTATTCCAGGAATGCAAGGATGGCATAAGATTCAAAGATCAATCAATGCAATATATCACATTTATAAAAAGGAGGATAATCACATAATTTCAATAGACGCTGAAAAAGCATTTAGATGAAATTCAACATCCATTCATGATAAAAACTCTTGACAAAATGTGGATAGAAGGAATGTGCTTCAACATAATAAAGCCCATATAAGACAAACCCACGGCCAACATCAACTTAATAGTGAAAAGATGAAAGCTTTTCCTCTAAGATCAGGAGCAAGACAAGGATGCCCACTCACACCACTTTTTTTCAATAAGTACTTAAGGTCCTAGCCAAGGCATCCAAATTGGTAAGGAAGAAGGTGCACTGTCACTATATGCAGATGACATGATATTATATGTAGAAGCCCTAAAGATTCCACCCAAAACTATTAGATCTGATAATTAGATTCAGCAAAAAAAATTTTTTTGTAAGTTCCCAAGTTAATACACAGAAATCTGTTGCATTCTTATACAGTAACAACAAACTAGCATAAAGAGAAATCAGGAAAACAATTCCATTTACCATTGCATCAAAAAGAGTAAAATATGTAGGAATAAACCTGACCAAGTAGGTGAAAGATCTGTACTCTGAAAACTATAAGACAGTCATGAAAGAAATTAAATGGAAATCCATCTCATGATATGGATAGGAAGAATTAATATTGTCAAAATAGCCATCTTTCCCAAAGCAATTTATGGATTACATGCAATCCCTATTAAAACACCAATGACATTTTTCAATGAAATAGAACAAATAGTTCTAAAATTCATATGGAACTACAAAAGACCCCAAATAGCCAAAGCAATCCTGAGAAAGAAGTACAAAGCTGGAGGGATTATAGTCTGACTTCAAGCCATGCTACTAACGCTATAGTAATCAGGACAGTATGGTACTGGCACAAGAACAGACCTAGAGATCAATGGAACAGAATAGAGGGAGCCCAGATATAAATCCATGCCTATATGATCAGTTAATATATGCTAAAGAAGCCATGAATGTATAATGGGGGAAAGACAGTCTCTTTAATAACTGGTGTTGTGAAAATTGGACGGCTACATGCAAGAGAAGATAACTGGATTACTATCTAACTCCATACCCAAAAGTAAACTCAAATGGATCAAAGGCCTAAGTATAAGACATGAAACCATAAAACTCTTAGAAGAAAATATAGGCAGAAATTTCTTGACCATATGCATGAACTAGTTTTTCCTGGACACTTTTCCTTGGGCAAGGGAAGCTAAATAAATAATGACCAAGCAGGACTACATCAAACTAAAAACCTTCTGTACAGCAAAGAATACCATCAGCAGAAGAAAAAGGCAACCTACAATATAGGAGAATATGTTTATAAATGATTTATCTGATAAGGGGTTAACATCAAAAATATATAAAGAACTCATAAACCTCAACATCAAAAAAACCCCCAAACAACCCAATTAAAAAATGGGCAGAGGACCTGAAGAGATGTTTTTACAAAGAAGAAATACAGATGGCCAACATGTACACGAAAAGATGCTCAACATCCCAGTCATCAGGAAAATGCAAATTGAAACCACAATGAAAGACTACCTTATACTATTTAGAATGATGACTAACAAAAGACAAGAAATGATAAGTGTTGGTGTGGATGTGGAGGAAATGGAACCCTCCTACACTATTGGTGTGAATATAAATTGGTGCAGCCACTGTGGAAAGCAGTATGGAGGTTCCTCAGAAAACTAAAACTAAAAGTACCATACAACCCAGTAATTCCACTTCTAGGAATTTATCTGAAGAAATCAAAATCCCTGATTTGACAGGATACATGCACCTCTATGTTTACCACGGGGCTACTTACAATAGCCAAATTATGGAAGCAACCTAAAAGTCCATCAATAGATAAATGGTAAAGAAGGTGTGGTACGTATATGCAATGGAATATTCTACACAACAGAATTATTATTCTCCATAAAAAAGAAAGAAATACTGCTACTTGTGACAACAAAGGTGGACCTAGAGGGTATTATGCTCAGTGAAATAAACCATGCAGAGAAAGACAAATACCATAGGATTTCACTTATTTGTAGAATATAAAAACAAAACAAAACAAAACGATCAAAACAGGAGTGGACACATGGACATTGAAAAGTGACTGGTGGTTACCATGGGGAAGGGGTTGACGTAGGGGAAGAGGATTGGGGATAAAAGAGCACAAACATTCTCAATTGTAGTATTAATTGGTTACAGGGATAATAGTACAGCATGGAAAATATAGTCAATGATTCTGTAACATCTCCTATGTAACATACTACTGTGTTGACAGATAGTAACTGCACTAGTGGGGATGAGGTCTCAATAATTGGGTGACTCTTGAACCACTGTGTTGTAAACCAATGTAAGATTATATATCAGTGATATTTCAATAAAAGAAATAATATAGGAGGTGACTACAATAGTCAAAGTGAGAGACAGTTAAAGACAAAGCTAAGCCACAGCAGTGGGGCTGGAGCCATTGGCAGGTTTGAGATATTTTCAGGCACCTGTTGGAACACAGTGAAGAAGGAGTTCCCAGCAAGCAAAAGATCCAAGTACTGGCATGTCAGATTAGAGAAATGTGTTTCTATTCCTACTTAACCAACTTTCTGAGAATAAAAATAGGAGTAGATGTCAAATTTACCAAATCCTTTTCCGATTTGGAGGTGGTATTGTGGTTTTCCTAATTTGTCTTAGATATGGGATTAATTGAATTAACAAAGGTACTAGTATTGAACTTAGTATAACCTCATATACTCATATACTCATGGCTGACTTTAATGTGTCACATACTCATTTTCAGAACCACCATTCAAGCATTAAGCATTTTTACTCACGACATTCCTTTCTCACATTATAGACATTTATTTTCTGATGACTTGTCAATAATTTCATTTGAAGAAAATGTTGCTTATGAAACCACATTTTATTACCATATTAAAAATTATCAAAAATGTTATGAAGATACTTATAAAGATATATATATATAGGGACACAAAACATATATCACAGACACACACATGTATATATCCAGATATACTGTATTAGCAAAATTGATTTCCAATATGCTACAGAAGGAATATAGAGCAATGTCTTAATGTTATATTTGTGTATTTCTCTTTCTAAAATACCAATTTTGACTGCTGTAACTACTTTAACTCTCAAAAAGATTTGACTCAATATAGGAATAGCCTGAGAATTTTATGTTTATACACATATCTGTGTATATGCAAATGAATATATATTGACCTTATGCAATTGTAGTTATACTGCATGCAATTCCTTTCAGTGTCTCCCCTGGTAGAGAGGTAGAGAATACTGTCAGATTCCTTATTCCTTAAAAAACCTAAAAAAAAAAAAAAGACCACGTGAATACAGAGATAAGTTTTCTTATTTGCATTTGAGAAACTAAGAGTTGGGAAATTTTTAATATGAAATAATGAACTTTGACGCGCTCTGACATTATAATTTTCAGGTGCCTTTATTCATTACAAACATGTTGTATCTTCTCCATAAAGGGAAATCTAGATTTCAACCTAGGGGTTAAATACAAAACTATTATTCCAAATAAATTGGGAAGGAAATCAACTATCTACAGGATTTGAGGCACCACCACAATGCTCATTCCTAAAGTAGGCATGCACAAAGTGTCTCTGTCAGAAAACAGCACCCTTCAGAAAATAGCATCAGGAAGTTATTTAATTTGAAGGAAAAGAATCACATCTCGATGCAAATACACTGTGATGCAAAATGAAACAAAAAAAGTCCACTAAAATAGCAGTGCATCTATGAGATGATGGGTTTCCATTTCAACATTTGAAAATTAAATTATGTATCATGCCAAAGCTTTATATTTATCAATTACTTCACTAATTCCAAGTCCATGGCCTGTTTCAGAATACACATAATACACAACATAATATCTGCTGGGCAGTTTCACATGAAATTCTGTGGCTTAAATTACAAATGATCATTCAGATAGAAAACACACAATGGGGTTTCTTATTATTCAGAACACAGACTCCATTCAAGCAATGAAATAGGTTTCAAATTCATTTCTTAGCATTTCCAGGTGTATTTCTCTTGCTGTATTATACAATTTTTATCTAGTTTTCTGCCATCACTCTCACATATAGCTTTATTGATTCCATGACAAATAAGTCACTCAGCTTGTAACTACCATGTTATTTGAAATTTCTATTTAAGGTTTTCTGGACCATTCTCCTTTACAAATAGAGTCACTTTCTTATTATATATATATTCTACTGAATAAAATAAAAGTGGATACAGAAGAAGTAATATTAGTTTTCTCAGATGTGAAATAAAACTGGCTTATGTTCTATCCCTGGATCAGTCACAGAAGGAAAGTTCTGAACATTTAAAATTTGGGTATCTCGTCCCCTTTCCTTATTTAAAATTTTAAACTACAGCATATAATGATCACATGAGCATGATTAAATCATCAAGTTTTGCTATTTTTGAATAAGAAAGTAATATTCATCTGTGAATAACTATTGTAGGGCAAAAGAAGAAAAGGTTAGTCACAAAGTAATTTAAAATGTAATTTCCTAACACCAGCTGGCATTTATAAAATGGTGATGTATATTACTGACCGGATCTATAAATGGTCCAAAAATTTGTTTTTAAACAATGGAAAGGATTGGTTTGAAAGTGAGTAACTGGGATCAAAGGGGTACATAGGTAAATTAAAGAAAACACAAAATAGCCATGAATGAGGAGCATCTAATAGAACAAGCCATAAAAAGAGGTCTGGGTGTTGAATGAGAGTGATCTATTTATCTGTGAAACATTTACCTCAGCACCTCAAGGGACCACAGGGAGCTCAAGGAGCTGTGGGGTAGTGCTTATATTGGTGATCAGGGTTGCAGACAGATGTTATCTGATGACAATATTTTAGAAGGCACTATGGTTTAAGTTCCAGAGTTCAGAAGAATGGATGGAACCATTAATACTGTGGAATGCATAAATGAGGCAATAGAGACGTATCCCAGAAGTCAGGAACAACAGGTGAAGAAGTCTCAGTTGTGTAAATAAATAGGTCAAGAGTGTCAGGAAACATCAAAAAGAATGTACCTTTTATGGTATATTTGGAAAGAAAATTAGGAATTTATCAGTGTCAAATTTTGGGCAAGAGGGGTGTGTGGTCAGGAATGTATTTTAAAAATAAACCAAAACTTTAAGCTAGAAATAGCATGTAGAAAGTCATGGATTTAAATAGGGAAGTTGCATATTCTGGGAACAAAATTTTCTGTGACCTGCTGGAGTCACATGGCATGATGGGAATGTTGAGTAGATGAAGGGATTAGAAATCTGCCTCTGAGAAACATTAGTTTACAGTTGTCCGAAGTTCACTACTAATCAGCCCAAATTGTTATTCAGTTTCCCTAGAGTAGCAATCTCTGTTCCACTTTACAGCTGTAACCTAACATTCCTTGACATGTTTAGCTGTCTTCAAAACTGATGACTCTAGTCACAAGTGTGGCTGAAAGAGGCCAGCTCAACACATAGGCTTAATTCTATCTTAAAAAATTAAAACAATTGGACATTGGTGCCTCCATATAAAAAGAACAAGACTACACAAACACATAGACTCTTAAAATTGGCCAAGACCTGAAGAATTATATAGTTCAACTAATTTACTTTTTGAAATGAAAATAAGAATTAATTCTCACAGTACTGAAATGACTTGTCCACTGTGACACATTTGTAGCAGAGCTTCTCACATAGCTACTTAGATGCACAAAATAAAAAAAAAACAAAAAACAACGACCTGGTTTCTCCTTTTGTTTAACTAATCTAAGTGTTTTCAAGAATCCTCTGTCCCCTCCCCCAAATTAAATACCAATTAGGGAAAAAAAATTTAAATTGACTCATTAGGTTTCATACTTAGTTTGAACAATCAGGTCTTTCTAGTGTCCTTAAGAGAGTTGTTTAAACTTTCGAGTTTCTTGCATCTTCTTTCTCTTACCCACGTGCTACCTTGGGTCAGTGTATCTGTTCTTGTGGATTGAAGTCATTCGGGAACCCATACAATGCCCTCTCGCTCCTTTGTCCTCATTCAATACTTTGACCTCTTCATTACTCTCAACACACCGGCAATGTGGCTTAATTTGAAGGAGAATTTAAATCACAAGGTGGTCTCCCATGACCTGGTCAGGGTCTTGCACTGATCAACGGCTGAGCTGACCTCATCCGGACTCCTGCTTGCACTCTAGACCTCTCTGCATCTCTGTAACATCCTTCATTGAGCCCCTGGTCTAGGCCATTCACCTGCAGAATTATGAACCCCTCAATAATGTGGGCCATGCTGCAGACCTGCCCACTCCCCACTCAGAGACTTTCTATGACCCTATGACCCTCCTTAGAACATAAGTTTCCCTCCATGGAAAAATAATGCCTGCTTCCCTTCAATAATATTCCTCCTGCACAGAAGGAGGAGTACTGAGGCTGCTGTCAGCCCCGTCTGTAACCACGCTGTGCTGCTGTTTCTCCTTTTCTGCCACCCTCAAACTGTCACAGGGGCAGCCTGCTGAGGCGCACCGCTCCCAGAGTCCCAAACGCTATTTCAGCCAAGGGCTCTCATCCGTGGCGTTTCTAGATTGTCAATTTAACATGTTTGACCTGGAGAGAAGATACAAAGACCCACGTGTCTGATCTTCTGCCTCTTCTAAATCCTCCCTCACTCTTTTCAAATCCCCCCAGCTCCATAGAGTTCCAGACTTTCTCTTCCTTTACTCCACCCTCATTCATCTCAGAGTCGGCAAATCTGTCCCAAAGCCTGCACTCATTGATGAGAGGGGTAAAATCTCTGCATTAAACAAGAAAAAAACTTCACCTGAGATATCTGGGTTTCATTCTTGGTATTCTTTAGTAAAATCTTTAACATTTTACTTACTGCAAAATTCTTCTTAGAATAGTAATTCTTTCTCTTCGTATTTCTTTTATAACAGTCCTAGTCTCCTGACCACTGTTGGAAAGAAAGATTCCTCAGGCCCACTAGGAAGAAAATTAGATGCAATAGGATCTAAAAGAGATGCATAACCCATGTAGTGTATTAAGAGAAGGAATTAATTAATACATGAGTTTAAACTGGGAATTATACATTCTGGGTGCATTTCTGAGATTGAAATCATAACCCATGCTCTAATTTAACATGACACTAAAAGTATGACAGACCAGTTATTTCATATGTTAAGAATTAATCTTTGTTAGAAATTTTGTGTCCTAGGAAAAAATAATGTCTACTTCCCTTCAATAATGTTTCTCCTGGACTTCGTGAAAAGCTGTTTGGTGGAAAAAACAGACGGATGATGATGGAAAACACAACCTATTCAGGGGGAGACTTTAGAGGGGGGACATGAAATAAAGGTAAAGGGTAAAATATGAGACCAAGAGAAACTAGGTCAAGAAAATGAGCAGAAAGGCATGAATGATTTTTAAGGAGCTTGACAAAATTGAACATTCTAGGATAGATATACAAGGAATTGGAAAGACTCCTGGGAACAACAAGAAAACAGCTAGAAATTATTTTCCTGTAAAGCAATAACACAAGCCACATAGGAAGCTGGATTTTAGAAACTCTGTTTTTCATAGAGTGTCTATTCTTTTCTTAAGGGGAATCAATGGTAGTCCATTTAGAGAATTATGCAGATCTATCAAAGAACTAGATCACTTTTATTACTATGTGATTTGAAACAGAGCACATGTGGCTTATGCAGCAAATTTAGTAGAACATATTCTTTGGAGTAGAGTATTATTGAAATGCAAATGAAATTTGCAATGCAAAAGCGAAAGGTTTGATGTTATTGCTTTACCCTTTGAGATACAGTGTGTTCTTAGCGTGGTATTTTCTACCTTGTTTGGAAATCAGTTAACACAGATTCTTGCTACCTAAATTGTCTATTATCACTCATATTTGGTATGTCTAAGATTTTAAGTTAATTGCCTCTTTCTTTTTTCCTGGTTTTCTCTTTCTGATAAATATTCACTGAAATGTCCCTGTAGTCCAGTGAAAGAGGTTGGTCACTGGTTTCGTATGTATGATTACTGGATATTAATCGCACAAAATATGTTGTGTTCATATTTTTACTCAAAAATATTCTTCTATCACCTCCTATTGCCAGGACTTATTCTAATCTGTAGTTTATACAACTGGGATAAAATACATAGCCCCTACAATCATCATGTGGTGTGTGGTCTAGGTAGGAGACAGCTGTTAATCAAATGCCAAATCGCTTTATTCCACAAGTACAACAGTGCGGTACTTAAGTAAGCACAGGGGACTGGAAGTTATTGTCCGGCATTTTAATTCTGCCTAAATTAATGATGTGAGAGACACCGGTTAACTATTAGCCTATATGTGCTTTGGAGCAAATTTTATAAATATTTCTCTTTTAAAAGATCAATTTTTTAAAGGTGTCCTTTCTCAGGATAGCCCCAAGCAGAGCATCGATTGGTCAGGAGATTTTGTACAGGACACAACATCTGCTGTTCTTGGACAGATTCATCTATAAAAAGAAAGAAACTATGGCAAATGATTTCTAAAACAGCCACATATTGAAAATTCCAATTTGTATATCAAATTCTTAAAATTTCAGAAGTAATTAAGTATGCTGCAGACATATTTAAAGACCAGTGTTAAATAAAAATAATGTGCTGCCACCTATTGGAAGTTATTTTTAATTTTTGGAACCTATTACTGTAGTCCTCCCTTACCTGTGGGGGGATGTGTTCCAAAGCCCCCAGGGGAGTCTGAAACTGCAAAGAACACCAAACCTTATATATCCTGTGTTTTTTCCTATATATACGTACCTCTAATAATTTTTAACTTAATAATTAGGCACAGTAAAGGTTAACAATAACTAGTAATATAATGGAAGAATTATACTGTAATGAATGTTATACGAATGTGGTCTCTCTCTCAAAATACCTTACTGTCTTGTGCTCACCCTTCTTTTTGTGATGATGTGAAATGATAAAATGACCACGTGATGAGATGAGTGAGGTGAATGAAGTAAGCATAGTGACATAGCATGAGGCTACTGTTGACCTTCTGACTATATCTCAGGAGGAGAAGGATCATATATTTGGTTCCAGACGTAGGTCTACTGTGGGTAACTGGAAATGCAGAAAACTAAACTGCAGATAGGGGGGTCTGTTGTTCTTTATACTCAGCCACATCTTAGGCCTTGGAATACCCTATGCCCCTGGGGAAATTCAAAGTGATAAGCATGAATAAAAATCTTAAGTAGGTTACTCTCACAAAGTTCTCCCTGAACATAAATTGTTCTGTTTCTGCAGACTCTCTTCCCAATGGAGTCTTCTTTGCTCATGTTCATAAATGCCCTCTTTGTGACCAAAAAAAAAAAAGCAAAATGACAATAAACCTTCCATTTGAACCATAAAATCAAAAACATGTAATCTAAAGCTCTGCCTGTACCTGACATTCAAGGTGTTTAGTAGATTTCATTACATTATCGTCGCTTCGTCTAGTATTTCACTCCCCCATCATAGCTCATCAGCTTTTCCCTTCTGATTGCAAACGTTCTGTGTACACCATAGCCTCAAAATCTTCATTGCTAGGCCCTATCAACTTCCAATGTCTTTTTCCTCTGAATAGTTTTCTAAATGAAATAGCAAGGCATTCTCCACCCATGCTTCTGACCCACGCTTCTCATGTCCTTTAGGACGAATAAATTGACAATGGTAGAACCTGACTTAACAGTTCATCAGTCATTGCTTCTATCAGCCTTTGCCATCTCTCAGAATTGCTCTATTTTCCAGTTCTTAAATTTGAAGTCCTCCTTCTGACCACAGCCTTCTATTACTTGCTTTTTCAAACCAATGTTTTACTTATTGATGCTTGTTTTACAAAAAGCCCACTGTTGGATAATTCAGGGGAAAAAAAGTGAGTGGTGGTAACTCTGGGGGAAACTCTGTTTCCAGCCTGGGGCAGATTACCTTTAAAGCCAAAATCAGTCAAAGGAAGAAATAAAGTGGGAGAAACCCATTTGTTGCCTTCAAGCAGTCGTCTACTTCTGCTCACCCGTGTCTCTTGTGACCTGGCTGCAAAAAGGGACTCTACCCGACCTCTCTGGTCCAGATATGCCCTTAATCCCCCTTGAAATCACCTGTTGATATGGAGATGGACTACTTCTCCCTATCCCTTGGAAACACCTAAGGCCAGATGAGAGATTCTGGAAATACTGCAATTTCACCCACAGTGGCTATTTTCAAGTGGCTTATTTTATTTAGACCAAAAAAGGTCTTCGAACAGGGATCTAAAAGATGTCAGTAACCAAATCAAGACAGGATAGAGAGAGAAATGGAGATCCTCTCTCCATTTGTTTCTCATTTCTGCTTGCTTATGTTTCTCTCTGGTAGCTCTTTCTCTCCTACTGTAAGTACAGTTGGTCCACAGTGACCAACCTCTTGGTTTAGCAGTTCCCAGGGAAAAAGTCCAAATAACAATCCTCAAGGAAAAATTGAATTGGCCTTCCTTGGGTCAAGTGCCTAATTCTTGAACCAATCATTGTTGCCAGGCAGATAGAGTAACATAGGGCTAAGGTTAGGTTAAATGCTACTTCTGTGACAAGGTTTTAGATTTTAAGAGAAGACGGACAAGGGAATAGAAAACATACCAGAATGATTGGACAACTCAACCCATCCCACCCGGATAATTATTTCTCTACCAATCTCAGAGGTGCTTGGTGTCTCAATGGAATTTTTGCTTTAGACCTCTCCCTCTTCTAGAAGGAATCCTTTGCTTAACCATAATTTATGCTATTGTAGCATCTTTGTCTATTTCTCTCTCTCTCTTTCTCAAATTTTGCTTTTAGTTCCTAATCCTAGAATACTCAATATCATACTTTCCCAATTCTAAATGATTAATAGCAATATTTGATTGGCCAGGTAGGCACTGGCCAGCCTATGAAAGTCATATTCCCCATTTCCACCCAATCTAATAAGGGACAATAACATGATAACAAACACAGTTATTAGTGGCAGGGCCTTTGGATGAAATAGATGCCTTTAGTTTAATCATGATTTCAGACCTTTTTCCCGTTCTGTAATCTCCACAACTTTGATCTGACAGGTTAAGGGTATTGTGAGAACCTGTAATGTTTTTTAACCACTTAGGTGCTTAATTTTTCCCCAATGATTACATTTTTGGAAAATTAAAATTGAAAGGATTTGAACAAAACAAAAATTAAAGAACATTTTCATTTTATTGGCCTCTTCTGAAAAATACTTTCACAAAAGACCACTCCACAATACATCTAGAGAACAGTTAGGTGATCAGTGAATTCATATTCATTTATTACAGTTAAATCACTGGGACATATTAGGAAACAATATTGTCAACCTCCAATATTATTCTCTGTGGGACTTAAATTCATCACCTTTTAGTTTAAATTGTCTGCTCTATTTTGGACTCTTCCCAAAGCTCTCTTGATATGTAGACATTTCATTTGCATACAAAAAGGCACACAGCATGGCTGGATAAACCAACCATCTGGCTCAGGCCATTTATTTGGATTATTACTGAACTGTACAAAACTATGTAAATATATATTCCTAAAAATCCAACTGCTCCTTTCTCCATCTGCCTTACTGAATTTCCCTCCAGTAACCCTCAGCAGATAAGATCATTTGTTTCCCCAACCCCTGACACACAGACACACAGAATATATACATATCTTCCTGCTGTATTGATTGTTGCTAGTAAAAGTCAAGTCATAAAGCCAAACCAGTTGGTTCACTGCCAGTGTACGCTGTTCGAATTCAGTCAGGCTTTACAACTGATTAACATGCCTTTTACTAGACTCCAGTTGAATCCCGATCTTCCTTTCTCATTTTTCATAATGCCCATTCTAAATGTTTGCATTCTCTTCCAGTCCCAGATTCTCTATTCTTGAAGGTGATCCATTTTAGAAACTCAAGGTTAAGTATACCAGTGAATAAAGGTCAGTATAATTGCAGCTGTATACTATTTTTTACATTACATACAAATTGTTGTTAGAACTCATTACATGATGTGAGTTTAGTTTTTCACAATTATATTATTGTTGTATTTTTAAAGTTCTGAATTAAAGGACCTCTTTAATTATTATTAAGTAGGCTCCAATTCCCAAGATCTCAAATGATATCTTTAAATCACTACCCTGTACCCTTATTGGTAAATCCAAGAAGTTTTACAATACAGCACATTAATAACATGGAACAGCACAAGTTCTGAAGGCAAACTGAGTTCAAATCCCAACTCTTCTACTCACAGCAGTGTGACCTCGGGAAATTTATTTACTTTTTCTGTGTTTCTGTTTACTCACCTACAATAATAATTTTTATCCCATCAAATTATAAATAATTTTTAATTATTATTTTTAAAGTTTAGTTAAATTTAATTTAAAAGTTTAATATTTAGTTAATATTTTTAAAGAGCTTAGGAAGTATTACATTTGTTATACAAAATAAACAGTCTCTACCCCACCTATCCCCTAAAAAGTCCACCTGCTTGGACCTATTCTGTTGATATGTGACTCTGTTCCACTTAATTCTTTCTCCTCATGTGCAGCCCCTGAGGTTGACCATCCCCCCATTCATTGACTCAGCTATTTTACAAGCAGGCCTGCTTTTGACGAGTCTGACTCATTAACTCTCCTTATTTCAGTAAAAGAATACATTGGAGTTTGGCATAAAAGCTTTAGCCAATAATTATGAGTAATCACTGAACTACTTTTTTTTCTTTTGTGTGTATATTCATCTGCAACACTGATTATGGCCCATGGCAAGTTAAGGAACCGGGACATTTAGTATCCAGGCTATATTCTTTCAGACACACAGCAATCAACCTGCCACCTCTGTTTCCTCCCCTCCCAATTCCTTTCACCACTCAGCCCACTGAAATTTGTGTTCTATCCATAACCTTCCACTGAAATCGCTCTACCAGAGTCACTACTGATAACTTCATAGTGAAAGTCATTGTTCTTATTCCTACCACATCGTTAGGATCTTCTGTTGCTCACTTGTTTCTTGGATTTTATGACAACCCTCTCCTAATTTCCAAGTGCTTCTCTGACCAGTTCTTTTTTTTATCCTCTTTATGGACTCTTCCCTCTGTGCCACTACATAATCTTCATTTCATTATATGTTGAAATGCCCCTGTTTATTCTGCCTTTAATCCCTATGCTTCTGAAACAGCAAATATACACTGAATTGTCCCATTCACTCTCAAATGTCATCCGTGGCCCTGTGGTAATCATACTTTCACAATCTCCTTCCCAGGTTACATTGGTTACATCCCAACTAGTTTCTCTGCACTTTTAGTCTCAACCCTTCCAAATCCTCAAGGTTTTCTACACAAAATAGTAGTGTGCCAGTGCTCTCCAAATCTATAGAATGAGGTCTAAATTCTGCAATGGAGTCCACATGGCCCTCCACATTCTAGCAAACTTCCACCCCTCCAATCTCACGGCACAGCATCCCTTGCCTCGAACAATATTCTCTAAATTCTGCATATTCTCATAAATAACACAGCTTTGTTTTGTTTTGTTTTTAAAACTCATGATTTTTCAAGTCATTTTCTCTGTTCGTATAATGTAGACTTTACTTTCGTATTTTAAGTAAGATGCAGTTTTAAGTAAGCTGAAATTTCAGTAACACACATGTCAATTCCTCCAGCGTATTCCCCAAGTGTGGATTAAATGCCCTCTGTCGTTGTTCCCATAGTATCCATTTTATGTATGCCTTGCTATATTAACCATATTTTACTTAAACTATCTTCTTAATACTTCAGATGTTCTTTGATAATAAAAACAATACAGTATGTATGTGTATCACCAGTCCCTTACAAAGCACTTCTCCTTTAAAAGGCACTCTGTGATATTTATTGAATGTATGAATAAATGGTTCAGTTAAAGAATAGTTGCATAGGAGCGGCAAAACTCTCAAGAAATTGACCCTTGAAATATGCTCAGTAACCTCTTTCGTGAAAAAACCTCATTCAGCCCAAAGACACAAAGTTAGTTATGCTGTCCTCATGTTTCTTTCATACAGAGACAATGAATCATGCCTAATTATAGCTCCTAAGACCTTACAGCAAGTGCAAAATGCCCTGTAGGACACTCATCTTTCATACTGCATTATATTTTTAAATGATTATTGTTGTCATAAATGTTCTTACCCACTTTTCAGTTAGTTAAAAATTTTGCCTGCCTCCATAAAATGAAAGATGCCAGATTGTTTACAGATGAATTAATCATGACATTATCCCTGGAACTTTTAAATTACATCAATTACATTGCATTTAGCATCACAAATAACCTGCATATTAAACAAATGGGATCTTTTCTCCTATTAATAAGGATTAAATCGTTAACTACCACTGCTTGAATAGCAATGTGTCTGCAGTCAGTGGCTCCCAGGACACATAAGAAATCTTTCTCTGTCACGAACTATCTGCCATCCTTTCGGGGGCATTGTCAATCTTTGTGGAATTTGGGAACATTCATTTTCTTTAGTTCATCTATGAACTGATTATAACATTTAGATATGGTAGACTGCCTCATGCTGAGAGCTATGTGAAATAATTCCATATTAAAGAACCCAGTGTTCAGGCATCTTTGTGCAACATAAGACAAGCCTGGCTTTTCAGTTTCAGTTTCCAATTTAACTTTTCAGATACTTGAAATACTTGGATTTGGTTGAGCAATGCCTTTCAAACAGTCACTTGCCAATGTCTGAATCAAGTCAGGCAGAGCCTTAAAGACATGCTTTCTAGTGTCTTCTGTGAATTATGCATGAACGTACAATAAAAATGGAAATAATTAAATGAAACTTTGTTTAAATATACTGATCCCAAAATGCTTGCCGAAGTTGCCTTTAATTCATTATGCTAATTTAATTTTTTTATCCTTTACACATTATAAAATGAAATGTTATAAGCGAAACCAAATTTCTCTTATCTATGGTCCATAAATATAATCCTAAACAACAAAGTAGACAATTACAATATACAGCCAAACCATCAGTTACCACACCTCTTCTTAAACATTAGCTTTCTTCAACATATAATAGAAAACCAGAAGTTGTAACCTTCAGCCCTTAGAAGCCACACTCTCCATCATGGGCTATTTTTTGCAGCCTTCAGCCTCACTTTGTACAACCTTGGTGGACTTTTTAGCAGAAAAAGGAAAAGGAGCTCAGGAACTATTGGCTCCCAACAATGTCACAGTATCATCATTAAGACTCTGGCAAACGGGGAGCAAACACTAGCTCACACCCACTCAGGATGCGCCTTAAGTATTCAGGTCTCGTCAATGTCAAAGGCTGGTTGGGGTGGATTTGCCGCTCCACAGTACAGGAATATTTTCCTCTCATTCACTCAGACGGACTTCTCTGAGACCATTAAAAAAGCAACCTATAAACAATCGAGGAGAAAAAAATCTAATATTGGTGATCACAAAGCCCCTGCTATAATAAGTTGGCCATAGATGCATGTTTGGTCAAGGAATTTATACCTTTGTCTCGTGTAATTATTAATATCATCCATTCATTGGCTCAAAGATGTGCCATTTTAGATGATGTTACATGATCATTCTAGCTATAATCCTAGCAAGAGCCACAACAGCAGCCATTACAATGCCCATTGTAGGAGGTGTGATGGTAGTGTAGCAACTGAAACTAGTCTCCTCAGGGTTACCCCTTGGCAGTGTTACCTATAGCAATAAGGGTAACAGCAGGAGCATTAGAAGTCCAGAGCATAATACACTTTCAGATCAACCTAGTAGCTCCTGAAGACAATGTATCTAAGGTGCTGATGCAGGAAAGTCTGGGGCATGTTGTGGGAGGATGAATGAGAGTGAAGGAAATGGCCAGTTCACTTGTTCACAGGTGAGTGAGGTCAAAGACTAGAGACTCATTTACATGCCATGCAGGTGTCTGCTGGTGTCTGAGAGGGAGAGGGCCTTTTCAAGGATTACCCTGATGGATCTTTTGGATTTTGAGCTGTGCAAATCTTGAACCCATGCAAAAATTACATTCAAATAATATTAAACACACTATGGAGAAACTCTACATGCTATGAAAAGAGGAATAGCTAAGTATGTTATAGTGTATTAATAATCCAAATATTATAATAAGTAAAATTATTTTGTAAAGACTGTTGTGGGAAAATGGAAGTTCCTATGGCCAGGATCCTCACCTGAACCTAAACTACTTAATGATGTAATTGGCCTTCTGCTAGGTTAATGTTTCCACACTCATAGGCAATAAGCTATTATTGACTGAGTCCCTATATAAAGAGCATTACCCAGTGCTCTGGGTGGAGACAGAGAGGAAGGAGAATTGCAGACTGCAGACTGCAGACTATTGGATACACAAGTAATTCTAGTGCTTGATCTATTGCTGGGAGAACAGGCCAGGTAATGAACACTTTTACCCCAAGAATGTTCCATTGTCATTCCTTCATCTCATTGAATCCATAGTGAACTTGTCTAAACATGAAACCCATTAGCAAGACACTACCACTTTATTTTTCCTAAACCAATGTAATGTCTCGATGAGTATATAGGAGAACATGTAGAGATACACATTTTAAATATTTATTGAGGATGTTTTCTTTTCTCTAATTAATAATAGTATATTTAATTATATATGCAAAGCAATAAACTCAAAGCTGCCAATGAACTATTTGCTTATATAGAAACAGGGTCTAGAAACAGCTAACCCAACATTAATATTGTTGTTATGATTTATTAATTTAATTTACTAATGATTCATTAAAACTCGTCTAACCAGCCTCTGTCATCAATCAATAAATATTTACAAAACAGGTATTAGGTATGTGCATGTTCTCACTCTGCTATAAAATAACATAGAAAGGGAAAGACAACAAGACCCAATTAATCCTAGGTAGGAAATTAATGTGAAATTTGAATTATTCGGCTTAATTATGGGCAATCTGTGATCTTGGGAAAAAAAATTTAAAAGACAAAAATGCTTTACAGTTTACTTCATATTCCTTTGGAGATATTCATAAACAAATAAACAGACAAACTCAGTTGCTAGTTAATGTAGTTGCCTTTCAACAAGTAAAAGGGATTGGGCAGAGAGGGGAAAATGGAGTAACAAGTGTCATGCCTGAGGGTTTCAGCCCCGGGCAAGTTCACTATGGATTTAGTGAGACCAAGAAATGACAATGGATTGTTCTTGGGATAAAAAGGTTTATACCCAGCTTTATTCTCATGGGGTTGATCAAGAATTAGAATCATGTCTACATCCAGCAGTCTATAGGTCCATAATCCACCGCCATCTCTGCCTACGCCCAGAGCACTGGGCGGAGCTCCTTATATAGTGACTCAGTCAATAATAGCTTATTGCCTAAGGGTGTGGAAGCATTAGCCTAGCAGTGGGTCAATTACATCATCAAGAGGATCCTGGCCATAGGAACTTCCATTTTTACCATGTATGTATTCTCTAATTCTTAAGAAAATCTCAGTTTCTCAAAAAAATCTATTATTGTTTTGATTATTTTTGCTCTGACTAAAATGGTAAAAATATTTCCTCCTAATTTAGGATTCATATCATGCCCAGAGACTAACTCAAACTGACTTTTATTTCAAGTGCTATGAGGATAAGCATTTTAAGACATAAAAAGCCTGTCATGAAAGTTTCCCCATACAAAATGATTTTCATACTGATTTCTATTCCAAGAGTGTCTTTATTTGAAATATTCCAATAAAATGTTTATTTTCTTTGTAGACTATACCTTTATGTTTAATACTAAAGAATATTATAATAATTTATTAGGGGAAAATATTAGTTAACTTAACTGCTACTCTCATCCATGTAAAAGTGTTAGTATGATAAAAAAAAACCTTCCAGATTAAAGATGTAAGTGTGAGAGGTAAGACAGAGGCTTCCTCCTAAAACCGCATATAATATGAAAATATAATTAATATGACTAATCCTGAAAGAGCAACAGGAAAGAGGGCTGCAGCAAAGTGTACATACCTGGAGAAAAGAATAAACCTCACGGAACAGGGTAATGTACCAAAGACATGGTCTGACGGGACCCAAGCCCTTCCCACACCCAAGCTCACTGGCAGGAGGAAGAGAAGGGAGTGGAGGCCTGGGACTGCTGAACACCTATCTCTGGAGATCTGCTCTGGGGCACAAACCTACATTTCATGGTGTTTTCAGGGTACTTTCATGATTAGGGGGTTGGAAAGCTAAGACAGGCAGAATACCTGGAGAGGCTGAGATTCCAGCCACTTGTGGAAAGCAGGAATCCATATCTGGCTGCTCTGGGACAAAAGAAAGGCAGGCAGTTTGAGAGACTTCCTAACAGCAAGAGGGCTGCTAAAGGGGCAAGGTTTACACAGAGTTTACTGCTCAGGAGAAAGGTCAGGTAGATAAAATTGTACAGGTGCATCTGCCCTGCCCAGCAGGTTGGGAACTTTCTTGATCTCCAGGTGCTCCACCTCCCTGGCTGGCTACACAGTTCAAAGGACCCCCTCCGTGATACACAGCCTACTGCACCTTTATCCTGGTCAGCCCCACCTGGCTCACAAACCAGCAAACCCTACCCTGGCGTTAGGCCAGCCAGAGGGAAGCCCCATCTACAGCAACTAAAAACATAAAGCATAGAGGCTTATACCTGTGTGCTTGGCCCACTGGTTCTGGCAGTTGAGGAAGGTATAGCAGCTGGGAAGCAGGAAACAGCACTTTCCTCCCCACAGGAACAAATACCACTCCCCTGCAAACCCCGACAATGCTTCAGGGGCTGAAAAGCTCCAGAGAGTAGCTTCTGGGCACTCAAGGGTGCCATATACAAATATGAAATGCCAAGGGAACCTGGTTCAAAGTAAAGTGATGAATACAACCCCTGAGAAAAATTCAAATGAAATCAACCTCATGAATCTGGCTGAAAGGGATTTCAAAATAAAAATCATTAACATGCTCATAGAGGTACAGAAAAATATTCAAGAACTCAGGGATGAATTCCGGTTGGAGATCCAATCATTGAAGAGCACAATGGAGGGTATTAAAAGCAGATTAGATATGATGGTGGAGACAGTAAATGAAATATAAATTATACAAGAGGAATACAAAGAAGCTGAGGCACAGAGAGAAAAAAGTATCTTTAAGAATGAAAGAATATTGAGAGAACTGTGTGACCAAATCAGATGGAACAATATTCACATTATAGGGCTACCAGAAGAAGAAGACAGGGAGAAAGGGGTACAAAGTGTCTTTGAGGAGGTAATTGCTAAAAACTTCCCCAATCTTGGGAAGGAGATAGTCTCTCAGGCCATGGATGTGCAGAGATCTCCCAATGTAAGGGGCCCAAGGAAGACAACACCAAGACATACAGGAATAAAAATGGCAAAAATCAAGGATAGATAAAGACAGACTATTAAAAGCAACCAGAGAGAGAAATAAGATCACATACAAAGGAAAGCCCCTAGGCTATCATCAGACTTCTCAGCAGAAACCTTACAGGCCAGAAAGGAGTGGCATGATGTATTTAAAGCAATGAAGCAGTAGGGCCTCAAACCAAGAGTACTTTATCTGGGAAGGTTATCATTTAAATTTGAAGGAGGGATTAAACAATTTCCAGATAAGCAAAAGCTGAGAGAATTTACCTCCCACAAACTGTCTCTACAGTGTATTTTGGAGGGACTGCTATAGATGGAAGTGTTCCTAAGGTTTAATAGCTGTCACCAGAGGTAAGAAAAACACAGTAAAGAAAGTAGAACACTTAATTACTAAGTAAATATGAAATTAAATCAACTATTCCCAAATTCAATCAAGGGATAGAAAAGAGTACAGAATATGACACCTAATATATAAAGAATGGAGGGGGAAGAAAAAGGAGGAGAAAAAAGAACCTGTAGATTGGGTTTGTAATAGCATATTAAGTGAGTTAAGTTAGACTCTTAGATGGTAAGGAAGTTAACCTTGAACCTTGGTAACCACGAATCTAATGCCTGCAATGGCAATAAGTACATACCTATCGATAATCACCCTAAATGAAATTGGTGTGAGTGCACAAATCAAAAGACATAGAGTCACTGAATGGATAAAAAAAACAAGACCCATGTACACGTTGCCTACAAGAGACTCACTTTAAAACCAAAGACATACTCATACTAAAAGTGAAGGGATGGAAAAAGATATTTAGTGCAACTAATAGGGAGAAAAGCAGGTGTTGCAGTACATGTATCAGACAAAATAGACTTCAAAACAAAGAAAGTTACAAGAGACAAAGAAGGACATTACATAATGATTAAATGGTCAATCCACCAAGAAGATATAACCATTATAAATATCTATGCGCCCAACACAGGAACACCTACATATGTGAAATAAATACTAACAGATTTAAAAGGGGAAATAGAATGCAATGCATTCATTCTAGGAGACCTTAACACTCCACTCACTCCAAAGGACAGATCAACGACACAGAAAATAAGTAAGGAGACAGAGGCACTGACCAACACATTAGAACAGATGGACCTAACAGACATCTACAGAACTCTATAACCAAAAGCAGCAGAACAGACATTCTTCTCAAGTGCACATGGAACATTTTCAAGAATAGATCATATACTAGGCCACAAAAAGAGCCTCAGTAAATTAAAAAAGATTGAAATTGTGCCAACAAGTTTCTCAGACCACAAAGGTATGAAACTAGAAATAAATTACGCAACGAAAATGAAAAATCCCACAAACACATGGAAGCTTCACAACATGCTCCTAAATAACCAATGGATCAATGATCAAATAGAAACAGAGATCAAGCAATATATGGAGACAAATGACAGCTATAATTCAACACTGCAAAATCTGTGGGATGCAGCGAAGGCCATACTAAAAGGAAGGTATATTGAAATACAAGCCTACATCAGGAAAGAACAATCCCATATGAACACTCTAAACTCACAATTAATGAACTAGAAAAAGAAGAACAAATGAGGCCTAAAGTCAGTACAAGGAGAGAAATAATAAAGATTAGAGCATAAATAAATAAAATTGAAAATAAAACAATAGAAAGAATCAATGAAAGTAGGAGCTGGTTCTTTGAGAAACTAAACAAAATAAATTCCTAGCAAGACTTATCAAGAAAAAAAGAGTCTACACAAATAAACAGAATCAGAAACGAGAAAGGAAAAATCACTACCGACAACACAGAAATACAAAGAATTATTAGAGAATACTATGAAAAATTATATGCTAACAAACTGGATAACCAAGAAGAAATGGACAACTTTCTAGGAAAATACAACTTTCCACGGCTGACCCAGAAAGAAACAGAAAATCTGAACAGACCAATTACCAGCAACGAAATTGAATGGTAATAAAAAAACTACCTAAGAAAAAACTCCTGGGCCTGATGGCCTCACCACTGAATCTTATCAAACATATAGTGAAGACCTAATACCCATCCTCCTTAAAGTTTTCCGAAGAGTTGAAGAAGAGGACATACTTCCAAACTCATTCTATGAAGTCCACATCACTCTAATACAAAAACCAGGCAAAGACACCACAAAAAAAGAAAACTACAGACCAATATCCCTGATGAACATATATGTAAAAAACTCAACAAAATATTACCAAACCAAATTCAAAAATACATCAAAAAGATCATCCATCATGATCAAGTAGGATTTATTCCAGGGATGCAAGGATGGTTCAACATTTGAAAATCCATCAAAATCATCCACCACATCAACAAAAAGAACAAAAACCACATGATCATCTCCATAGATGCTGAAAAAGCACTTGACAAAATTCAACATCCATTCATGATAAAAACTCTCAACAAAATGAGCATAGAGGGCAAGTACCTCTACATAATAAAGGCCATATATGACAAACCACAACCAACATTACACTTAACAGCGAGAAGCTGAAAGCTTTTCCTTTAAGATCTGGACCAAGACAAGGATGCCCACTCTCCCCACTTCTATTCAACAAGTACTGGAGGTCTTAACCACGGCAATCAGACAACATAAAGAAATGAAAGGATCCAGATTGGCAGGGAAGAAGTTAAACTGTCCCTTTTTGCACATGACATGATATTGAACATAAAAAACCCTAAAGAATCCACACCAAAACTACTAGATCTAATATCTGAATTCAGCAAAGTTGCAGGATGCAAAATTAATACACAGAAAACTGTTCCATTCCTACACACTAAGGATGAACTAGCAGAAAGAGAAATCAGGAAAACAATTCCATTCACAATTGCATCAAAAAGAATAAAATACCTAGGAATAAACCTAACCAAGGAAGTGAAAGTATATACTCTGAATACTACAAGACACTCATGAGAGAAATTAAAGAAAATACCAATAAATGGAAACACATCCCATGCTCATGGATAGGAAGAATTAATATTGTCAAAATGGCCATCCTGCCTAAAGCAATCTACAGATTCAATGCAATTCCTATCAAAATACCAACAGCATTCTTCAATGAACTAGAGCAAATCATTCTAAAATTTACATGGAACCACAAAAGACACCGAATAGCCAAAGCAATCCTGAGAAAGAAGAATAAAGCTGGGAGAATTATGCTCCCTAACTTCAAGCTCTACTACAAAGCCACAGTACTCAAGGCAATTTGGTCCTGGCACAAGAACAGACCCATAGACCAATGGAACAGATAGAGAGCCCTGATATAAATCCAACCATATATGGTCAATTAATACATGATAAAGGAGCCATGGACATACAATGGGGAAATGACAGCCTCTTCAACAACTGATGTTGGCCAAACTGGACAGCTATATGCAAGAGAATGAAACTGGATTATTGTTTAACCCCATACACAAAAGTAAACTTGAAATGGATCAAGGACCTGAATGTAAGTCATGAAACCATAAAACTCTTAGAAGACAACATAGGCAAAAGTCTCCTGAATATAAGCATGAGCAACTTCTTCCTGAAGGCATCTCCTCGAGCAAGGGAACAAAAGCAAAAAAGGAACACATGGGACTACATTAAACTAAAAAGTTTCTGTACGGCAAAGGACACCATTAACAGAACAAAAAGGCATCCTACAGTATGGAAGAATATATTTGTAAATGACATATCCAACAAGGGGTTAAAATACAAAATATATAAAGAACTCACATGCCTCAACACCCAAAAAGCCAATAATCTGATTAAAAGATGGGCAGAGGATATGAAGAGACAGTTCTCTAAAGAAGAAATTCAGATGGCCAACAGACACATGAAAAGATGCTCCACATCAATAATCATCAGAGAATGAAAATTAAAACCACAATTCGATATCACCTCACACAAGTAAGGATGGCCAGCATCCAAAATACTAATAACAACAAATGTTGGTAATGATGCAGAGAAAGGGGAACCTTCCTACACTGTTGGTGGGAATGTAAGCTAGTTCAACCATTGTGGAAAGCAATATGGAGGTTCTTCAAAAAACCAAAAATAGAAATACTATTTGAGCTGGGAATCCCACTCCTTGGAATTTACCTAAAGAATACAACTTCTTAGACTCAAAAAGACACATGCACACCTATGTTTATTATAGCACTATTTACAATAGCCAAGATATCAAAACAACCTAAGTCTCCATCAGTAGATGAATGGATAAAGAAGATGTGGTACATATACACAATTGAATACTATTCATCCACAAGAAAGAAACAAATCCTACCATTTTCAATAGCATGGATGGAACTGGAGGATATCATACTCAGTGAAATAAGCCAGGACAAGAAAGGCAAGTGCCAAATGATTTCCCTCATTTGTGGAGTATAACAAAGAAGCAAAACTGAAGGAACAAAATAGCAGCAGACTCACAGACTCCAAGAAGGGATTAGTAGTTACCAAAGGGAAAGGGTGTGGAAGGGTGGGTCTGGAGAGAGGGAGAAGGGGATTGAGGGTTATTATGTACACATGGTGTGGGTGATCATGGGAAATACAGTTGCCTTGCTAATGGCTTTCAGTCCCAGGCAAGTTTGCTATGGATTCAATGTGACCAAAGAAATTGACAGCAAAACGTTCTTTGGGGTGAAAGGGTTTATTACCTGGCTTGTCTTCCTGGCAGTAGGTCGATCACTAGAGTCTCTGTCTCCACCCAGAGCACTGGGCCAAGCTCTCTATATAGCATAATAGCTTATTGCCTAAAGGTGTGAAAGCGGTAGCCTAGCAACAGGCCAGTTACATCATCAGGTGGTTTAAGTTCAGTGAGGATCCTGGCCATAGGAACCCCAACTTCCCCACAGTCAACCCTTCCAGGATTCTCGCCTTACAATCTACACACTTTCAATCTTCTGCAATAGTCCCTGTGTGAGAAATCTGGAGCACTGTATCCAGATTCCACCATAGCAACAGAAAATATCAACTACTTAGAGATAATAAAAATTGAAATACACCAAGATTCTGATACAGGTAACAAAAATTATAATAATCCTCAAGCCAGAGGAAGTTCCCAATCCACAAAGACTTTAGGGGTGATAAGACACATGTTTTAATGCCACCAACATAGGCAAATCTTGTCCATCAGGTAGGATGCATGCAAGAGAGTGGTCCTGTGATAGGACTGTAGCAGGAAGGGGGTCCCTTCCAGGTCTAGTATACCATACTTTTACTTTCCCCATGGGGTTTACTGAAGGGTCTGTATATAGTGCTACTGGAGGTGCGTACACTGGCCATAATGATAAAACAAAATGCCCTGGTAAGATGCTTCTACCGTCTGGCCGTTCAGAATATACTACTGTTATCTTTGGTGGCCACTCTGTTGTTATTCCAGGAATACACAGGAGGCCAGCTTCCAGGCCTTGTCCCCAAGGTGCCAGGAGAGCCAGCCATCATTGGTCCATGTGTCAAAAGGTCCAAGGCCATGTCCACTCAATGGAATCTCCGGGATTCATTGCAGTTGATGCTGGCAGCAAGATTTTATTCTGGTGGCCGAACTTCGGCTTCAGAGATTCTTACTTGTTTTGTACCTGCAGTTGTATAGGGGAGGCAACCATATGTGTTAACATGTCTGTGGGCTCAGGGCTCCCTTTCAGTGTCTCTCGTTCAAATGCCATAGCATGGTCCATAAGTGGACTGCCCATCCCTGCAGACTATTGGTATCTGATGACTTTAGTCCAGATTTTAACAAGCCATTGTGCCTCTCTATCATGCCTGCTGTGGTAGAATTGTATGGCACATTAAACTTCCATTTGATTCCCAGCTGTCGCACTCATTCTTGCAGTGTATGTCCAGCAAAATGGGTGCTCTGATCACTCTCAATTACTTGTGGTCGGCCATAGGCAGCAAAGAGACGCTATAGGCCTCTTTTGGTCATCTGCTGGTCTGCACAATGGGTAGGAAAAGCAACCAGAAGTCCAGTAGCTGTGTCCACACAAGTCATCACATACTGATATCCTTCTGACACAGGTAGAGGCCCAATATAGTCTATCTGCCACCTGACAAGGGGTATAGGCCCCTTAGCTATTGTTCCATGTTGCTGTGGAACTCGGTGTAAGTCCCTTTTGGAGCACACAACACACTCCTGCCAGGCTCTACTAACTTATTTGAAGGTCAAAGGTAAGCCCCATCGATGGGCTACAGCCCACATCGTCTTTTACCCTACATGCAACAAATGCTGATGTAACCATTGGGCTACATCAGAGTCAGGCTTTCCTTCTGGGCCAATTTATCTGCTTCATCATTTCCTGGGACGCCAGTGGCAAATGACCTGTTTCATGGTATACTGTAATTATTTTGTCTGACAACAGGCCCATAAGTCTTGCCACAATTCTTGTCCCCAGAGGGATTGGTTACCTACCAGGAAGTTGGCATGGTACCAGGTTGGTAGCCACAGGATCAAGCCCCGATAGACAGCCCAGCTGTCAGTGCAGACCACTATAGAGGAGGGCTCCTGGCTGATGACAAGCCACACAGCCCGTAACTCTGCCCATTGGATGCTCTTCCCCTCACCACCATCCATCCATATTGTCTCAGTCTTAGGATGAAAAGTTATGGCCCTCCATTTTGGGGGATGCCCATGGCTGGAGCCATCTGTGTACCGTGCATCTTTGGGTATAGGGGCTCTTCCCTCCCGATAGGGAATCTCTGGTACTAATGGTTCAAAAGCAAGTTCTTCCTGCTTTTCACTAGTATATGTCACTGGCCGCAACAAGCATTGGAGTTCTTCACTCAAGAGGCTACTAGACAGGGCACTATGCTGCTGTAGGTAAGCACCCCACTTGGCTAGTGTGGGTGTTTGTGCCACACCACTCCTTGGCTTTTGGGTCCCATCTCGTACCCACCCCAAGATGTGATAGGTGGTTATCACCTTTATCAGGGCCATTCCAGTGATGGGTTCTGTAGCCAGCAAGGCGTGATACATCTATCAAAGTGTATCGTACCTCTGCCCCTTTCCAGAGTTGTGACCAGAATCCAACGGGCTGGTGAGTTCATTTGAGCCTCTATCAGAGACCCCAGCCATAACCATCTTCAGTCACATGAAAGTCCAGCTCACAGGTACTAGATGGGTCTATCACACTCAAGGCCTGCACAGCCTTGACTGCCCATTTTGCTGCAGTAAAGGCAGATGCACACATCTCATCCCAGTCCCACCTGATGCCCTTTCATACCAACTGATATAAGGGCTTCAGTATTTGTGCCAAGTGCGGATAAACACTCTCCAGTAGCCTAGAAGACCCAGAAACTCCTGTAGCAATGCTACAGCTGTGGGGGTAGGAAAGGTCTGGACTTTATATACCTGCTTCTGGTATAACTTTGGTCTTACCTGACCAAATGACACCAAAGAATTTGACAGACAGACCAGGTCCCTGAACTCTGGTGCTGTTCACAGCCCATCCTTTCTCCTGTAAATGTTGCAGCAGTCTAGGTACAGCACATTCTAAATCTGAAAGAGAATCAGACGTGAGCATGACATCATCAATATAATGGTACAGCTGCACTGTTGGCAGTCTCTCCCATGTAGCCAAGTCCTGGGCTACAAGTCCATGACAGATGGTAGGGCTGTGGATGTATAACTGTGGGAATATGGTGAAAGTCCATTGCCATCCTTCCCACATGAAGGCAAAAGTTCCTGACTTTTCTGCTCAAGGTCAATGGAAAAGAAGGCATTAGCAAGATCTACCACATGATATGTTCCTAGTTCATGGCTGAGGGTATCCATCAAGCCTGCAATAGAGGGGACAGCAGCATGCATACGGGGTATGATTTTTATTCAGTTCTTTGTAATCCAGTCATATGCCAGGAATAATCTGGCTCTTTTACTGGCCACACTGGGGAATGAAAGGACTATGGGTGGACTTTATAATACCAACATTTTCCAGCCCCTAGAGAGTTTCTCCAATCTCTTTATGCCCTCCAGGAAATTTGTATTGTTTGATTTTAGTCACCCACCGAGGCACAGGCAAAGATATGAGTGGGTGCCTAGCAAGTCCCCTCAGAACTGCCTTTACCACACATACTCTCAATCTGAACTCACCTGCAGTGGTCCGCAACCATAGACCCTGCAGGATATCAATCCCCAAAATATACTCAGGGATAGGAGATATATACACAGTATACTCTTTTGGGGGTAGATGCCCTATTCCCAAAGGGATTTGGGCTTTTTTCACTCTGATAGCCTTCCCCCCATATCCATCTATGATAGTGGTGCTCCCAGGGAACTGATCAGGGTTACCATGAATCAGTGAACATTCAGCCCCTGTGCCCACCAGAGCCAGGACACGTTGTATGTTCACTGGGGACCAATGGATAGCTATTTCAACATGTGCCCTCTGGTCCCCCCTGGTCCCTCAGGGCAGATACCTTGACCCTCCCCTCATCAAACCGTGTTCCCAAATCACCTTCCTTTGTGGGCTCAAGTGAGATTGTCTCACTCTCCAGCAGGAAGTCTTGCAAACACACAGGCTGGACTTGTGGCTCTGTCTCTGACCTGTGCCTCTTTTGTCTTAATGGCTGGAACTGCTGCTCTGGTTTCAGCTGTTGCTATAGCTCTAGTAAGATCCTATTTGACTTCCCATCTAATTTCTTTCCATCTGCTGTTGCCCGCATTAAATCAACCCCCATCTGGCTCCTCTTAACCTTCATGGAGCCCTGTAAATTCTTCCTGTGAGTGACAGGTCTTATTTCTTTCCGAGTTCTCATTGCTTCAGCCTCTCCTAAGTCTGCTATTCTACATGTCACCCCACTTATGGGATGCCCTAAGTGAGGGGAAAGAATGGCCCCTAGAGACCCAAAGAGGGATGTAGGAGCCATTTGAAGTAAAATATTTCTTGTCCCAATAGTGAAAAATCTCTTCATCTGGGCCATAATTCTCTGGACTATTCATGGCATTTCTCATGCCTAGCTCTCGTAACACCTATTGGAGCTCAGCATATGTCTGCCATCTAACAGGAGAGGATGGTAGATCACCCGGATTGGGCCACACAGCATGAAATGTAGCCATAAGTCAATCAACGAGGGAGTGACTCCCTGGGGTCTGATGTGCCTTTTGTAATCGCTGCCTCAAGGCAGGCTGCACTGTCAGGGAAGACAGCTTTCCCATCTCTAATCCCAACAAAACAATTCCATCCACCCCTAAGTCCCATAGATGCAGGAGCCAAGCTGATATTGACTCTGAGGGCTTCTGCCTAAACAGGGAGCCCGAATTCACCAGCTCCGCTTTAGTATAGGGGTGGACCATAGAGTGCTCCACGACCTGGGGAGGGGGTTGCTCCTCTCCTTGGGGAACTTTCAGCTGCTGGGTCTTTATTTTCTTTACAACCACTGGATGTGCTTTCAATACAGGAGGAGCCAGTGCCTCCAGCACCACCCCTTCATCCTTCCCAGCTCCTCCATTTCTGGGGCTAATGGCACCTTTCTTTCCCCTTGCCCGAGTGCCTCCTCTGCTACAACCTTTATCTTTTCTACTGTGCCTCGCAGCAATGCTACCTCAGTCTTCAGAAGGTCTCTTACCTTCAGCACAATGCTTCACAGCTGACGTTCTCGTACCACTTCTGCCTGTGCTTCCCTCAGGAGTTCATCTTTTTCCTTGATGGCCTTATCCTCCTTCAGAACACCTGGCAGTGCTGCTGTCTCGTTCTGTAAAGAATTTTTTACCTTTCCAATGGCACCTTGCTGCCAGTGTTCTCGTGCCATCTCCTCTCATCAATGCCATTTCCTTTTCCATGGAATCCACAGAAGTTTTCAGCTCATGTTCTCGTGATGCCAGTTCTTGAGTTTCTTCTGTAGACCTTTTTAATACTGTGAGAAGCAGCCAACCCACTGTCCCCGCTGCCTCATGGGCACTCTCTTTCTCAAAGGATCTGCTTACTATACCAAGGGCCTCCCCTACTGCCTCAGGTGTCACCTCCACTTGCCTCCAGTTACATCATCAGGTGGTTTAAGTTAAGTGAGGTTCCTGGCCATAGGAACCCCAACTTCCCCACAACAGTGTAGCACAGAGAGAGCAAACAGTGAATCTGTGTCATCTTACTACACTGATGGACAGTGACTGCATTGGGGTATGGGTGGGGACTTGATAATATGGGTAAATGTCATTACCACATTGTTTTTTCATGTGAAACCTTCATAAGAGTGTGTATCAATAATACCTTAATAAAAATTAAAAAAAAAATACCTTCCAAAGAGTACAGGCTTTTATGCTTTAAAGATGTTCTATATTTACTTGGTGGAAAAATGGAAGTTCCTATGGCCAGGATTCTCACCTGACCCTAACCTACTTGATGATGTAATTGGTCTACAGCTAGGCTACTGCTTCCACACCCACAGGTAATAACCTATTATTGACTGAGTCACTATATAAAGAGCTCCACCAAGTGCTCTGGGCAGAGGCAGAGACGGAGGTGGATTATGAACCTGCAGACTGTTGGATGCAGACATGATCCTAGTACTCAACCTACCACTGTGAGAATAAAGCTGCTATAAATCTTTTTACCCAAGAATGTTCCGTTATCATTTCTCAGTCTCACTGAATTTCTAGTGAGTTTGCCTGGGGCAAAAACCCTCAGGCAAGGCACCTGGGGTAATTATTCAATCTTCTTAGTAATTGCTGTATATATTATAAAACATCCTAAACCATGAAACTGTCTTTTTTATTTTAATCAGTATGACAAATTGCCAACCAACTTAAAAAGCAAAATGTCCAGTATGAACCTTTCTGTACTAGTACTAGAAATGCCTGGTGTGGAGAAAGTGAAGGCTCCTATGGCCAGGATTCTCACCTGGCCCTGGTCGGCTAGCTCACTACACATGTGTGGGCAATACGTCATTATTGACTCTATATAAAGAGCTCCACCCAGGTCTCTGTGCAACATGGTGGCATGGTTGCATGGCTGCAGGACCAAGAACAGAGATTGAGACAGCTGGGGGAGCAGGAAAACCCAGAGGCAGAGACTGGCTTGCTGAATGCATACTTGCTCTGAGTGGATGAGATTCTAGTGGTTGACCTGCAACCATGGGAATAAAGTTGGGTATAAACCCTTTCACCCCAAGAATGTTCCATTGCCATTCCCTGGTCTCACTGAATCCATAGTGAACTTGTCCGGGACCGAAACCCATCTGCAAGACATCTGGCAATGTCTCTTCCATTTATGAAAAATGGTAGAATTGTTACTAGAGATGCATGGTAAAACAAGACTCCAGTAACAGGTAAAAACAAAACAAGACAAACAGAAAGCATGAGACTGTTCTTAGTGTCTTGAACCTGCACTAACTCATAACAGCATTTGCTTTTGGGTGCCCGAAATGAGAAAGGAAAAGCTATTATTGTAGATCATCATTGTGATGTGACAGTTTTTGCATGTGTTAATTTGTCAAAAATAGTCTTCAGTTTTCAATCCAGTACTAATTGAGGCACTGCTGTGAATGTATTCTGTAGATGTGGCTAAAGTTCATAAGTTGACTTTAAGTAAGAAAAATGATCCTAAATCATCCCTTACCTGTTTATGATGTATAAAAGTCAACAAAAAACAAAGGTATTAGATCTGGGTGGACCTGATTCAATCAGATGCGCTGCCTAAAAATCATTTCCAAGGCTTCCCTAAGAATGAAGAAACTTCACCTGTGAACAACAGCTTTAGCCCATGCTCAAGATTTCCAGCCTGCCCTGCAGATTTTGAATTCCCTAGCTAAGTCCCTACAAACATTTAAGCCAATTCCTTGCAATAATTATTTTAATATATATCTCCCGCTGCTTCTGCTTCTGCTTCTGTGGTTGAACCTCTGACAATTCTCCATTACGTCAGCTATAGAGGAGAAGGCCAGGCACTAAAAGGAATGGGAGTAAACAAGTGGTTTCCAGGGCCCTTGACATAGGAAAAGCCACATTCTGCCTCCTAACATGGAGCTTCAAGTTTAGCCTGAAACTCTGAAACTATTCAAGAAGAAATAATGCTAGAAGAAGACTGAAAAAAAGAAAAGTCTATGTAAAGTATAATAACTTTTCAATGTTATCTTGAGTAGGGAAAAAAAAGAAATCTTTTTGAAAAATCTTTCTGACTGATGTCTCTATAGAGTTCTGTATCTTTTACTCACTTGTTTATAAAAAGTAACCTATTCATTTCTTTGGGGCCTGGCAAGGAGAAAGGCAATTCTCCTGAACTTAAGCAAATAAATCCTTGAAAACCTTTCCATTTTATAAAACATAGCTGACCTCAAATATTAAAAAGGAATTTATTTTCTATGCAGATTTAACCATTAAATCCTTTGAATAAACCATTTCTTTATTGCAATCTTATACTTAAATTGATTTTTCACAAACACATAAGTGTATCTATGTCTTTGTGAATATACATATGGTTATGCAGTTTGGCACATATATATACATATATATTTGAAAAATTATGTTAGGGTTAAGGATTGTGTCTTCCATCATGATTATGTTCTCTATCATAAAACCCACAACCAAAGTATGTCTAATAAACCGATTTATATGTATGAAAATATGTGGAATCTCATTGCACCTGTCTTCTCCCTTTCTCAGGACTAATGACATAAAAATTTAGGATTAAAAATCAAAGCCCAAAAATCATAAACAAAATGATGCCTGTTTTTCTTAATATAAATTATTTTTCTGAAACTGCAAAGTATAACAGTACACTAGATCAATTCATCATGCCTGAAGCTAAATACAACATTAGTTTCCAAGGATATGCAGTTTTAGTACTCTGCATAAGCTCATTAATTTTCTTCACAAGTATTTGAGAATACAACCATCAGTGGGGTAATAAGTGAAAGGAATTGACTAGAACACCTTGATTTTTATTTTAATGAGGAGAAAAAGTAAAGCAGACGGGTACTCCACTCATCTGTGAAATATAAGCAGCCCCCAGCCTGGGAATTTTGCTATTGTTAGGGAAAAACAAAGTTTGTAACTAAGCAACGTTTCCTAGGAAGCTATCCTAATTATGGTCTGAAGTGCCTGAACTATATGCAACTCTAAGGTACTTTAAGTATAGAATAAATAATTCTAGCATGAGTTTGTAGCTTAGGAAATAAGGATCTCCAACTTCAGAAAGGAGAAAGAGGAGAAGGAAGAGGTGACAGGAAGAGTGGAGAGGGGAGGGAGGAAAAAGGTGGAGGAAGAATTCAGAGCCAGAATTAAAATGTGGCCTGACCTTAAGACACATGTTTAAATTCCTTTTATTTCTATTTCATGCCTCTTCTCTGACCCTTTTGCCCATTTTCTCAGGCATTCAAATGACTCACTTGCTCTAATCAATACTTATCTGATCTATAGCCACTTCCACCTTTAGCTTCCTAAATCATATGGGTCATACAATTCTAAAAGATAAGGCTGTGGTTAAAGTGAAGGTTCCTATGGCCAGGATTCTTACCTGGCCCTGGCTGGCCAGCTGACTACTTTGCAGCTGACGTGTGGGCAATACATTGTTATTGAATCTATATAAAGATCCCTGGCCAATGCTCTGGGCAACACAGTGGCATGGCTGCTACATAGCTGCAGGGCTGCAAGGCTGCAGGAGGGCAGAGGCTGGAATGGTGGCAGCACTGAGGACAGAGACTGAAACAGCTGCAGGGTTAGAGAGGCAGAGGCAGAGACAAAGGAGAATTACAGACCTGCAGAATGTTGGATGCAGATGTAATTCTCGTGCTCAAGCTATCACTGGGAGAACAAGCCAGGTAATGAACCCTTTCAACCCAAGAACATTCCATTGTCATTCCTTGGTCTCACTGAATCCATAGTGAACTTTCCTAGGGCTGAAACCCACTGGCAAGACAATTGGTGATGTCAGCAGGATTCACTGTTCACCAAGGAAAAGAAAAGGCTGCCCTTAAGGGAGGGGTGCCTCAGCAGGCTGCCTCTATGAATGGGGACAGTGGATTGTCCCCCAGTGAGTATGTGTCTGATGTGGCTTGCCTCCTAGAGGGCTGGGCCCCACCCCAGGTCTGGAGGCAGGTGGAGGTGATACCTGAGGCAGTAGGGGTGGCCCTTGTTATAAGTAGGTCCTTTGAGAAACAGAGTGCCCATGAGGCAGCAGGGGCTGTGGGTTGGCTGCTTCTGACAGTATTAAAAAATTCTTCAGATGACAAGAACATGCTTCTGAAAGGGAAACAAGAAATGGCAGCATGAGAGCATGAACTGCAACTTGCTGTGGATTCACTGAAGAATGAAATGGCATTGATACGAGAGGAGGCAGCACAAGAATGCCAGATGCAAGGTGCCATTAAGGAGGTAAAAAAATGTGTTGGTGACTGAAATGGCATCACTGCAAGGTACTGTGGAAGAGGTAATGGCCATGAAGGAAAAGGACGGACCCCTGCAAAAATACATAAGAAGAGGCAGTGCAAGAATGTGAGCTGTGAGGTCCAGTGGAGGAGGTAAAAGATTCCTTACAGAATGAGACAGCAGCACTGCCAGGTTCTCTGAAGGAGGCAAAGGCCACAGAGCAAAGCACAGGTAGAGGCAGCATGAGAACGCTAGCTGTGAGGCATTGAGGTGAAGGTAAGAGAGCTGCTGAAGGCTGAGCTAGCATTGCTGCGAGGCACTGTAGAAAAGGCAAAAGGTATAGCAGAGGAGGCACTCAGGAGAGTGGAGAGAAAGGTGCCATCAGCCCCAGAAATTGAGGAGCTGGGGAAGAATTAAGGGGTGGTGCTGGGGGCACTGACCCCTCTATTAAAAGCACACCCAGTGTTTGCAAAGAAAATAAAGACACAGTGACTGAGGGCTCCCCCATGAGAGGTGTATCCCCTCCCCAGGTCATGGAGCACTCTACACTCCACTCCTATACTCAGGCTGAGCTGGTGGATTTGGGCTCCTGGTTTTGGCAGAAGCCCTTGGAGTCAATATCAGCTTGGCTCCTGTGTCTGTGGAATTTAGTGATGGATGGAATTGTTCTGTCTGCGTCAGCGGTGGGAAATATGGCTTCCCTGACAGTTCAGCCTGCTTTCTTTGAAGCAGCAATTACAAAATGCACATCAGACTCTAAGAAATCACACCCTCCTCAATTAGCTTATGACTGCACTTCGTGCTGTGTAGCCCAATCAGGGTGATCTACCATCCTCCCCTGCTAGATGACAGACATATTCTGAGCTCCAACAGGTGTTATGGGAGCTAGGCATAAAAAATGCCATCTTTAGTCCAGAGAATTATGGCCCAGATGAGGAGCCTTTTGCTGCAGGAATGAGAAATGTTCTTCAAACTGCTCCCATATCTTTCTTTGGGTCTCTAATGGCCATTTTTCCCCCTCACTTAGGACATCCCATAAGTGAGGTTACATGTAAAGTAGCAGATTTAGGAGAGGCTGAAGCAATGAGAGCACAGAAATAAATGAGGTCTACTACTCACAGGAAGAATTTAAAAGGCCCCATGAAGGTTGTGAGGACCCATATGTGGGTTGAATTAATATAGACAGGAGCAGACAGAAGAAAATTAGATGGGAAGTCAAATAGAATCTTACTGGAGATGTAGCAATAACTTAGATTGGAGCAGTGGTTCCAGCCACTGAGGACAAGCAGAAGCCAGAGACAAAGCAACAAGATTGGCCTGTGTGTCTGTAAGATTTTCTGCTGGAGAGACTGGAGAAGGTAGGTATTGTAAGGCCCACCCATGGTTCTTTTGGTTAACTCATTTGAGTAGAACTTAATTGGATATAGCCAGGATGACCACTTGGTGGCAATGGATCTCCTCAGGCTTGAGGGTTATTATAATTTGTTGTAATTTGCTATTTGTGTATTGTATTATGTTATTATGGAATTTGGTTACAATATTTCAGCTTTCTTACACAGGAACCATTGAAGAGGATTGAAAGTGCGTAGGTTGAGAGGCAAGAACACTGGAGGGGTGGAGTGTGGATAAAGTGAAGGTTCCTATGGCCAAGATTCTCACCTGGCCCTGGCTGGCCAGCTCACTACACATGTGTGGGCAATACGTTGTTATCGACTTTACATAAAAGCTCCTGCCAGTGCTCTGGACAACACAGTGGCATGACTGCTGCATGGCTGCAGGAGAGCAGAGCCTGGAGTGGTGGCAGCCCCAGGGACAGAGACTGAGACAGCTGCAGGGTGAGAGGCAGAGCCAGAGACAAAGGAAGATTACAGACCTGCAGACTGTTGGATGCAGATGTAATTTTAGTGCTCAACTTATCACTGGAAGAAAAATGTTTTCACCCCAAGAATGATCCATTGTTATTCGTTGGTCTCACTGAATCCATAGTGAACTTGCCCAGTGCTGAAACCCATTGGGGAGACAAAGGCCTATTAAAATCTTAAAGTCAGTGACTTTAAAAGACAACTACAATTTTAAGAAAAAAATGTTAAGACAGTGTTGCAGGTAGAGAAAGATACCCACAAGTGAGTTGGCACAGCCCATAAGCCGTTTATGTATTCATTCATTCATTTCATTTACTCGACAAACATGTTAAGTGCTTCTCCCCTCCAAAGGCTATGTTATGTCAGTTTGGTAGACATTTCTGTGCTCCTTTCAATGTCTCAGTTTCTCGTGTAGATATTTAGAGACTCTAAAAATCTCCCAGTTTTAGTGTTTGATGTTCATGCCACACTTTTGCTATTTGTTTGCTATTTTTTCCCACAATGGATCATATGCTGGTAAAGGTAGTGGCTCCTTCTGATATAAGCAGAGGAGGAGCAGTGATTTGAACAGAGGGGTGAGGAAGAACCCCATCTGTTGCTCCCCATTAATGTATGCTCCTGGCCAATTAACGAGGTCAGGAGGTTTACATAAAAATTTAATTAACTGGTTAATCAGGTGGACAAAGATCAAGCTGGATATTTAACCACCTTGAAGGAAAAGCAAATTAATTACCTCAGAGCACTCCCTATCAAAGAACTACTGATTCCTATAACCAGATTGAGTTCACGGAGCCCAAATACTGCTGCCACTTAAATGAAAGAGACCCCTGCTTCACATGAGTCATATGTTTGGAAGAGAATTTATCCATGAAATAAACTGTATTTATTAACTAATGATGACTTTATCACTGTTATTAATCAAACACATCTACAACTGCTAATCATTAGAATTTCTGATAGGCTATTTGCAATCAGATCCTATGTAGCTAAAATTATAAGAAATTACCTTAGTCCCTGATACACGCTCTTACAATTACACTGATTGTAATAGTCTAATATTAGAAAAAAGTGTATTTATTCCAAAAACTTGAATCACACTCAATTTTGAGAAATTATTTGGGGAGACTTAAAGTCTTACTTTACAATAAATTATTGTTTTAAGCGTTAAATTGATAAATTCAACATCAAAATATTTTTTTCAGATGAGAAGAGGAAGACTAAATGAAAACTATAAAAGAAAAACAGATGTGGCTCTGCAAATTTTCTTCCAGTCTTTCTAATTATGTGTTATTCCCTCTTTATAGTTGTGCAGAAAATTCAAGTGTGGTAAAAATTGCCTCATCAGTTGCTTGATTGGAAAGAACTAATTTAGACTGAACAGGAATGTGTTCTCAGAAAGGGAGGATGACCTTGTGTAGTATGATATGTGCATACATATTTTCTTTGAAGAGATTTTAAGAAGTTTTCAATTCTATGACATGTTCAATTCTATGTGAAATGATATGTTTATGTCTTATCCAATCATATTTATTCATAGACCTTATATTATTGGGGTTGAGTAAATTTTATATACATTTTTAAAGTGTAATAATATAAAAAATGTTAAAATAAGCAGCTTCGTGTATTAGTACATACTCATTATACAAAGAACTTTGAGGATCTACTAGGAAATAGTACTCAATGTTGCTTCAACCATCTGAGTGTCTACTAGGTAACGGACACTGGGAAATTGATAGCAAATAAGACAAACATGTCTGTCATAGTGGGGCTTGAAGAATCAGCTTAACTACAAAAGCTGGCATTGACAGTTTAAGTGGTGTGTTTCAGATAATGCCTTATAGTGATGCTCTTTGTGTACATAATTAAATGCACTAAACTATCATTAAATTTCCTTTTTCAGTAAACTATCCAATAACACTGACTGATTTCACTTCACAATTATTTAAGGAGATGCAGAAATTTATCTTAACATCAATTTTTAAAAAATGAAAAAACAGTCAATTCTCTCATTATGGAAATATAATGCTTAATATAAATACCAATAAGTAAACCAAATTGTCACAATCAGAACTTAAAATTCACTTGTTAGAAATTTTGAATACAGAATTAAGAATCATCCAAATTAAGGAAGATTTTTAAAGAAATTCAACGCAGACAATGTATTGCCTTTTTCTGCTTACTTTTCCATCGACGTGGAATTAAGAGTCCTTAAAATTCACCCCTTCTTGACAGAATTGTTTAAATAAACAGGTACTCAATTTTTTTAATATTTCCTTCTCAATTGCGATATTTTTCTCCTCAGTTTTATTTTGTACTCCTAGCATTCTCTCTTCCTAAAAATGCAATCCTATTTTCTGCTAAGAAACATTTGTTGAATTTTCAAAATCTACAAGAATAATGACAACATTCTTATCCTGAATTCAAGGTTGTTCACAGTCTGACTGCAACCTAACTTCCCATTAATCTCAGAAAATCCCATCCTCAGAGATGTAGAAGCCTAAAAATAACCTGGCCTAAAATCAGAGGATCTCTGTTCTAGTTTTGACTGTGCCATTAATTCTTTGAATGAATTCTCTCCTCCTTCCACTCCTCTCCTCCTTTTTGTTCTCCTCCTTCATCTTTTAATTAGCATTATTATTTCAAGTGAAATCTAATATTTCATTCCCGATAAAGAGTTCCTTTGCATGTTGCTTGCTAAGATACTCTACCCACTGGTTGGTCCATCTACTCCCTTCCTCGTCTTCTCTGAAACACCTTCAGAGACACCTTGGACTCCACCAAAAATGGTAGGAAAACTTCTGCCCTGAATAATCACTATTATTTCTTCTAAAAAAAATGTCCTCCCCTCTCCTCTAAAATAAGTTTCATTAATGATTCTACTGGATTCCTAACTCTATCATTAAATCTATCCTGGAAGCTGTAATCCAAAGATACTTTCCTTTCTATCAACTCAACACACAGTCTGTCATATTTCACTATGAAGCATTTTCCAAAATGTGTTTAGTAAAGCCCAATTTTATTAAATATGAATAGTTATTAGGGAGAAAGAAAGAGAAAGTAAGAGAGAGGAAGAGAGAGAACAAGAGAGAGCTTGGGTGCACAATCTATGCTGAAATAAGTTTGGGAACTATTGGTATGAATATCAATCTGCTGTTTTTACTTCAGAACCCCTCAAGTATATTTTATTGTGATTCAGATTTTATATGGTGCAGGTTTATATGGGATTCTGACTCCAAATGCAGCATTGTTCATTTCCTGAAAGCTCTGGACATAATCCTTTAGATAGGATGTTCCTTCTTTTTTTTAATTAATAGAGTGGTGAATATGAGACAAGCTATGCTTTCCTGTAATGCAATCACCTCTGATTATCCATAACCTTTAAAGATGGGTGTGGCAGACAATAAAAATTTGAAGAGAAACAAGTAGCTTTGCTGTTCTGGCACAACAACGTTAAGGATCTAAAATAAAACATGAGATATCCCTGTCCTTGCAGCCCAACAACCCTGCTTCTCTCTGGGGATTACCTCAGTGGATATTGTGATAAAGTACACTTTTTGCTATTCCTCCCCACCGAGAGTAGTCTTATTACACTCCCCCAGATTCTAGGCTGGCTTTAATACCTTGGTTATTTATAGCAAAATGACATTCTCCAGTTCTGAGCCTAGCCTTTATAAAACCCTGGAAGTTTCCACCATTTCTCTCTGAGCCCTGAGACTCCGAGTAAGAATTCCAACTGCCCATGTTGCGAGGACCCCTTTGCCTTTGAGAGGTTATATGAAGGCGCTCAACTGGCAACTCCAGCTGAGCAACTAGCCAATGAGAGTGTCAATGGTGATCCCAGTCTACCTTCAGGTGACTTCGGTCCTTCTGCTGTCTGCCTACAACTCCTTCACTGGCTCCAAGTGAGCGCTGCCTGGCTGAAAACAGTCAAACCACAGAACCGTGAGGGATAATAACTTGTTGTTTTAAGTCACGTAGTTTCGGAGAGCCTTGTTGCATAGCAACAGATCACTGGAACAGCTACTTTTCCCCATTCTCATACCCTCACACTACTATGTAATTATAAATTAACCATGTCTTCTAAACTCTTGCATTTTTATTCAGATTTTTCAGGAGGTGTTATCTTTTTATAATCACATAGCTCAGAGAAAGGACTAGCAGTCATCTGTGAAACAGTTCTTTTAAATAAGGACTTCACAAAATCCAAACATGTGAGAGGCCCATCACCGATTATAATAAAGAGCTGCAAAGCTATGCAAACTATGACATAGAAAGGGCTACTGTTATTGTATTTCTGGTCTCACATACATAGATCATAGTTGCCCTCAATCATGTCAATTTAAAAAAAAAAAAAGGGCTTAGTGAGGGTATTATGCTAAGTGATATAAGCCAGGCAGAAAAGACAAATACCATACCATTTAACTTAATTGTGGAATCTAAAAAAACAACAAAACAAAATGAATTAAATAGCAGTGGATTCACAGACACTGAGAAGTGACTGGTGGTTAACATGGGGGAGGGGAAGAGTGAGGGGAATAAGGAAGCACAAAAATTCTCAATCATAGTGTAAATTGGTCACAGGGATGGTAGAACAGCATGGAGAATATAGCCAGTGATTCTGTAATATCTTCCTATATTGACAGATAGTAACTGCACTAGTTGGAGTGAGAATTTCATAACATGTGTAACTGTTGAACCACTGTGTTGTATACTTGATACCAATATAAGAATGTATATCAAGTATACTTCAATAAAAAAATAATTTCAGAATGTGAAAAAAATTTAAACATGCAATATAGGGATTGTTGTATTGGTATAAAATATTAGAATGCATTTAAAAATTTAGGAAAATTTCTAATTCAAAATTATTTATCAGGATTTTTAATAAGCAGATACATAAATGTCAGTATAAATCTTAAAATTTGCAGAATAATATCCATGGATTGAAGTTTGATCTTTAAAACTTAGTAAAGGTAATAGGTATTATCTATATGCTAAATCACTGAGGAACAATCTATTTCAGGTATAAATTTTCTAATTAAGCATCATTATTGGGTGAAACAGTAAACTTTTTCCTTATGTTTTATAAAGTAGAGGCATTCGTTACATAGGTTTCATAAAATACTTATGTGGTCTTTGGATGTACATTATAATTTAATCCCTAAAAATCTGTTCTTATGTGTACATGCATATTATCTGGGTAGAAGGTCCATGCCTTTCTTCAGACTTTCAGAAGAAAGGATAAACCTGGGTGATTTTCAAGTTATAACTACGGCTTAATTAAAAGAGACTCACTCTAAAGCAAAAGTGGCCCAAAAGAAAACAAGAGGAAAACAGAATATATTGGAATAGGTTACAGAGCAGCTTAATTCATGTCTAAGCCATGTCTCTCAACTTTATAGAAGCCTCTCCTGCAGCACTGGCCTTACCACCCTGATTTATGGCTCTACCATAATTTGACTTCTCACCATTCTGGTAGCCCGCAGTGTTACCTGTCTAGCTCTGGATTGTCTGATAGATGAGACTCAGGAGGGAAAGTTCCATATTTTCTATAAACTGTAATGTCAATAAATTGAAAGATAAAGTTAATTCAGTCAAAATGTCATGAATATATATGTGACATAGAATGGCTTACATGGTACAGTCAGTCAGAAATGGCTAAGACGTATGATGCATATGTTGGGGGTTTGGAATAAAAGGGATACTTTTATTCTCACTTTTTCTCCAGAGATTCTAATGAACAAGTAATAACTAACCACAAGCCATCACTACTTTTACTCTATACATGCTAAAGGACTCTTCAGTGACCCAGAATACCAGCCTGAGACAGATAAAATATGACAATCGGGGAAGGACAATTAAGCCCAGACATATCTGGGTGCTGCCAGGTGAGAGGAAAACAGACCTGAGGCATTATTTGCCTTGAGCACTCTAACTGACCCAGGGGAGGGGGCTGACTTTGTTAAGATACAAAATTCTACAGAAAATTCTATAACACTCACCCTCTAGTCTATTATGAATGTAGATTTAGACAAGGAAAGAGGGAATGTGTTTTCTGATTTATTCAGTTCATTTACTCTAAATCCAGGAATACCAATATGAGGACACTCTAGAGCCTCTTTCATGGAAGATAAATAAAGAATACTGTGTTATTTTCATAAGACAGATTAAAATATTAAAAGTCAAGAGAATGAAAAGATATAGCAAAGACTATAAGAAAATATTTGCAGAATGAACATCTGATAAAGGACTATTGTTCAAAATATACAAATAATTCTTAAAATCAACATTAAGAAACAGACACCTCAGCAAAGAAGATATATACATGTCAAATAAACATATGAGAAGATGATACACACCATTTGTCATCCGGAAATGCAAATGAAAACAATCTTACACACTTTTTAAATGACCAAAATCCAGAACACTTGACAATTCCAAATGACGGTTAGGATGTGGTGCAGCAGGAATTCATTTCTGGTGGGAATGTAGTGAAAAATGGTGCACCCACTTTAGAAGATAACTTGGCAATTTGTTACAAAATTAAACATACTTTTACCATAAGATCCAACAATCATGCTTCTTGGTACTTACCCAAAGAAGTTGACATTTTATGTCCACCACCAAAAGTGTGCACACAGATATTTATAACATCTTTATTCATAATTATCAAAACTCAGAAGCAAATAAGGTGCCCTTCTGTAGGTGAATGGATTAATCAACAGTGGTACATTCAGATAATGGAATATTATTCAGCACCAAAGAGGAAATGATCCATCAACCCACGAGAAGACATGGAGATACCTTAAATGCATATTACAAAGTGAAAAAAGCCAATCTTAAAAAACTATATACTCTATGATTCCAACTTTATGACATTCTGGAAAAGGCAAAACTATGGAGATAGTAAAAAGATTAGTGGTTACCAGAGTGTGGGGGCGAGGGAGGTTGGATAAGCAGAGCACAAAGGATTTTTAGGGCACTCTGTACAATAACATAATGATGGATACATATCATTACACACTTGTCCATACCCATAGAATGCACACCACCAAGAGTGAACTATAATATAAACAATGGACTTCGGGTGATTATAATGTGTCACTGTACGTTCATCAATTGTAACAAATGTACTGTTCTGATGGGAGATGTCATAATGGGGGAGGTTCTGCATGTGTGGGGCCAGGACGTATATAGGAACTCTCTGAACCTTCCCCTCGGTTTTGCTGTGAACCTAAAACTTCTCTAAAAAATAGCCTTTAAAAAACATACCTTGTGTATATAGTTTTTATTTGTCAATTATACCTAAATAAACCTGGAAAAAATCATCCTAAAGAACAACACTCATTTTTACACTAAAATGTGTCAAAAAATGATTATACACGTTATTACTGAGAGCACTATTTCTGAAAAGATGAATGTGCATTTGTTTGGAAATTTACAGACAGTATTATGTACACATTTAGCAGGCAACAAATACTTCCTTTTACTCCATATTAATCCTAGGAGTGTGTATGTGTGTGTCTGTACTGACATATATATTCAACTATATTTAACTTATCCAAAAAGAATGTGAACACATTAAGTAATTAATGCTTGTCAGTTACTTTGAGTGAATACCATTTTAGTCAAATGCTATATCTGTGATAAGTAATAATAATAATAAAGATAATGGGCTGTCCAATTATGTAGGTTATTTGGTAGCAGTTTTAAAGCATACCATATGTTTGCCCAGAATGTAGATATTTAATTTTTATCTTAAAAAGGAAGACAAGCCTTCATCAATTTAAAAGAAAACATTTTAGATGCAAGAGACATCCTGATTTATATAATGATTCTAAAATTGTCTAATACCTACAGCACAGTCATCAAGTTTCAGTCAATATGCTAAAGAGCAAATGAAGAGTCAACTTCCTTATATTCTTCCTTCAGTCTCTCAGGATTGAAAAACCTTCCACTTCGCTTCCACCCAAGGAAACCGTATTATTTCCCAGGTCACATGGCTCTTCACAACTACTCCCAGGTCCTATGCCAGGCTGCTAAAACTGTAGGAAATTTCTTGATTATAAAATTCATTTTACTTCACTAATAATTCAGAATGGTTCTGAAATATGACAGGAGAAAGGAGTTAAAGCAGCAGATGAGTAGCCCATTTGCTTCCCTGTGAGACATGGAGGTGATGCTGGGAGGGGTCAAGGCAGATGACATGATTTTCATATCAACTGGACTTTCTCAAGTAAGGAAACTAATGAGATTTTCTAGGAGAAATATTCGTAGTCTTTAAGATGCCCTTAGAAAAACAGCTTTGGCTAAGGATTGCCTAGAATAAATGAAACCCTGGGTCAATGATCCAAGGCTCCCTGGAGAATGTCTAAGCTCTACAACTCTAGGCTAGAAAGTAATAGAGCTGCAGGCTCCCTACAGTACACAGACCTCAACTACTCTGGGTCAAAAAGACATGTCCAGTGTGGGAAAGCAGGACCTGGTAAACTGTTCTTGATAGTACGGACCTCTCTCTGCTTCATGTGAGCTTGTTAACTGCCTGTCATCTTGACACCATTGAATAAAGTCTGATACTGAGTCAGGTCCCTGACTTGGAAATTCCAGTATGCTTGTTTTTATTTTCTTTCTGAATTTTCTACTACAAAAGCTCATATAGCCAAAGTTTCTATAAACATTTGTTTTTCCTATTTTTAATAATATATGTAACAATATTATGTTCATATGTTTCTGCCACTGTCTTTTTAAAAATTTTGTAAAATGGTTTTATAAACTCTATAGAATATATAATTGAGGCTAACATGTCTTTCTCCAAAAATCCTGAAAGGGGATTAAAGATGGTGGAATAGGAAGGCAAGGCAGAAAACTCCTTCCAAAAACACATAAGAGAAGAAACTACAGAAACTACAACTAAACCTCAAAATGACCTGAAGCCTGCAGGACAGACCACCTACATCTGATGAAGAAAAGAAGACCACACAGAAAAGGGTAAAGTGGCAAAGCTGAGAGTGAGCAGGACTCAATGCCTCCCTCCACCCCAGCCTACAGGAAGGAGAAAGAGGAACATTGCAGGGAGGGAGTAGGATCCCAAGAGTGCTACACACCTGGCCGTGGAGATCTTCCCCAGGATAATGGACCCACGTCACATTGGGTTTTGGTGAGTAGCAGGGCTGGGCACAAGGGACAGGTGGGACACTCTGGGAGGATGAGACTCTAGACAGTGTGGAGGGCAGGCATGCTCCACCAGTTCTGAGACCCAAAGCAGAGGCAGCAGCTTGAAAGACTTGCTAGAAGTAGGAGGGGTGCCAGAGGGGCAAGGGTTGGATGGGACTCTATCCTCAGGAGAATGGGCAGGTAGACCATACCTCCCCAGCCATCCCTCAGCCCAACAGATCTCTTGGGAGCCCTAGATGCTCCATCTCCCTTGCTGACAATGCAACCCTGAGGCTCCTCCCTGAATGTGCTGCTGTGAGCCAACCTACCTGGCCCAGAGGCAGCATCAGACTTTGCTGCCTGGCAGGCAGAGGGAGATGCCCAAGCTTCCTTGGCTCCATTTCATCCCAAATGGGGAGGTGCATACAGGAGCCCCAAGAGCTCCTTCTTCCCTGTGGGTGTCCAAACTCGGTGCTGCACATTTGACCATCAGTCCACCCAAGCAATTAACCCTGCAGCCCCACCATTGCTGCAGGCCAGGCAGACTGAAAGCCTGCCCACAGCAAGCTCAACAGAGATTCCTGAGCTGATCACAAAGGAAAGCCAAAGAAAACTGCCCACCCAGACAAAGACCACTACAGAAGTCAGCAGAAAGGTGGCTTTTCCCACAGCCCACCAACAGCTGGAGCCTCCGCAAAATAGAACGAGGCACAGAGAGTAAAGAGTCTTGAGCTTCTGGGCACCTTAGCAAACCTTATTCATAAAGCTATCGCTTTAAAGGCCAGAAGGCATAACAGAGACATATAATACAAAGCAAGAAACACAGAATCCCTGACAAAATAAGCAGGCAAAGGAATTTGATCCAAACAAAACTTCAAGACAGAACCCAAGAAAGAGAGCTAAATGAAACAGAGATTCCCAATTTTCTTCATAAAGATTTCAAATGAAAGTCGTAAACATGTTCACAGATTTACAGAAAAGTATTCAATATCTCAAGGAGGACTTCAACATAAAGATAGAAAACCTGAAAAAGAGTCACTCAGAAATAAATAAGGAAAATGTACTGAACAATACATTAGATCATATAGACCTAACAGATATCTACAGAATACTCCACCCAAAAGCAGAAGAATTCACATTTTTCTCAAGTGTACATGGAATATTCTACAGACTAGATCACATACTAGGCCACAAGAAGAGCCTCAATAAATTCAAAAAGATTGAAATTGTATCAAGCAGATTCTCAGACCACAATGGTGTGAAACTAGAAATAAATTACACAAAGAAAACAAAGAGATCTATACATACATGGAGGTTAAACAACATGCTTCTAAATAATCAATGGATCAATGAACAAATTAAAACACAGAAAACAAGCAATACATGGTAACAAATGAAAAGAAAAACACAACAGCCCAAAGTCTGTGGGAGGTGGCAAAGGCAGTTCTAATAGGAAAGTACTTAGCAATACAGGCTTACATCAAGAAACAAAAACAATACTAAATAAACAGTCTAAACTCAACATTAAAGAAACCTGAGGAAGAAGAATAAACGAAGTACAAAGTTAGTAGAAGTAGGGACATGATAAGGATCAGAGAAAAAATAAAATAGAGAAGAATAAAACCTCCTTCTTAAAGTTTTCCAAAAAGTACAAGAGGAGGGAATATTTACAAACTCATTCTATGAGGCCAGCATCACTCTAATACCAAAACCAAACAGACACTACAGAAAAAGAAAATTACAAACCAATATCCCTGATGAATATAGATGCAAAAATCCTCAACAAAATATTAGCAAATGGAATCCAAAAATACATCAAAAAGATCATCTATCATAGCCAAATGTGATTTATTCCAGGGATGTAAGGATGATACAGTATTTGAAAATCCATCAATATTATACACTGTATCAACAAGAAGAAGGACAAAAACCACATGATCATCTCCATAGATGCTGAAAAATCATTTGACAAAAATTCAACATCCATTCATGATAAAAACTCTCAACAAAATGGATATAGAGGGTAAGTTCCTCAACATAATAAAGGCCATATATGACAATCCCACAGACAACATCATATTTAACAGTGAAAAGCTGGAAGCTTCTCCTCTGAGATCTGGAACAAGGATTTCCACTCTCACCACTTTTATTCAGTATAGTACTAGAGGTGCTAGTCATGGCAATCATACAACTCAAAGAGATAAAGAGCATCCAAATTGGTAAGGAAGAAGTAAAATGGTCACTATTTGCACATGACACGATATTATACATAGAAAACCCCAAAGAATCCACTAAAACCTGCTAGAACTAATAACTGAATTCAGCAAAGTTGCGGGATACAAAATCAATGCAGAAAAATCTGTTGCATTCCTATACACTAACAACAAACTAGCAGAAAGAGAAATCATGGAAACAACTCCATTTACAATTTCATCAAAAAATAAAATACCTAGGAATAAACCTAAACAAGGAGGTGAAAGACCAATACTCTGCAAACTACAAGATACTCTTGAGAGAAATTAAAGAAGACACTAATTAATGGAAGTCTATCCCATGCTTATGGGTAGGAAGAATTAATATTGTCAAAATGCCCATTCTGCCCAAAGCAATCTACAGATTCAATGCAATCCCTATCAAAATTCCAACAGCATTCTTCAATTAACTAAAACATATAGTTTTAAAATTCATATGGAACCACAAAAAACTCTGAATAGCCAAAGCAGTCCTGAAAAAGAAGAACAAAGCTGGGTGGATTATGCTCCCCAACTTCAAGCTCTACTACAAAGCCACGGTAATCAAAACAATTTGGTACTGGCACAAGAAAAGACCCATAGATCAATGGAACAGAATAGAGATCCCAGATATAAACCCACACATATGTGGTCAATTAATATATGATAAAGGAGCCATCAGTATACAATATGGAAAATACAACTTCGTCAACAACTGGTGTTGGGAAAACTGGATGGCTACATGTAAGAGAATAAAACTGGATTACTGTGTAACTCCATACACAAAGTAAACTCAAAATGTATCAAAGACCTTAATGTAAGTCATGAAACCATAAAACTATATGGAAACATAGGCAAAAATCTTTCGAATACAAGCATGAGAAATTTTTTCCTGGACTTATCTCCTTGGGCAAGGGAAACAAAATAAAAAATGAACAAGTGGAACTATATCAAAATAAAAAGCTTCTCTACACCAAAGGACACTATGAGCAGAACAAAAAGACACCCTATAGTATGGAAGAATATATTCATGAATTACTGACCTGATAAGGGGTTAACATAAAAAACATGTAAAGAACCCATATGCTTCAATACCCAAAAAAACAGATAACTTGATTAGAAAATGGGCAGAGGACCTGAACAGACACATCTCCACAGAAGAAATACAAATAGCCAACAGGCACATGAAAAGATGCTCCATATCACTAATCATCAGGGAAATTAAAACCACAATGAAATATCACCTCACATCAGTTAGAATTGCCACTATCTAAAAGACAAGAAACAACAAATACTGGTGAGGATGTGGAGAAAAGGGAACTCTCCTGCACTTTTGGTAGGAATAAAAATTGGTGCAACTTCTGTGGAAAGCAGTACAGAGGTTCTTCAAGAAACTAAAAATAGAAATGCTATTTGACCCAGTAATCCCACTTCTAGGAATTTACCTGAAGAAAACAAAATTTCCAATTTGAAAATATATATGCACCCCTCCGTTTATCACCACACTATTTGCAATAGCCAAGATATGGAAGCAACCTAAGTGTCCATCAATAGAGGAGTGGATAAAGAAGATGTGGTACACATACACAATGGATTATTCAGCCATAAAAAGAAAAGAAATCCTGCCATTTGCAACAACGTGGATGGATCTAAAGGGTATTATGCTCAGTGAAACAATCCAGGTGGAGAAAGACAAATACCATATGATTTCACTTATTTGTGGAATATGAAAGCAAAGCAAAACAGAAGGAACAAAACAGTATTCAACTGAGAAGTCACTTGTGGTTACCAAGGGGAAGGGGAGGGAAAGGGGTGGGAGTGGAGGGCGAGGGGGATAAATGTGCACAATAATTCACAACCACAATATAAGTTGATCATGGGGACTGTTGAACCACTGTGATATACATTCGAAACCAAGATAAGATTGTATATTAATGATATTTTAATAAAAAATAATAATAATGAAAAAACATCCCAGCTCTACACCTGCTGCAGCACCTCTGTGAGCCTCAGCTTTTCCGCCAGCAGAATGTGCATGAAAACGGTGCCTTCCACAGACGGCGATGAGATGATGTACGCAAAGACCCACATAATGCAGAACTCATACTACATGCTGAATAAATGTTACCTAAAATAAATAAATAAATAAAATAACAATCCCTTCCATTCTGGTAGAGAACCAAGGATTAAAACCCTGAGCCAGATGGATGTTCAGTAAGCATTGTTTGGGTCATTCATGACACAAGCAAAACTAACGGGTATTTCGACGCTGTCCTCGATGCCCTGACTCCTGAATAATAGTCACCGATTCTAGTTTCTCCTGTTTTCATTACAAGCTTCTCACTCCATGAATCACAGCCTTGATTATCTGAATTCCCATCTTAAAATACTGAGACTTATGATTACAGCTACAAGGTCCTTAATACCATTATCTCAGTTGTCCAAAACAGAGGATGTTATAAACCCATTCATATAACTTAACTCTATGGTACAAAACTATTTGGTGCACTAAAAATCTATACTACAGTCAAGGCTGATTTCCAATTTTCCTGTCCACGTGGCTCCATACTGTCAGATTGTCATTCCTGATGCCAGTGTTTAGTTGTAAAGGTTGTGCACTGCACAAAGTTACCATATTTAAAGAGAATGCTATATACTTCTTAAATGGTAGTTATCTTATTCTAAAACCTTAGTGGTTATGTATGATAATTTTCTAAAAGATACAATTAAAATTCTTAAAGAAGTATTACTTTTTTCTCTATAGTACCCAGGAGCTGCTGTCAGCTTGCATATCAAGTCCCCAGACCTTTCAGCTCAAGGACCTACTGCTATCTGGACCTCTACTCTATCTCTTGGATCTGATTACTGAACAGTAGTTCCACATGGGCTCAGCTCAACTTTTCAAACCACATTATTTATGTTCTATATCCCTATGTAGAGCCATTGCTGATTAAATCATCTTTTAACTAAAGGAATCTACTTACTGCTTAGAAGGGATTCCAGACAGGGATTTCTTCCAGAGAGGGAGATGTAGTTGGAAACAATTATTCAAAAGACACCACAGATTTCATGATGTGATACTATGTTTCCATTCTGTCTGTAATAGCTTTTATTCCCTGATTAACGTCAGCAAAGCTAACCCCTCTCTCCAGACTTCTATCACTCTGTGATCACAGTGTCAGAATATAGGACAACTGCTGCCTCCCAATGTATATTTCAACCCCTTGAAAAAGAGTGACTCTGGTCCAAACAGTTCATATTGCTATACCCCAATTGGAAATGTCAAACTGTCTTAATTAACAATCCCATAAGAATCATATGAAATAGAAGAAATGCTTTTTCTGAAAAGAAATTGTGGAGTCTAAAAGAAAAAAATAGCAAACAGGGGTTGCCTTCTATAGGTCCCTCCGTTGACTTCCTGGCAGCCTAAAACACCCTTCCCTGACATTTGCCCAATTTCAAAGGTTCCCAGCCTAATAAAAGGCAAGTACCCCATTCGCTTAAAAAAAAAATTATTTTTTCCTTCAGAGGGTGACTGACTGAAGTCTTAGTCAGTGCATTGTTCTCCAAATCCCGTTTTCCTAGGTGGTGTGTAGTCTTTTCAGTCAAGCCCAGATGTGAACTCAAAGGCTAGCAGTCCATATCTAAATGATATAGTTAACCTCCACAACGCACTAGGCATACATTGATGGAAATAAAACAAGGTGACCATCAAAAAAAAAGACCAATTTAGAAAGGAAAAAAAAGAGAGAGAATCAACATACAAGGCATCTTTCATAGTTCTGGGACATGGATTGTGAGGACTCCCTGACGAGGTGTTGAAATGAGTTCCTTGGTCAACCAATTTCAATGCCCCTGATTCCCTTCACTAGAAAATTCACCCTTCTACTGCCCTTCCTAGTCACATGAGGAAGGAAAATTAGACAGGTATTCTGTCTTAGCATCCTATTCCTGTGGGGTTGGTTTCAAACCTTAGGATTAAAACATCATATAAATATTTTCTCAGCTAGCTTGGGGTTTTCCTGGTTAGAAAATATCTCTTAAAACTATAGTTGGATGCTGGCAAGTTTGCTTTCTCTCTACTCAACAATCAAGAAATCAAATCTAGAGATACTAAGTCAGAGATGACTAATCTGGATTCAGCAGACCTGTCTTTTAGCAATGCAATTTGGTGCTCTAACCACAACTTTGGTTTTTATACATTTTTAGCCTTCCTTAAGGTCTCTGCCTCCAAATAATGGCTAAAATGCGAACTAAATGTATTCTATCCTATGTCACAAAGCTAAACCCTACTGGGTGACTCTACATGAGTGGTAATCATTTTTGTTAAAAAGAAAATGTAGTATAGGAAGCTTTCACACAGGACTAGGGGATCTAGTTTCCTCCATTTCCCATTGGCATCCCTGAATATAAGTGTTCCCTGCTCCCCACCTTGTCAGGGGCAGAGAATCCAGCTAATGCAATCTCCCTGCATGATTATCATGATTATCAATGCATGCTTATCTGATTCTCAGTCATCATAGATTAATGGCCATTGCAAAATGTGCCATCCTTTTACTTTTCTTTTAGTCAGGCCAGTCAAAAATCAAAGTTTAGACCTTTCCCCCCAGTACTTTATTATAGGCTGGAAGCATTAGAGAACATGTCCCCACTTCCTAACATTATTCAACCAAGAGTCTATATCCAGATATAAAATATGTATCAGTGTAATTATTTGCTTTCCTCCTCATGAAAAAGATTGTTAGCTTCCCAGTTTGGCATAAAGGTGCCTCCCCTGCCTTCAGCCCTTCCTTGACTCAACTGATTCCACATTTTGGGGTCTTTCAATTGCAAATATTCCCTCCACTACCATTTTTTCTGTTTTTCAACACACTTTATTTGCAAGCGTCGAAAAACCAACTCAACTAGTTTTAACAAATATAGTAGGTTTTTTAATTCATATAACTGGAAAGATAAAAGGATCTGGCTTCAGGCCCAAGTGATCACATTAATCAGGGACCTGCCCATCTCCATCTTGCTCTGCTCTCGTTTGCATTTTCATTCTTTCCCTACAGCTTAATGCTGTTTTCCTCTGTGTTTGCTTGATATTCAGTCAGGCTCTCTTGTTGATGAATAGTGAAAACTTTACATTGTATTTGGGTTTACAGATTGCCAGAAGCATGTTTTTAACAAACCACTGCAGCAGGAAGAGATGGCTGAAACTGATTATCAAAACCACTGAGCCTTTTATACGGGGCTGGGAACAACACACCCACAGTGAGAGAGAAAGGAAGAAAATAAAAATAACCTGTGGGGTCCTTTTACATCTTATGTGATTGACAATCAAAGCTTTTGATGAATTGTCAAAATTCTCACATTATTCTTATTTTATGACAAGGCTTCAAAATATGTTAAAACTTACTCTAATTGTAATAGACAGGATTTTCTTCTCTAGATTTTCAGAGTATTTAGACAGAAACATCATCAACAAAAACAAGCACCATGGAAGAAAAAGTATAAGAAAAAGTAAGACTATGAAATAAATTACCAGTCATATTAAAAATCTACACTGTCATAAACAAATTCAGCACATTAGAATGATTGTCTTTTGTACACATATCTATATATGGAAGACTCGGCTTTATAAAGAGGAAGATAACCCCTATCTCTGGAAGAGAAGAAAATGGGCAAGAATGAAGACTTTTAAAGAAATAAAAAATCATCTGAGGTATGCATTTCAATACCTGCGTACCTGAGGAAATGGCAACATGTTTCCAATAGCTGCTAGAGGAAACTAACGCTGGAAGATGAATGAGTGATATAAGTGCTTAGCACCACTGAAGAAATCAGTTAGGATAAAAAAAACATATTTGGAGGGCACTCGGCAATTAACAATAATCACAGTTTAGAGCCTCTCAGGAAATACAATACAGAAAAAAAATGAATCAGTATATTAATGAGTTCTTTTTTCATAACAAATTTTGCCAAGCTGAAACAAGAACTAAAAATGTACACAGTGGGATTTACCCAGGATTGAAGACTGACAACATTTTAAAGGAAAAGTAAGAGTAAAATTGTTTGTGAGAATTGATGAGACATGAGTTATGTTAGGAAGGAATGCTTCTCTTCCAGTCCTAATGCCTTCTTCCATATATACAGATAGATTTTCCTGAGCAAAACATTCCTAGCTTTCCTCTGTTCAACTGCTCCTCTTTAGAAAGAAAAGAAAATTACTATGATTCTCCTCCAGCCTCTTTCTCTCTCTCTTTTTTTGGGAATATGTGACAACCTGCCTGTAGGGAAGGCATGCTTGCTTGCTTTCTGCCTTGCTGTTCCACGCTGTGAGACTTACTAAGACACAAAAAGCGGAGGGAGGAAGGAAGGAGGAGTTTCCGAAGTCTGTAAGAACAATAGTTCCAGTTCAGGAAAACGGTAAGGTTTGGTTCATCGGTAATGGAAGTAAGATGGACATTTGAGGAGCAAAATAACGGGAAGGCATCTGGCAGGGGTTTGATCAAGAGGCTTGAAGTGTCAGAGACCCTGTATTAACTCATGTCATATGGGAAGTTTGCAAAGGCCTGTATTTCTGCAACGTGGCTGTATTTTTATGGTATGAATTAAACAGCTGAGCCTTAGTCGACTATCTAGACCACATGGAAAATAACATTTTCCCAGGAATAATAGTCCTCGTATGTATCTACCCCATCCTAGAGATAAATATAAGTATGAGTCTTAGAAATCACTTGCAGTCCTCAGTAGTGTCATCTGAGTTAAGCATGATGACAGGTTTCAGGAAAGACACAGGCTTTACACATAGAGCTGATATGGTCTGACCTTGATCTTCATAGGGACAATGCAATATTTTGATTTATAATAAGAAATATGTATTTGGTCTCCATCTGTTTATGGCACAGAACTTCTAAAACCCTAGAATTTCCCAAGCGATGGGAGTTATAAAGGTGTCTTTCATTGTGTTAATGAGACGGCATAACCATGCCTATGTAATGGAGCCTCCATAAAAATCCAAAAGTGATCAAGGGGGCAGGATAGGCGTGGCAGAGTGAACAGATCCTGAGCTCACTTCCTCCCACTGACACATCAAACTACAAATGTGCATATAGAAGAAATATCTCTGAGAATGAACTAAAGATGAGTGGAACAGATCATATACCACTAAGGGTATAAAGAAACCACATCGAAATGAGTAGGAAGGGAAAAGTGTTGTCAAGACCTTCACCCCAGCACAGTGACCCACAGATAGGAGGGATATCACAACTGTAGAGGCCCTCCCACAGGAACAAGGGGTCCAAACCTCATATCAGACTCCAGAGAACCAGGGACTGGCACCAGAAAGACGAGCATCCTTAATGTCTGGCTTTGAAAACCAAGGCGGCTTATGTCCAGGAGATCCCGAGAATGATAGGAAACTAAGACTCCACTCTTAAAGAGTATGTGCACAATCTCACTTGCCCCGAACCCCAGAACAGAGGCAGAGTTTAAAAAGCATCTGGGTTACACATGAAAGAGATCCATTGACTATTTTAGGGTATGTGCTAGAGGGTAAGGACCTGTTGGAACATTCTCTGAGTATGGATATACTGTCAGGTACCATTTTTTCCCCACATCCCTTTTTTCTAGCTAGCCCAACCTTGGTGAATGCCATTTCAGACACTTTTTGTCTCCTGTGCTAGCACTAATCACCCTGCCCTAGTGTTTCCCTGAAGATTTCCCTGCTCAACCTGCTTGCCAAACCCAGAGCCCCCCCAGTGTGGTCTCCTGCCCCACTGCTTCTTGCAGGTGCTCTTGGCTGGCACTGGACACCCCCAAGGGCCCCTACCCCAGGGGGGCCAACTTCATACACCAGCACACCTGTAGCAGTCATGGCCAAAACTCACAGATAGTTGCACCAGGAATAGCCCTACACACCAGTGAACTCACTCCAGTAATGACGCAGCCACAACAGGAAGGTGCATAAAGCCCATGTAAGGGTCACTTCTTGACACCTGGCTAAGAAGATCAAGGAGATTTACACTACTGGGTCCCAAAGGATACCTTCTACCTAAGGCCATTCCTTTAAAATCAAGAGATGTAACTTATATACCTAACACATAGAAAAAAACAGAGAGTAAGCCACAGTAAGTGCAGAGAAGAATGTTCCACATGAAAGAATAAGATAAAACTGCAAGAAAATGAAACAGATAAGCAATCTAACAGATAAAAAATTCAGAGTAATGGTCACAGGAATGCTCAGGAAGAATGGATGGACGCACTGAGAACTTCAACAAAGAGATAGAAAATACATAAAAGAACCAATCAGAACTGAAGAACACAATAACTGAAATGAAAAATTTACTAGAGGGAGTCAACAGCAGATTATCTGATTGAGAAAAATGGATCCGTAATCTGGAAGACAGAGTAGTAGAAATCATCCAATCAGAACAGAAAAAGCAAAAAGAATTTTTAAAATGAGGGTAGGTTAAGGAGATTCTAGAACATCAGGTGTGCTAACATTTTCTGTATAGTGGTCCCAGAAGGAGAAGAGAGAAAGAAAAGGACAGAAAATATATTTCAAGAAATAATGGATGAACATTCCCCTAACCTAGTGAAAGAAATAGATATCCAAGTCCAGGAAGCACAGAAGGCCCCAAATAAGATGGCCCCAAAGAAACCCACGCATCATGGCCAATGTCAACAGGTAAAGGTAAACAGAGAATCTTAAAAGCAACAAGAGAAAAACAACTGGCTACATACAAGAGAAACTCATAAAATTATCAGCTTATTTTTCAGCAGAAATTTTGCAAGCTAGAAAGGAGTGTCACAATATATTCAAAGTGCTGGAAAGAAAAGAAAATTATAACCAAGAATACTCTATCCATCAATGTTATGACTCGGAATTAAAGGAAAATTAAGGAGTTTCCCAGAAAAATAAAAATTAAAGCAGTTTGTCAGCACCAAACTGGCCTTTATAAGAAATGCTAAAGGGTCTTCTTTTAAGAGAAAAGAAAAACCCACAACTAAAAATAAGAAAATTATGAAGGAAAAAAATTTCATTGGTAAAGGTAAACATAGTAAAGGTAGTAGATCAATCACCTACATAGCTAGTATGAAAGTAAGACAAAATAGCAGAATTATTCAGATATTCAATAAATAGTCAAGATATAAAATATAACATTGAAAAAAATAAAAAATTGGGTGGGAGAATAAAAGTGTAGTGCTTTGAATGTGATTGAATTTAAGTAGCTATCAACTTAAAATAGACTGCTATACACATATATACAGAATATTATGTACAAACATCTTGGTTACCACAAACCTGTACCAAATACCTGTAGTAGATATACACAAAAAATAAAAAGAAAGGAATATAAGGAAAGTGACTAAATCACAAGAGAAGAGAGCAAGATAAGAAAGGAACAGAGAAGAAATATAAAAATAATCAAGAATATGGCAACAAGTACATGCCTAGCAATAATTAGTTTAAATGGAAGTGGACTAAATGCTACAAACAAAAGACTTGAGGTGGCTGAATGGATAAAAATCATGACCCAAGCATATATGGTCAATTAATATACAAAAAGGAGCCTTGGATATACAATGGGGAGATGACCGCCTCTTCAGCAGCTGGTGTTGGCAAAACTGGACAGGTACATGTAAGAGAATGAAACTGGATTACCGTCTAACCCCATACACAAAAGTAAACTCAAAATGGATCAAAGACCTAAATGTAAGTCATGAAACTATAAAACTCTTAGAAAAAAATATAGGCAAAAATCTCTTGGACATAAACATGAGCAACTTCTTCATGAACATATCTTCCAGGGCAAGGGAAACAAAAGCAAAAATGAACAAATGGGACTATATCAAACTAAAAAGCTTTGTACATCAAACAATACCATCAGTAAAACAAAAAGATGTCCTAGAGTATGGGAGAATATATTCATAAATAAATGACATACCTGATAAGGGGTTGACATCCAAATTATATAAAGAGCTCATGCACCTCAACAAACAAAAAGCAAATAAGTCAATTAAAAAATGGGCAGAGGAGCTGAACAGAAACTTCTCCAAAGAAGAAATTCAGATGGCCAACAGGCACATGAAAAGAGGCTCCACATCGCTAATCATCAGAGAAAAAAACCACAATGAGATATCACCTCACACCAGTGAGGATGGCCAACATCCAAAACACAAACAACAACAAATGTTGGTGGGGATGTGGAGAGAGGGGAACCCTCCTACACTGCGGTGGGAATGCAAATTAGTTCAACCATTGTGGAAAGCACTATGGAAGTTCCTCAAAATACTCAAAATAGAAATACCATTTGACCCAGGAATCCCACTCCTAGGAATTGACCCTAAGAATGCAGCAGCGCAGTTTGAAAAAGACATGTGCACCCCTATGTTTATCACAGCACTATTTACAATAGCCAAGAAATACCATTTGACCCAGGAATCCCACTCCTAGGAATTGACCCTAAGAATGCAGCAGCGCAGTTTGAAAAAGACATGTGCACCCCTATGTTTATCACAGCACTATTTACAATAGCCAAGAAATACCATTTGACCCAGGAATCCCACTCCTAGGAATTGACCCTAAGAATGCAGCAGCGCAGTTTGAAAAAGACATGTGCACCCCTATGTTTATCACAGCACTATTTACAATAGCCAAGAAATACCATTTGACCCAGGAATCCCACTCCTAGGAATTGACCCTAAGAATGCAGCAGCGCAGTTTGAAAAAGACATGTGCACCCCTATGTTTATCACAGCACTATTTACAATAGCCAAGAAATACCATTTGACCCAGGAATCCCACTCCTAGGAATTGACCCTAAGAATGCAGCAGCGCAGTTTGAAAAAGACATGTGCACCCCTATGTTTATCACAGCACTATTTACAATAGCCAAGAAATACCATTTGACCCAGGAATCCCACTCCTAGGAATTGACCCTAAGAATGCAGCAGCGCAGTTTGAAAAAGACATGTGCACCCCTATGTTTATCACAGCACTATTTACAATAGCCAAGAAATACCATTTGACCCAGGAATCCCACTCCTAGGAATTGACCCTAAGAATGCAGCAGCGCAGTTTGAAAAAGACATGTGCACCCCTATGTTTATCACAGCACTATTTACAATAGCCAAGAAATACCATTTGACCCAGGAATCCCACTCCTAGGAATTGACCCTAAGAATGCAGCAGCGCAGTTTGAAAAAGACATGTGCACCCCTATGTTTATCACAGCACTATTTACAATAGCCAAGAAATACCATTTGACCCAGGAATCCCACTCCTAGGAATTGACCCTAAGAATGCAGCAGCGCAGTTTGAAAAAGACATGTGCACCCCTATGTTTATCACAGCACTATTTACAATAGCCAAGAAATACCATTTGACCCAGGAATCCCACTCCTAGGAATTGACCCTAAGAATGCAGCAGCGCAGTTTGAAAAAGACATATGCACCCCTATGTTTATCACAGCACTATTTACAATAGCCAAGAAATGGAAGCAACCTAAGTGTCCATCAGTAGATGAATGGATAAAGAAGATGTGGTACATATACACAATGGAATATTATTCAGGCATAAGAAGAAAACAAATCCTACCATTTGCAACAACATGGATGGAGCTAGAGGGTATTATGCTCAGTGAAATAAGCCAGGGGTTGAAAGACAAGTATCAAATTATCTCACTCATCTGTGGAGTATAAGAACAAAGAAAAACTGAAGGAACAAAACAGCAGCAGACTCACAGAACCCAAGAAGGGACTAACAGTTACCAAAGGGAAAGGGACTGGGGAAGATGGGTGGGAGGGAAGGGATAAGGGGGAAAAAGGGCTATTACAATTAGCACACATAATGTAGTGGGGTAGGTGTGGGGTGAGGGGATACGGGGAAGGCAGTATAACACAGAGAAGACAAGTAGTGATTCTATAACATCTTACTACGCTGATGGACAGTGACTGCAATGGGGTATGTGGTGGGGACTTGATAATAGGCGGAATCTAGTAACCATAATGTTGCTCATGTAATTGTATATTAATAATAGCAAAATAAAAATAAATAAATAAGTCTTTCATTGACGCTTAAAAAAAAATCAAGACCCATATATACACTGCCTGCAAGAGACTAACTTCAGATCTCAAGATATACACAGACTGAAAGTGAAGGGATGGAAAGATATTCCATGCAGATGGAAATTAAAAGAAAGCTGGGGTAGCAATATTTTATCAAAGAGATTCTAAAATAAAAATTATAACATTATGCTTAGTGAAAAAGTTTAAATATAAGGGAAATTATGAGGTTTTGAATGGGTGGTAAAGAAATGTATCTAATGACAATATTAGCTACCACACTGAGTATCTAAGCTTTGCCAGAAGACAGCAGTAATTTTAATGTCACTGTCTGATATTATGACAGTCTATGTTTGTTCACCACCACCACACCAAATATGATCTATTTCTCAAAGCAGAATCAAACTTAACTGGGTTGTAGAAGATTTATGCTAAGTGATATCATCTTCTCTTGTTGGAATTTCTTGATATCTGACCTTACTGACTAACATTTGATGAAGCTGACACCTAAAAGATCTTAGTCCCTCCCTCTCTGCCTCCCTTAAGGACCACTGGATTTTTGCTATGGTGTCTTGCCTAGGGTTCTTCTAGGGTTTCAGCCCTGGAAAAGTTCACTATGTATTCAGTGGGACTGAGAAATGACAACAGAATGTTCTTGGGGTAAAAGGCTTTATACCTGGCTTTATGCTCATGGTGGTAGGTTGAGCACTAGGATCACGTCTGCATCTAGCCATCTTCAGGTCTATAACCCACCTCCATTTCTGCCTCCTCCAGAGGACTGAACAGAGCTCTTTATATAATGACTCAGTCAGTAATAGCTCATTGCCAACAGGTGTGGAAGCAGTAGCCTCGCAGTAGGCCAATTACATCATCAAGTAGGTTAGGATCAGGTGAGGATCCTGGCCATCGGAACTTCCATTTTCCACACATATTGTCATTGGTGAAATTAAGTACTAAGTTATAGGAATGCAATTTTGATTGGGAATTTTCTCTGGGGATTGGAAATCATTTTGCTTCCTAAATTATTTGGCTGGTCAGGGGGTGGGAAGATTGATAATCATGTATGTCCAACTCTCTGGAAATGAAACATATAAGATACCTAACATTTATCTATACTTTCTGAGGTCCTAAAAGAATTGTGGTTATTTCCATGGAAGACAGTCCATATGCAAAGTTGCTAAAGGAATACCCAACTTCACCAAGAATCTGTAACCCCTTTTGCTAACCCCTTTAGCTAACCACTACAAATAAGGCACTCAAAATATGTTGTTTCACTGGGCTCACAAAGGAAAAGTAATGTAACTTTTGAACTTTATATTTTGAGGACTATACACTTTAAAACAGTCAAGGAACAGAATTCTTAGGTTTGTATGTTTTCCAGGGATTTTGATAATGGGAGGTGATTTATATTAAAATTTGGGCATGTTCATGTTCACTTCTTATTGTTGGTGAATTTTAACATGGCCATTTTAGCTCTTTGCAGAATTTTGGTAGGCTGTATGTTTGGGCTTAACCACTGATGGGAAACAGAACAGGAGATAAACTTTTGGATTTGAATACTGGATTTCAATTATTGTACAGTTTGTATGCATTTCATATCTTTGGGGCAAAATTTAAACATGAACTAGTAGTCATAGGAGAATCTGCAAAGGAATAATAGGCATTGGGGAAGTGGCCTCATGAAGAAAACAACAGGATTCCTAAGAGGTGGATTAAGGGGAAAAAAAATCTAAGACTATTAAAGAAAAAGTGGGGGTAAGAACATGACAGAAGGAGAGGCCTATAGCTGTATTTTTTGTTTTTGTTTTTGCATTTAGGGACACAGGTTTGAAAGGGTGTTCAATTTAGGAGAGTTTTATCAGATTACAACCTGGAAAGAAATATAAGCAAAAAGGATGTCAGTATCTCACTTAGTGACTAGGGAACCATTTTCTCAACTGTTTCTCTTGAGACAAAACGGGTCAGCAATGTGTTAGTAAGGAAAACATCAAAAAATATATAGTTCCAAATACTTCTAGGAAATATCAAACTGAATAAAGATAATGAGTTTTTCATTTTTTTAACTTCAGGTTGGCTCAGATTCTTTAATATTACAAAATGAAATGTGAATCTCCAAAGAAAGTGCACAATATTGCATTATTATTTTCCTGAATATCCATTAATGTCACTTAGAATCTATGAGTATCCCATGTAACATGGTTTAGGAAATGTTATTGTGCTCAGATAGGAGGAGAAAGGGCCTGGGTATTGTATCACAAACACAGACTGATCTTAATATATGTTATAGACAATAAGGATATAAAAACCAGAAGGGGAAATTTTGCAGTTAATTCTTATGCAGCTATACTAATTGCTAAAGTATTCAATCACTTATTAAAGCTGATAAATATTCGAGTGGATTATTGTGATAGAGAGACCACTGCAGTGGGTTTTATAGTAGGGGAGACAGATCAGGCTGAATTTTGAATACAACAAGAAAAAGTGGAAATTATAGCCAAGGAGCAGGATGAAGGGGTTGGAGGATGGAAAATGAGTAAAAGGAAACATGTGGGTAAAGGTGAATTGTACCTTATCCCACCTAATGGGATTATTGCAGGAGGCAATCCAGGGTGATCAGACATCACCTAGGGGATGGTGGAAGATGGGGACCCGATCAGCTATCAAAGTGATCAGTTATAATGGAAGGTGGGGGATTCTGATTAAACTAACTGCAGAATTTTTTCCAGAACTTGGTTCTATAAGGAAAGACATAGGAGCCCAAGGTTGGGACTGGTCACAGAGAGAGCTCAGAAGAGCACGACCAACATTAGGCTGAGAGAATCTTTGTTATTACAAAAGCTAAGTGTGGCCTCATATAAAATACAAATGTGTCAGCTTTAGCAGCCTCTGATCTCACATGTTTAATCTTTAACAAGAACACTTACATTTTTACCACCTCCCAGTTTGTGCCTGTTCGTGCAGAATTTTCTCAGCCTTATGGCTTTTTCTCCCCAAATATTTCCCCTTAAAATGCTTCTCTCCAAGTAATGTCACATAGCTATCAACAGAACAAACAACCCAGGGAATGTGTGCTGTGTGTGGTTAGTGAACAGACTCCTCCAAGATACTGTTTCTGGGTTTCCAGGAACAACTGTTTTTAGGTCCGGGACCAGTAGATTGGGGAGAATGAACTCTTCTCTGATTGCTAATATATGTACCTATAATAAAATAGTTGTGGATCTCAAATTGTCAATAGCTGGCTCTCCCCATATCAACAACAACCTGTTGAAAAGACAAAGCTGGGTTTACTGGACTGCAGTAAAGGAGAGAAAGCCCTGGCAGTTATCAGCGATAGGAAGGTCAGAAATTATTAAGAACTGGGAATTTGATTTAAGGCAGTTCTTTCAAACAGGGGTCTTGATTAGGATTAGGTAAAACTCAAGATAAAACAGTTCAGGATTGGTGGACTCATTCAAAGCATCTTAGGGCTCAAAGTCACATTGCAATTTTAAATTAACCTGCCTTTTATCTTCTGGGACAATGTGGGGAACTACTCTGAATTTCTGCTGCGCCACAGCTTCCCGCCGAGTGTTCTCACTTAGGTCCACTGCTTACGTCAGAGACACCTGCGCATGCGCACAACTCTGTGCGTGATTGGAAATTTGAAGGTCGCCTTGTTAGCATAAGGCGCAACCAATCAGAAGAGACCACACCCTATATATTCTGTGTTCTGAGGCGCAATAAACGAGTTTCTGCTTTGACAGAGCTCCCTGTGTGTCTGATTGTCTCCGGGGACGGCGGAGGCTGCAGAACGGGCAGACAGTCAGCTCTTGCCCCCCTTTCTTCGTCTTGGCGGGGCGTGCCTCTCCCTCCTTTCCTTTCCTTCCACTGGCTCAGAGGGTCACAGAAAGAGCTAGTAGTCCTGACGGTGAGCAGGACCGGCTGGGGAGAGGCTAGAAACCCCGACAGGACAACATAATGAAAATAATTCTGCAGAAAAGTGGCCTTTGATGCTTTGATGTCTATTAATACTTTCCATTGAGGAATAGATGCATCTTTTAGGAAGTGACTATAATGAGCAATCAAACCATCTGTCTGGGTTGAAGGGTCCCTGAAAAGTAAAGTGATACTAATGTAGGCAGTGAAATGGTAAAGTCTCACTGTTACACACAGAAAGGCTGGGTTTCTGCTCTCAATTGTCCAGGTTAAGTGTGAAGATGGATAGTCTTGGTTCTCAAATTGTGAGCTTCTTCACTGTATTGTGCAGACCAACTAATTGTGCTGTTGACTAGAGAGATTTTTGTGCATCCCTCTTAGCTTCAGAAGCTATGCTGCATGGCAGCCATATTGGAACTTCTCCACCATGACAGGCTCAGCATCCTGGATTGGCAGCAGAAAGGCCAGCACCCAGGAGGCCCTAGTGATCCAGGCCAGCAGAAGCAACCTAAGAGAAACTGTTGTCTCAGGAAAGTGTGGAGCTAAAAGCACATGTAGAGTCTGACAGACCTAAATATAAATCTTTTCTACAAGTTTATTTTGTACATTTATGGTTTGAGTAAGTTATTTAACCTCTGTGAGGTTTCTGTTTCTATTCTGGTAACTGAGTGTCTCACCTGAAGGGGATTGCTGCTGGGCAAGTTAATTCTGGATTCAGTGAGACCGAAGATGGAATGTCAAGGGTAAAAGGGCTTATACCAAGCTTTATTATCACAGTGGCAGGGCAAATGCTGGAGTCACATCTGTCTCTGGGGCATTTGCAATCCGCCTCTGTTTCTGCCTCAGGGCAGAGAACTAGGTGTAGCTCTTTATATAGTAACACCGACCTTAATGGTTCATTGCCAACAGGTGTGTAAGCATTAGTTTACACAGTAGGCCAATTACATCATAAAATAGTTTAGGGTCAAGTGAGGATCCTGGCCATAGAAACTTCCATTTTCCCTACTCTCCAGCACTCCAGGATTCTCACCTTACAGCTACATGCACTCTATCTTCTGTGATGGTCCCTGTGTGAGAAAACTGAAGCACTGTAACCAGATTCCACACTTACAGATAACAACAAAAATAATAATAATAATAGTGTCCCCAGGCCTGAGGAGATTAATTGCCACCATGTGGTCTTTCCAGCTGTCTTCAAACCAGTCCCTGTTCATGATTTTCACTTTCCATGGGAGTGGATAAAGTAAAGGTTCCTATGACCAGGATTCTCTTCCTGGTTGACTAGCTCACTACACATGTGTGGGCAATATGTTGTTATTGACTCTCTATAAAGAACTCTGCCCAGTGCTCTGGGCGACATGGCTGTAGGAGAGCAGAGGACAGAGGACAGCAACACCGAGGACAGAGACTGAGACCGCTGTAAGGGCAGAGGGACCTGGAGTCAGAGACTGGCTTGCTGCATACAGACTTGCTCTGAGTGGATGGGATTCTAGTGCTTGACCTGCTACCATGGGAATAAAGTTGGATATAAACACTTTCACCCTTAGAATATTCCACTGTCATTTTTTTTTTTTGGTCCCACTGAATCCATAAGGAACTTGTGTGGGTCTGAAACACATTGGCAAAACATGGTACTGGTAGGGAGCTCTGTGCACACCCAGTGCACAGCGTTTTTGCTTGGGCATGTGCCCAATCTACAAAGACATTAGAGGAGATTAACCTTCAGGGTGATAAGACACATGTTTTAATGACACTAATAGAGGCAAATTTTGTCCATCAGGTAGGCTGCCTGTAAGAGAGTGGTCCTTTGATAGGACCATGGCAAGAAGAGGTTCCATCCAGGTCTAGCATACTATACCTTTGCCTTTCTCCCTGTGGGGGTTACTGAGGCGTCTGTGCATAGCGCTCCTGAAAGCGCATGCACTGGCCATGAAGGTAAAACAAAGCTCACTAGTAAGATGCTCTTCCCTTGCGGACATTTAGGGTACAGTACCATGATCTTTGAGGGCCTCTGCCATTGCTCCAGGAATACCTGGGAGGCCAGCCTCCAGGCCTTGTCCCATGGTGACAAGAGGGCCAGCCATTGTTCCATATATCAAAACATCCAAGGCCACATCCACTGAACAAATTATCTGGGGTTCATTGCAGTCAGTGCTGGTAGCCAAACCCCAGCTTCAACAATTACTCTTTGCTTTGTACTTTCAGTTGCATAGAGAGGCAGCAATGTGTGTCTGCATGTCTGCAGGGCTCAATGCCCCCTTCTGAGGCTTCTCATTCAAATGCCATGGGACTGTCCATAAGCACACTGATCATCCTCATGATGATGATGTACATCAACAGTCTGACTTCAGGCCAGATTCTAACCATTAAACCTCTATCATGCCTGTCCCAGTAGGATCATATGGTAATGAAACTTCCACTTTATCCCTATTTGTTGCACGTATTCTTGTAGTGCATGTCCAGTAAAATGGGTGCCTTGTTCACTGTCAATTACCTGTGGTTGGCCATAGGCTGCAAAGAGATGCTCTAGACCTTTGGTCATTTGCTGGCCTATGCAACATGCAGGAAAAGCAACAGAAGCCCAGTAGCTGTGCATACACCAGTTACAACATATAGACACTCCTCTGACACGGACAGAGGCCTAATTGTCTATCTTCCACTTGAAAGAGGCATTGGCCCCTTAGCTATTGCCCCATGTTTCTTTGGGACTTGGCGTAAATCCCTTTTAGAGGATACAATGCACTCCTGTCAGGCTCTGCTGACTTCCTCAGAGGTCAAAGGCAGGCCCCACTGACAGGTTAACACCACATTGTCTTCTGCCCCTCATGCAACAAACCATTGGACCATAACAGAGGCAGGCTTTCCTCCCAGCCAACACACCTTGGCCAATTCATCTGCTTCATCATTTCCTGGGAATGCCAGCAGCAAATGGCCTGTCACATGATATACCGTAACTGTTTTAGTCTGATCAGATGCCCATAAGTATTGCCACAACTCCTGCCCTCAAAGGGGTCAGTGACCAACCAACCAGTTGGCATGGCGCCATGTCTGTAGCCACAGGGTCGGCCTCAGTAGACGGCCCAGCTGTCAGTGCAGACAGCTAGTGGGGATGATCACAAGCCACACTGCCCACAATCCTGCTTATTGACTGATCTTCTCCTCACCATCCTCCCTCTATATTGTCTTAGTCTTAGGATGGAAAGCTGTAGTCCTCCTTCTCAGGTCTGCCCATGGCTGGAGCCGTCTGTGTACCATGCATCTTCAAGCATAGGTGTTATTCCCTCCCAGTAATGGCACTCTGCTACTAATGACTCTAAAGCAAATTCTTCCTGCCTTCACTGGTATATGTCATTGGCCCCAGTAAGCACTGGACTTCGTCACTCCAGGGGCTAGAAGAGAGGGTGCTATGCTTCTGTAGCTATGAGCCCTCCTTGGTCAGTGCAGGCATCTGTGCTACACCACTGTGAAGCTTTTAGTTCTAGTCTAGTACCCACCCTGTGATAGACTATGTGGTTATTACCTTTATCAAGATCATTGATGGGCTCCATAGCCAGCAAGGTGTGGTTCATGGCAGCCAATTGTTTCTCTATTAAGGTGTACCATATCTCTGATCCTTTCCAGGGCTGCAGACAGAACCCAGTAGGTTGGCAGGTTCATTCAAGCCACTGTCAGAGCCCCCAGCCACCACGGTCTTCATTATGTTCTACATCCAGCTCACAGGGCCTCGATGGGTCTGTCACACTCGGGGCCTGCACGGCCTTTGCTGCTCGGCCTTGACTGCTCATTTTGCAACAGTAAAAGAAGCTGCACATGTCTCATCCCAGTCCCACCTGAAGCCCTTTTGTACCAAATAGTATAAAAGCTTCAGAATTTGTGTTAAGTGTGCGTTAGACACTGTCCAGTAGCCTAAAAGACCCCAAAACTCTTGTAATTATGCCACAGTTGTAGGGATAGGGAAGGCCTGGACTTTATCTAATCTATGACTGTTTCTGGGATAACTTCAATCTTACCTGACCTGGAGTTCACCCCTTAAATCCTGGGGTACACCCCCAAACTCCCATGCCCCCAGTGCTGAGGCCCCATTGCCTTCCCAAGGCCCTCGGAACATTTCCCCGCCTCCCTCAGCCAAGTGAAAAGCTGCTGCCCCTCGGGGCGGGTCTCATTGTCTGTCTTCCTGTATTTGTTTCCTGAACCAAGTCTGGTGCTTCTGTATGGGGCTGGGCCATTTCCCCAGAGCTCACTAAACAGCACCCCCCCCCAAAAAAAGGCAGAGCACTGGGCAGAGCTCTTTACATAGTAACACGGACAATAATGGCTCGTTGCCAATGGGTGTGCAAGCATTCATCCAGCAGCAGGCCAATTACATCACCAAATAGTTTAGGGTCAGGTGAGGATCCTGGCCATACGAACTTTTATTTTCCCTACACTGAGACAACATACATAAGACAGCACATAATAGAACCGAACAATTATTTCTTGCCTTTCCCTGTAAATCTATCTACTATGGGGAAAATTACCTAAAACATGATGTTATAGAAGAATTTAATGACAATTACATATTAAAATGAGATGTAGAGTTCTATTGAGTAATCAACAAGAGTATTTTTTCACTGTAAACATAATTTTCAACTAAAAAATATTAAATTAATCTGCAATAAGTGGGAAACTTATTCAGTGGGTATAAAGTATCAGTTGTGCAAGAAACATAAATTCTAGATACCTGCTGTAACATATAGAGCCTGTAGTTAATAATATGGTCTGTGCACTTTAACGTATATTAATAATAGAACCCATATTAAGTTTTCTTACCACAAAAACAAAACAAGAAAACAGTAAAAAGCACAAAAGAACACAAGTAAATTTTTGGAGGTGATGGATTACGTTTGGAACCTTGATTGTGATGATGGTATCATGGGTATGTACATATGTCCAAACTCATCAAAAAATATACATTAATCATATGTAGTTTTTTATGTCAATTATACCTCGATAAAGCTTAAAAAGTATCCTTTTTAGAAAAGAAATTTCTAATTTTCCACTAAAATCAGTTATTTAAATTTACAGCTTATCTCAAAACTATTATAATTTAGCTTCATATAGCTGTTCTCCTGTGAATATTTATTTAAAATAAAAGGCAGCCTTAATGACACTTAAGTTAATTTCACTTGTTTAAAATTTTAACTAAAAAAAAAGCAGCTTCCTTGTTATTTTTAATCCAGATACATTTGGTATAACGATGTAATTGCAATTTTAAATTAACTTGTCTTGTACCTTCAGGGACAATATAATGAAAGTAATTTTGCAGAAAACTGACCTTTTCTCAGTAGTCTTTAGCAAGAAGTACCCCACCAACAATGAATCAATACTCTAGAATTTATTTTCAGGGAAAAAAAAAGATATAATGTTATATTCTAACAATTTCACAGCATTTCTCTTGAGCTTATTTTTAATCTTGATTCAAATATGTTTAATTCATTTTTCAAATTATAACAAATTAAGCACAAAAATGTTAGCAATAGTTTTTCCTAGGCAGAGCATTAAATTAATCTTTTAACCAAACCTTCAGTGAAAGTACAATCCTGCAACCCTTATTAATGGTTTAAATATGTTCTGTTGCCTTAGAAGTTATTTGTGTATTACCTCCTTTGATTCTCCATTTCGCTTCTCCTTAGTTTAATGTTATGGATGATCGAAACTTAGTAAAGATTTGGTGTGTGGGTGGTCAGAATAAATAGACACCTGTACAGGGCACCTGCTCTGCTCTACCCTTCCCTCGTATCAGGGTGACTTTGTCTTCTCTCCCCCTTTTAATTTCTGATTAAGCATCTGAGGGGATATTTCAGTATACACTGTGGTTCTGAATAGCCGACAGTTTGATTGGGTCTGCAATATCATGCTTAGCTTTTGTATACCTTTTATCACCTTCCATTTATGTCTTATAGCCACAGGCCCATAACTGCCACCTGTCTGATTTAAGAGCATTGTGTGTTCAGATTCTCTGTCTCTGCTCCGCCAGCCAGGCTGGCCCTCCAGCCTTGATAAGCCCCTGAATCGTGCCTCAGCTCACTGATATTAGCACCGGGCGCTTGACTGCCTGGTTGGTTGCATTTGGTGGGATGAGCTCTTGAACACTGTTGTTTGACTCCAGTTCCTGCTCTGTGGCCTACAGAGGTCTCCATGTGCCCCACTTTTCTTCTTATTCCACATCTGATATACCAACATGCTTCAATAGGCACTCATATACAAGTGTCTGACACGGTTTATTAAACTGAAAGTTGAGTCAAAAAGCTGAACTTGTCTACATTATGGTAGTTTTCCCAGTTTATGTTTACTTATTTAAAAAGTTTCCTATGGTGAAAATAAACTCTGTAAAGTGAATCATCTCACCTAGATGATGTGCATCCTAGAGTTTTGAAAGAATTTCAGAAAGCATATAAATGTACACATGACTACTATCCAACATTGGGACCCCTGAGGACAAATGCATTTCACTTATTGGAAATTTGATAGAAACTTTGATATGGTTTAAGATCACTTAGAATTTTGGCAAATATAACCTTCCTCAGAAACAATAAGGAGTCAGAGGGATAAAGCAGCACCTACATAATAAATTGTACTAACACACTATAAAAATATGTATGGAATAAAAGGAGAATGGGTGATTTTACTTAGACTTAAAAAAATATTTTCACAAAATTTTACATAAAATGCACTTACTAATTATCAGGGAGCTTTTCCAAACAGACGTTAACGAGAAAATGAATGCTTTAACAATTCTAACATTTTATCAGTTTTGCTCAAATGAATTTTGTTAGTGGTTTCACTGTAGGGCTTAAAAGCATGGACTCTGCAGCCAGAATCCTGAGTTCAAATCCAAGGTCCATCACCCTAAGTAGCTGGGCAAGTTTTCTTTTTTCTTTTTTCTGTAACTCAGTCTCACCAATGAAATGCAGATAATAATATTAATAATCTCAAAGGACTGTAATGAAAGCTGAGTTAGTATACAGCAATTTCTTACAGCAGCTTTACACAATGGAATATTACTCAGCCATAAGAAGAAAACAAATCCTACCATTTGCAACAACATGGATGGAGCTGGAGGGTATTATGCTCAGTGAAATAAGCCAGGCCGAAAAAGACAAGTATCAAATGATCTCACTCATATGTGGAGTATAAGAACAAAGAAAAAAAAAAACTGAAGGAACAAAACAGCAGCAGACTCACAGAACCCAAGAACGGACTAATAGTTACCAAAGGGAAAGGGACTGG